>LQNS02278127.1:512643-531484 GCA_001587735.2 Parhyale hawaiensis | reverse complement strand
GGCCATCTTCTACAACCCGGCCTATTTTCTCCTATCTTATTCCCATAGAGCGTGACAGGAAAGATATAAATAAATAAATAAATAAATAAATAAATAAAAACACGACGTGAATTATTATATAGTAGATTGCTGGGTTCCCATACCAATCCAGATATGGGGAAATGCGTAGCCATGATACGGTGCAAACCGAGCTGGACTGAACTACTTCGTTTTAAACTGTATTTTTCAAGTGAAAGTGCAAAGTTTAAAGAAATGCGCGTAAATTGGCAGAAAAAGTGTCTTCAGCTACATGAATCCGTTATTTAAAAGGGGAGCTATCACACATAAAGAATAAAGTAGCCACGGGTCACACTATAGAATTGAGATCATCAAATACACCGATGACAACTGAACATCTTAAAAATGTGAAAGTTCAAATCATGTTAGGTATCTTCAGAAGATGAGAAACAAAGATTAGCGAAGGCGTGCAATTATAGAAGAAAACCAATGAGAAAAGTACCTCCGAAGAGTGAGATTGCTATAATTACATTCATGGTGTCTTTCTGTCTTTATCACGGTACACAGGGGCGAAAATTTTGCGGGTAAAACGTCTGCGAGATTAGCCGCGCCGGTGTTAATCATAGTAACGTGATTCCCTAACTTCAATTTTCTACGGACCCCGTGTAAACTGCTTGGAACACGAGGAACCCCTGACATTAAAATTGCGTTAACTTCGTAGCTTATGAACTGAATGAATGCAGTATATTTCTGTAGGTGTTTATTGCGTCAAGCGTAATATAATTTAATTAATAGTGTTGAATCAAAACATAATAAAAGACGTCAAGCATATATATGTATAATTCCACACGTGATATCACTGTTAATCATATGCAGTAATTCTTCACCTTTTACTCTTATGAATATATTTTGACTTGCCTAAAATGACTTTATATTGAATTAAAGTAATCTGATGCTGCAATCATCGTTTAAATAAATTCTACGTTTTCTACAGTGATAAAAAACAGGGGCATTATGAGTAACTTTTTCAACAGTAAACTTTCAAAATAAAAAAAAGGATGTACGTGGGATGTAAGGATGAAAAAGTTCAGTGAAACATTTTTTTCATCCTCTACTTTGAAATAAGTTATTAATCAGCGTCATCAATCTGATAACAGCAATAAAATATTGTTATAGAAGCTTCAAACGCCATGAATGTTTCTGTGCGCATAACAACGGTTGAATCTATTAAGACACATCGATTCCAAATAAGCACAGTTACGAATTGAAACTCGATAGAAATTCAAAGAGGGAGAGTCTAAGCTGAGCAAGTGGCCCTCGTTGCATCAGAATATACCGTGGCTCAGGGTTTAAGCGGTTTTTGAATACAATAATATTAAATAAGTTGAAGCTAGCAGCGTTATGGGCGCAGGGAGAAGCGTTAACATGTTGCTACTTTCGTTTGCAGAAGACTGGAGGTTTGCGACAGTTCGCAAGGATTGAGGGATAGGCCCTATTTATGGGGTAGGTTAGGTTAGGTTGACCGGCTGCATTAGGTCGAACTAAAGTGAGTTATAATAGCTTAGGCAAGAATTGCTCTATTTTGAAGTGTGAGAGTATCTTAACCGTGGAATTTACACGGATCCCGCTTGTCAATATTATAATTCTGCTTGATGCCCCCTCCGTCCATGTGTTCGTCCCTGCGTCTGCACGTTTCGCTTTTCACTGTTAGATTGCGGCAGCTTCAATTTGCTAGAAGCTCTGATTTTCGCTGGAACGAAGTTCAACCATAGCTGTCTTCTTTAGCGCTTCTTAACAAAAATTTCCTTCACTTTCAAAGCTAATACACGAAGACCATTTTACTCGTATCTTATCTACCGCTTTTTATTTCTTTCGCAACATATTATGTTCGCTATGCTTGTGACGCTCAAGGAGCTTCTCTACAGAGGAGGGAGCCAGGATCTCGAGCCTCGTCTGTGAAGCTCAATCACATGCACCAATCACATATCAGTAAAGAGTCGTTTATGGCTGCAACCAGTCGCATATGCACCAATCGCATATTAGTAACTCGGTCTGTCTGCTGCTCCCCCGTGAAACTCACTGCTCCCCCATCACTTCCACGAATGAGGTTCACGAACGCGTCTCACAACTGGTTGACTCGCTGGCGAATCTGTGAATGGGCCGCTGGGCTCCCTACTCCTCTATTGAAGCTCCTTATTGGCGCTCGACGTTTTCAATAGGGCCAGGCAGATACGTAGGAAGGATACGCTGTACGAGAATAGAAAGGATAGTGTTGGATATATGGGCTCTAAGGTACTCTTTCAGGCGAATGTGCGTTAATACAATGAAATCTTGAGAACAGAGGGTTAGGCTGCTTTGAGTGAAGAAATTACCCGACCCTGTTGTAGCCTACACTTGGAATAAGTATAGAGGGAGACGACATAAACGAAATACTGCACGGCAGCTTGCAGGCCTTTTTATGTTACGAGTTGGCTGACACACTGTCTGATTTGCACGTTGGCTTGCTGACTGGCTGGAATGGGTGGCGTAAACTCATACTCTTCTTTATTTTCATTAGTAGTAAATACCACCCACGTGTGAAAAATTTCAGATTTTCAGTTTTCGGTGCACTGGAGCTAAATGGATTTCGGTATCCAGATTACAGCGCTTCATAAATATTTATTCCTTTCTGATTCCCGAACGATAATTGTTTGTAAGTACGTGCCGCCCTCTGCCAACCCATTCGCGCTTTTCCAAATGGCTGCTCATGGAGTGCAGGCTATGTCATTGACTAGAGTGAATTGGAGAACTGAGCTCATCGATCAGGACCCCACTGCAAAAGGCTGCCATGAGAACGTTTTTGGTCACAATGCCGAGCACTTATGTCGTCTCCTCTATATTTACTCCAAGAACCTACAGCTATCGCATCAAAGAGAGAAGGAAAATGATGGGCTGCTGATCAATATTCACGGGGCCCATAGTCGTGAAAAAAAAAAATCGGTCGTGCTGACAAGAAGATTAAAATGCGTAAGATTATGATCGGCTAAATTACCTGTAAGCAGTGGAAAACAGAGCTTAGAAAGGCAAGCATAAATATAGGAGAACCATGCAAGAAGTACCGTTGTATGCAAGATTCACAGGTGAGAGAGGCTAGAGTCCGCGAGACAAGGTGAGTTAAGGTAGACGGGGTTCGTCAGGTAGACTTTAGATTAAACAGGGTAGGTTAAATTGCAGGAACACTTCCTTATGTCAAACGAAAGTAGGTGAAAACAATAATTAACTGTGTAATTTCCACGGGTTCGCTAGCTATCAATAATTTCTTTACGCTACTAATAACTCAGAGATGTTCATGAACAAAATAGCTTTATAAGAAAGGCATTGAATGGGGACTTACCCTCTAACTGTAGATTTTTTTTTGCCACTGCGTTGCGAACTAGGTCTGATATGTCACCATTGTCTAATAAAAAATAGGAAATGTTTGGTTACGAATAATCTCACGGAACTACATACATAAATCTACCAGTGATATCTCCACTCTCTAGCATGTGATAGTTGCGGCGAGACCTCAAGTACCAAATATTTGCCATAAGAGCCAAGTTATGGCGAGTTAGCACGGTAATGGCTGGTCTATGCCTAAGTTTTTTCAACAGGTCCACAAATCCACTGGTCGGAATGTGTTAGTTAACATCGCCACTTCAAAAATTGGAGCGAGTGGAAGCGTGAACGCGTTGAAAAGACTAAAGTGTTGACTGGCATGGAATGGTTGATGTTAATTAATAACGCGGTGTGTTGCATTACAGGCGACGGCAACACTCGTCCTCACGCTGGCCCTCGCCACCGCTGAGCACGGCCGCAACGATGGCAGCTTTAGAGGCAGCTACCGTGAAGGTGAAACCAGCGGTGAAAGATTCGACGGAGGTGCATTCAGTGGTGGTGGTGACGGCGGGACCTTCACCTCCGGCGAGTGGGACGGAAGAGTTGCTGGAACTCCGGCCGGCTCTGAGGCCACCAGGTCCTGCAGATGTGGTGGGAGGGCAGACCGTGGTGGTCGTAATGCTGGCGTAACCTTACATGGAAAAGGAAAAAAAGGAGGAGGAAAGGGAAAAGGATAACTTCACGCCGAAAGCTGGTTGCACGATATTCAACGTCAATACAGGCCACGAGAACCAGGGTTGACAGCCACACCGCACAGAACTCGCTCTCATCGTCGGCCAGCTTCCATCAAATTCCGATTATTCGAAATTTACAGCACACTAGTTTTATTTTAATAAACTGAAAATGATATACCTTTTACTTTCTCGTGGATATATTTACAACTACTAATATGTAGCGCAGTTACTATGTTATTGATAATGAAGTAACCCTTGTATTCATGTTTAAAAATTTGACACCACGTTCAGGCCACTTCTAAAAACGTAAAGATTAAAGCAACGGTTCGATGTAACGTACATTATCCTCAAGCATATAAAATCTGAAATATACAGGGAGAGAATCAAAATATACTATTCAACAAAGATAATGTGACTAGAGCAACGTATTTAAGCGTATTCAGACAATAGGAACTATCTGTACACTTAATAAAATGTACGTTCACACTGAGCACAAAGGCCCCCTACCTACACTGTCAACAGTAAGACCTGAAATGACCGCCATTGCTGGGTCCAGTCCTACGTTCCAACAACGTTAGAAGCCGCATTCCTGCGATACAACTTTAGTGCATAAAAATCTACGAAGTTTTCATTAAGATTTGGCTCGTAACGGTGGATAAGGAGGGCTTCCAAAATATTAAGATGGTCTCCATTGATAGCACTATAAATCCTTAGTATTGTTATGCAAATCTTCTTTTGTCGGTCAGTGGTCGTGAACTGTACGGAAATGATTGAAAATGGCGCCTTGATATTTATGATAATAGAGTCCATTTTCCAAAGTCATTCTGGTAAGCCGATGTAGCATTTGTCAAGAGACATGCATTCTCCTGTGCCACACCTAAATCGGTACACCACACCGGACTTACCAAGGTCGTTTGGTTGATGCTTAGACATGTTATTGCGAACGATGAGGTTATTGATTTTCCCCTTTCCCTATCTACAGTAAACAAAGGGTCTGTCAGTAGGGGAGAGAGAGTGCAAAACCTGCTGTTCTACGTGAGACATATAGAAATTCGCCAGCGTTGGGAGCAGAGGTGATCCCATGGTAACGCCGTCCACTTGACGGTAGAGTGCCCCGTCAATATGATGAAACGGTGCTTCTCTGGTGCATATGGTGAGGAATTTCTTCAAGTTGGTACGACTCAGGGTTGCAGGTGGCGCTAGGGATGGGTGTTGGAATACATTGTTCAAAATGATAGTCGCTGCTACAGGCACGTTCTTGAACGAAGACTCAATATCCAAGGATGCCAAGAGCCCTTCGGGTTGTTTGCTACGGATGATGGCAATAACTTCGTCTGTTAACTTGAGCATGAACTCCTGCGGCATATATGGCCTGATGATATTATTCAACGCTTTTTCGACATGATAAGTCACTGCTGGAACCTGTGATGTAATGGTAGTAGTGGAGGGTCTGTTGCATCTTTATGAATTTTTGCATTACCATACAAGTAGTCAGGTGTATAATGTCCTCCAAGTTTCTAGAGTCCGCAAGAATTAGGAGTAGCATTGATGGTTGCGATGATTTTGTTAAGTTCCTTTTTTAGATTGTCTGTTGGGTCTCTTTGTAGCCTTTGAAATTTGTTGCCGTCTTCGAGAATGCGATTCAGTTGGGTTTTGTAACAGTCGTAGTTAAGTAAAGCGTAGTTGTTTGACTTATCAGCTTTCCGAATTACTAGGTTTTGATTGTCATAATTCCTTAATTGCTTGGCGTTGTGGGCGCGACAGTGTTGGTGTACATCGAGTAGATCGGCCGCACTGGACAACATTGCAAAACGCGCGTTGACCAACATTTAAGTATATCAAGTAGAACAGGATTACCCTTTGCAAACCATTCAGCTCCTCGTCTTCATGCAGAACAAAAAACCCATCCAATTAGCAGGAAAGATTTCTCTATCATTGACTTTTCCAACCAAATAGAACTCACTACTCTTAGACTGTCAGCTGCTAAAGCCCAGACCGGTGAGCAATACTCCAACACAGACAGCAAAAAAGCATAAAAGCATCTGCGGACAACTTCACTGTCGCCAAACACAGAATTCACCCTACGCGAGAGCCTAATCTTACTGGAGGCACGTGGCACCAGTCGCCTAATATTCGGCTGAGAAGTAAGCTTCTCATCAAAGACAACACCAACAATCTCCAAGGAGCTAGACCCCTGAAGCAAAGTGTCACCTATCTCCAGATGTGGATGCTGCGGTACAAGTGTCCGAGACCGATTGGTAATCATAGACTTGGTCTTACTGGCATTCAGCTTCATGCCCAAGGCCGAGCACTATGCAATAATGAGTGACAAATTCTTATTCAGAGACTGGGTGACAGCGTTACGCATGCGGGGAGCAGGTATCACTACTATCAAAGTGGAATCGTCGGCATAGTTCATCATCGTGTTTTCCAGCGAAGAGAGCATATGGTTAGTATACAGAACGAACGACAGCGGGCCAAGCATACTACACTGGGGGACGCCAGTTTCCACCGTGACTGAGGCGCTGAAAACGCCTTCAACACTTTGCGTTCGCTCAGAAACAAAATCACGAATAATTGACAGAACCCTACCACCCACACCAATCGACTCCAGCTTGTTAAATAGACCCCTGTATTTGACCCTGTCAAGCGCCGAGCTAAAGCCCATGCAACTGTACAATGCGTGCCTCAGACCGATAATCTCGCGCAGACTGTAAATGGTGTGGCGCCTATATCAATGCCTCACAACAACTCAAACAAGTTCTATACGCAAACTGACCAGCAGGCAGCAAACCCATAACCTCAGTAAAACGACCAAGTGTACAAGCGACCAAGTTCTCGAACACTTTCGATAACATAATGAACTGCAAGAATGTTCCAGAACGCCTCATAAAATGTGCTAATGCATTGCTCATACTTATATCAAATAACAAATTCATAAATCAAGATAAATGAACTTCATAATAGACTCACCTAGTTCAATTCTAATAGAAGACTCTTCAGCATCATCATCATCATTGCCCCTAAGTGTTTCTTTAGCAGCAACTCCTGCATTGCGGCATGTGGGCGAAGTAGTATGGAATCTTGGTGGATCCATTGTTTATATAAAAGTTTTGGCGAAACAGCCCACTGAATTACACGTAAGACACGAGAAAATTTACTCGTATCACTTTATGAAACAAAGTTTTTGATAAGTTTTCTTCAAAGGAACGCTGAAACGTTTTTATACGTGCATAAATTATTGTGGCACTCTATAGTCCCGATTAGCAAAGAAATCAACAGAAATATGCAGAGTGTATGATCACTCATCGACAGTTCACGCTGCACTAAGTTCGATAAGACGTGACACTTGAGTGAGCGAGACATGACACACTACGCCCAATTTTCTCAGCGCAGCATCTCTTCTCTTCAATGAAGTGCTATATCGAGTGAAAAGCTGAACTGAACGGAAATCAATGGGATTTTCTTAATGTCTTCCAGGTAAGACTGTGGGCCATATAGGGCTAAGAAACTTCTTTTGTCGGGCCGGGAAATTCAAATGCAACGAAGAAAGTCATTCGGTATATTCACTCGGTATCGGTAGAAGATTCAGAAAAGATTTGGTATTTCGGTAGACGAAAATACCGCAGGTACTACCGAAATACCGTATTTCATTCGGTAGTCCCAGCTTTGAAATTTACTGAAAATGTGTCCATAACTTTTTCAGTTTGTATCTAAGAAAAACAAAAGGGACAAAGAAAGAAAGAAACAAATGGTTGAACGGATCTTCACCAAAAATTAATAGTCTCTTTACTACTAACAAGAAGAACAATCCTTGTGTGAATTTCCTAAAGATTTGTCGATGACTTTTTGAGTTATCTTGGTGACAGACAGGCAAAAAAAACAAACAACAAAACATAACCTCCTTGTCCAAGATAAATACTAAGTTTGTTACCAGAGACTTGAAATACCAGAAGAACAAAATGAGCAACGGGTAGTATCCATGTTACACGAAATACCAACTGGCCCTTATTTGTTCACAAAAGAGCATTAGACATATGTTTGACTTGCGCTTGGGAAGTCCGACGAGAAAACGTTAGCTCCAAAACGGTTGGCAGTACAGGAAGGATAGTAGAACGGACTGCGGAAGACTGGCCATTTGTTTGTAGATGGTAATACTGGTTATACTAGGTTCATGTGAAATTTTCGGCGTTCGACACCCAACAGTTGGTAGATTTCCTGGGAAAGCTCAAGCAGGTAGGTGCCACCTGTCCTCCGTAAGCAACCATGATTCCGACCACGAGAAACAACAGTGGCGGGTGTGCTGCGAGCTGCTGCCGTCACTTTGGACGAACAGACGCACCAGCGTGCCGCACGTAGTCAGATGCACAGGGAAGAGGCAGTAGAGGCAATTGCTTGCTCCAGCCAAGGACCTCTAGACAAAAGTGTTCTAGGGGGCCTTGCCCCAGCTCTGTTAGTGGGAGGAGGCAAAAGGGGGCGGCATGTACCTTTTTCTGAATAAAAAATACATATAATCTGCATTTCCGAAGGAGGGAAAGCTCTAGAATCCTGATAATTCCAATAAACTACAAAAATATTTAATTCAATGCGCGACCTGGTTAAGTACATGATCATGCCATCCAAGTCGCAAGCCACTCTGTAGTAATGCTCTCAACATGTCCAAGAAACTTGGGCATAATAAGAAGAAGAGTAAAGTCTTGATTGAAAATCACCAATCAGCCGACTCTTCCAACAATATCTAGTTTGCCACAGCACGCAACAGCAGAATGGATGGTGTGAACGCCAACGCTGTGGGATAACAGTTCATCTCTGCCACTGACAAGAGACAACAATACTTTGGATATGGAGAAATGAGACAATGTTAGTTAACACATGTACTGTGGTGTTAGCAAAACCTTCGCGGTCTTAATATTGACGTAAGATTCTATATCACGTTAAACTTTAGATGATCGACCATCATAAACTCTAAAGCAAGAAATTACTCTACGAGTTAATTTCATATTTTTTACCTAATATACTAATTTCGACGAAACATGGATAGAAATTTGTTTTTAATTAAGAGAGGCTCCTTTGTAGCGCGCAAGGTAACAGGAAACTCCAACTTCATAATAATTGTTTAACATGTATGCAGTATATCTGTCCGCATTTGTGGTAATAAGGTATCTTCAATGGTTCTAGCAGTTCTTCCATTGCATTAAATTTTATTATTATTATTATTATCATAATTTTTTCAAATGCCTCGTCTTTCTCTCGGTGATCGTCAGAAACTTATACGACTCCGTGATACAAGATTATCCAAACGAAAACTAGGCAGAAGACCCAAATAGGATGAGAAAACTGTTCGACTAACTTTGCAAGAATGCAAGAAAACTGGCAGTGTTTCTAGAAAATCAGTCCGTCCAGGGCAACTTCCTACCAATAAATTTACAAGACGGGCGTCTTAAAAATCTGAATATTAGAAAAAAAAACTGGATACACCTCTTGAAATTCAAAAACCTTGTTGTAACCTTGAGGGAAAGTGTTCTGTTTCTATAATTAAGAATAGGTTGAAAGAATATATTTTCAGCCTCTGTATCGCAAGACGCGAAGCGCTAATATCAAAGAATATTCGAAAGTGTCTTTTGCAGTTCGTTAAAAGGTATAAGGATCATGACGCGCTCCCGACGAAGAGTAGCATGTGCATTGTACAATAGGCTAAGCAGAAGGGTGTATAAAAAAATTGTTATGTAAAAATTGAAATTAAAATCTTTATTAGCGGGGGCCGTGATTATATTTTAATGCTCAAAGAAAGAGATCCAACCAAGTTTTGCAGAGTTTTATGAATATTTTGATCCGCATCCGGTGTGGTGTTTTTCTGGTTTTGTGAAATCTGAATTTTATCTTTTCCACAACTTTCAGTGAGGGATCTTGAAAACTAGCAGAATGCAAATTATTAATAATTATATTTCAATCACAAATTGAGGACAAGGGTAGCGTGGCAAATTTCCTACTATTCAAAGTTGACTCTTATGCTATGATCTCTCGAAATCAAATCTAATAAATATTAGTTATTTCAATTATCCCGTGAATTATTATTACAGGACTGATCAATCAATATGATATTGAATATGGCTCGAGCAGAGGCACGATTCAAAAACAAGGGAATATGGCGCAGCAGAGGGTAATAACAACAAGAAATAAAATACCTATCGCTATATTCACTCCTCTCTAATGCCCTGATACACAATTCTTCCGGGGACTTAAAACACAATGAATGCATGACCTACGCGTGGATACAAAGAACACACAAAGCACTCCTACCGCCTTCTACACATCTCACCGGAATTCTAAGCCCCACTATCATGTAACACCATTCAGATACTTATCTCTTAAATTGAAGATGCGGCAGTAGATTTCCGACCCGGTCTCTCTCTCTCTCTTCTCTGGCACCCACGTATGGCTGGTCTATACGCTCGTCTGGACACTGGCTGGCTCAGTAGGCCGTCCTAAGAATTTTATGCCCGGCATTTTGTGCGAAAGTAAACAGCCAGCCGATCTGTAGTCTCTGACACTTTTGTCCCTCGCAGCCCTTAATTTGGGTTTCACTAGACGACTATTTTGCCCTCTAATTAACTAACCGTGACGCCAATCTCAACGATTTATATATCAATTTACAGGTCTCGTGATATTACAGCTATTTAATGACCTTTCCCGCTCCTATAGTTCCTAATATTGATACTATTTGCAATAAATCGAGAGAGGAGAGCGAGGCTATTTCGTTTTTCCCATTAGAAGCTCTAACTTCTCTACCTTGGCGGGTTCCATATGCCTATACACTAATATCAAGGCTATGGGTATACGCTAGCTATGAATACACATACATAAATGTTTGCGGCATGTCATGGTTCGGCCGCAATTATCCAAAAAGAGTTTCTAAACAAACACAAATTAGCTGCTCCGACGGCCGTGTTCCCTCGGCTCGTCCGTGATTGGAGGAGGCAGGTGCGACGCTTGCTGACGTCACCGGCGTCCTTTGAGTCCCTGCGCCTCTCTTGGGCAGCATCGCTTGTCGGTTACCGACTTGCTTAACTGTGTAGAAGCTGAATGCAGGATTTTGGTAGTAATTTAGGCATGTCGTAACATACTATACGACACCGGTACTGTCAAATGTAAATAGGCACCATAAACGAATATGGTGCCTTATGCCGGTGCCAGATACGGGTCTAAATATTCATAAAACTACATAACTTGGTAGGATCTCTCGCTGTGGACATTGAAACACAATCCCAAACCGAAATTTTTACCCATAAATTTTAAATTGTAATTCAATGCTTCTTACTAGGCAGTGATAGCATGCAAATTGTTTGACAAAGAATTTGACAGGATAAGTCAAGAATTTCATCCCACGTGTACTGTTTTAACGCTACAAGTTGAAGGTAGTTCTATTATTTCTATGACGGCATAGGGAGCAGTACGAGAGTGCTCACTGCTCATGGTCCAGGGTCTCTGTTTTTTTAAACATCTGAATTACTTCGTTTACATTGGTGGGCATGCTGGCTGAACACTTCGTTCCCTATTATAATGACAATTTGCCCGTGAGTTCATTCTAATGTAGGACAATGATTCAATACACACACCTGCTACTGTTAAGAGACTGCTCGGGGTAGATCACACTGCATGTTTTTACTGGCCTGCTCAGTCACCAGACTTGAATGCAATAGACAACGTATGGAAATTATCTAAGAAAATGTTGTGCAAAGAAAATAATCACGATCTTGATGAACTGGGACAAAATAGAAGAAAAATTACACGCGGCGTACGCCCTTTCGCCAGAGTTCTGTTGGAAACTAATTGAGGAAATGCTTAAGAGATTTAAGCTATCGGATTACAGCAGGGCTATGCTGGCAAATATTGACATTGCTACATTAGCCACATAATATTAATCTAAAACTTTAATGTAATATGTTTGAATCATACAGTCTTTTTTTCACCTACAGATTTAATATCATCTCATTTATAACTGCGAAATCACATTATTAGTTTTATTGATATTTCATAAAGTTGAATAGCAACTGAAAAAAGAAATGTTGATTGATTGATTGCAGTATCATTGTTAATTGCGGCCACCAACCAAAAATTTAGCCTTATTTACAAGCTTAGGGAAATGGTGTAAGTGCAGTTCGAGTTTCTCTGCTACATATACTACTGAATACAGTTTGTGAAAAATGAACTCTTGTAGCATTAGTACCCAGGTGCTGTGAATCTGCCAGTTGAGCCTTCTGAATACTGTTCATCACAACAATATCACTGTATTATGGTTAGATTAGTTTGTGATGTCTAGCTTGATTATATGTAAATGTCTTATATGATGCCACGTACATGATATGCAGAACGTATTTAAGAACATTTAGTGGGTTAAATTTTACATGGTAATGGTTGCTACATAAGACAGAAACTTTAAGGTAGATTTAGCAAGGAAGATACAAGCATTTAAAGCGCGGCCTGTATTGTATTGTACCTTTGCTAGATGTAAAAACGTACGCGAAGCTCGCGAAAGCACCAATTATTGTTATGCGAGTGCTCCTTACCTGCAAAAAGCTCTATCATTGGCTGGGCGCTTGAAGGCCTGCATGTGTATGAAGTTCCACAGTAACAAGTGTGGGGCTCCTAGATCGTATCTTGCTAGTAACAGGACAGTACGTCTTGTTGTGTTACATCATTAATAATCAAGCTGGGCCTTTATACAGACATAGTAAATACAATTCATAGCTGAATAAGTTATTGTGGAATGTGGCTACTCTATATCCTCATATAATAATAAATGTTTAGTCTGACAAAAATTGGTATTTCAAAGCCTAGCAGTACTTTAAAGTAATTCATTATATCATTGTAAAAGCTTATAAGAACTTCTGTTACGTTGGAGAAGTTGATTTTGATTCAATTATCCAAAAGAAAATGTTCCCGTACTTTACTAAAAATGCAACAGCTTCCGCCGGCGGAGTCAAGAACCTGGCTGTACATATCCTGTCTGAGAGCAGTCCTTAGTTTCCTGAAATTCCCCGGTTACGTATTTTTTCTTACATTTTCACTTTTCGCCAATTATTTTCTTAATTATATTACTAAATGGTGAGTATAGAAATAGAAAACGCCTTTCAGCCCATTTAAATGTGAACACTCAGCAGGCAGAGCGTCGTCGTAGGGCTGTAGATGTTCACAATTAAGATGTGCCTCTTAACTGACATCCTATTAGTGTGTATGTTAATAGTGTGTGTGTTTGGTATAGATGCTATGTATAGGGTGCCTCGCTGGGCTTGCAAGAGAGGCGCTAAGCAGGAATTTCTAGCAGTCTATAATAAACGGTCCTAAACTTGCTCAGAGTGAATGTAAGAAGATGTACATAAGAAGGTTCTAGAATTTTCTAGATCGTCTCTGTGTTTAGGCTGATCGAATCAATGCGTTCACTCATCTTTCCGTCTGAATGTGTTATTATGCCCCAAAACGACAAAAAAAAAAAAAAAATGCGTGGCTTTATGAGTTTTATATCACGCTAAGTTTGAAGAGATAGCGTAGGTTGCCTAGTGACACTGGGTGAGGAAACTGATTTGACGGTTAACATTTTAATAACTTTTTGTGGCGTACGCAAACTCGAGCTGACAACACAGTAGAAAACATTCGGACGAGTGGATGAGTGAACGTGTTGATATGAACGACGTGTGAACTCGTCCTGACTGATTACACTTAACCTTTGAGCATCCAGTACGTAATTATCCAATTCGCGATTTGTAGGTCGATTGCGAGTCTTTAGTCCAAGTCCAAAAGAAAATCTGACTCCGATTTGAATCGGAGTGATGAACTTCGTATGGGATGCTCAGATTTTCTGTAAAATATTCTAGAAATAGGCTGCTCCTGTGGGAGTTGGGCAATAAAAAGATCATAAGATATATATATATATGCTTATCAACCGACGCAAAATACAGTATAAACAATCGCGGTCATTGCTGAAAGCTCATCGTGATTTACTATGGTTCTGCATGTGAACAGAGATGTAAATATTGACGCAGAGATTGTGTCATTCACCCGAACACGTTGAGGTGAATGCTGTATGAGCTCGTATTTAAGCGAAGCGCGAGTTTGAGACCCGACTGATATAGAAAGGATGCTTTTCACGATTCATTTAACGATACTTTTAAAATGTTGGGAACATACCCCTAAGTTTTCCTTACGCGTTTATAGTTCTTAAACGTACCACGTCCTACACTACTCCAGCCTAACATACTTCTGCAAACCCCTTACATACGTGCTCAACTCAACTAACCTAACCGATTCAACAGTCAGTGTCACAAAAGTATCGCAAAAGGAATAGTTTTTGTCAGTTGGTTGCGTTAAAGCGAGTGTCGGCTTAAGTGCAATTTAGCGGACCGTATACACAGATAGACGCATGATGCTCATTCTTCAACTGTGGGCTAGTTTATGAAATTCTATAAAAATGTTATAGTTTCCGATATAATTTGCATCCCAAAAAACTGACTACATGTAACTCTCGACTTTTACGCTCCCTACTTTTACGAACGTAATATCGTGGACCTATCTTAAATTTTACGAAAAGTGTTATCTACTCTCGAATATTACGATTTGTCCAGTGTATTAAACGTTTGCGATGAGTAATGTATTATTCAACATTGTTTATTAGAAAACACAAACTTCTTGAATATACTGATAGATATACTATCAATTGCTTTTGTATGTATTTCCTTTATACTGCTGTAGAATAACGAAATTTTTTCCGGCTAACGTAACATCGTCCATGCTTGAAATACATTTTTCTTTGTACATTACTGTAGTTCAGTCTTGCCAACTTAGCACTTTAATACTAACTTGAGCATTATTGTAACAAACTTTTCTCTCACCAGAAAATAGCGTCAATATTGTCTCACTAGAGTGCCCGCACTGTCAATAATGACAGTGAAGAGTTTGTGAAGGCCCGTTTTGTGTTGCCTGTAGCATCATCGCAAAGATATTAAGGCAGAGCCTTACATCTATAAAAGGGAGCTCCCTGTCTGGGTAGTACTGCGTGTTGACGGGACATGTACTTTATGATGTCTTAGGTTATTACCTATTTAGGGTAGACGGTTGAGCTCCCTTCTATGCATGTAAGGCCCTTATTAACTTCCTTGTGTAAGATGCTGCGCAACTGCCAACTTGAATTAGGGAACCATAGAGATAAGCGTGCAAGGCTTAACAACACTCAGCTTCTTTCTGTGATACACAAAAAAGCGACGTTTTTTGCCCGCAGACGATATTGCTTCTAATATATTCGGAGCTCTGTATCCAAAATATTCAAGGGTGACATATAACTCGGACTCGGAAAATTGTTTCCTCAAAAGGAAACTTGTTCTGTTGAAAGAAGAACCCAAAATAAAAGGAGAAAATAATCTGCTGCCGAGAAATCATCGTGGGCTTTACACGCCTGCTGACCGCTCAAGAATATCTTACCAGTTGCCTCGATAATTAACAAAGTAAGAGCATCAGCTGAAGTTTTGATGAAATAAATCTCAGAAGAGAGTACACATCACAATGGAAGAGATTGTTTAGAGAAGCTGTATGCATCTACTTGCTTTGGCTTCTGATATATTATTTTCTAGCGATGGCATAAATGTGGATTTCGATTAGAAGCAAGTAGAGAAATATTTATACCCACGGCGCGCGTTTTGCTGTTTTGTTGTAAATTTCGCTAGATTTTAAGAACTAAATTTACAACTTTGACCCTCTTGGCCATGTTTGATAATGCTTTGAAATCTTATCACGATCAATCAATGCAAAACATGCACCCAGAATTAGTTAATTTCCAAGCTTTTCGTTCAGCATTTTACTATTAATAAAGGCTTAACAATTCAGTTTTTACTGTCCCTTAACTTACGCTCGCTAGCGTATGTGTAGCATTTAGACATTGTACTTTACTTAATACAAGCCAAATATTTAGTTACTCGCTCCTGAAGTTGCAGTGGAAATTGCACGCTAGAGCATTGAAAATATTCGTGAAAATGGGTGGAGGATAAATAACTAATTTAGGTTACCAAGCCTGATCTTAACAAAATTATGGTCAAAGTAGTTGAGCCTCCAAACAATCTATAACTAAACTAGAGAGCACTCTGATAGAGTATACCTCCGCCAAGCAAGGCAACGGTAACGAAAAATTCAAATTGCTTCTGAAACCATGATTCTATTTGTATCAACACTAGAATCAAATCATTTGTGCCTTTCGATAGTATTAACAATTTCTGTAAGTTTTGTGAACATTTATTTATAACTTTTTGAATTATGCTGCTGACAAACATTATGACAAACACACAAAAGGACCAACCGATCACAAAATTTTAATCATTTATGTCTTTTAGCATTACTAACAAGTCCTATGAATTTCACAGAGATCCATCGATAACTTTTTGATTTATTGTGCTAACAAGCATCAAATCAAACACAGCGACAAACGCACGCACGAACAAACAGATCATCACAAAAATTTGGTCATTTACTCTTCGTAATATACCTAACAACTCAAGTGCATTTCTAGAAAATCCGTCCATAAGTTATGACACTAAGAAAAAACAGGCAGAGAAACAAAAAATAAACCGATTTTCACCAAAAGTTAATCATCTGTTACTGTTCACGTGCCTATCAATTCCTGCAAATACCGTAAAGATCCGCTCATAACTTTTTGAGTAATCTTGGTGCTAGACGTACATTTTTTTACGCAGAAAAAAAACGTGTTTTTACATCACTAGCTGCATCTCAGCTCACCAGTAAGAACTTCATACCGCTGTGGATAGATTGCTGTAGAGAGAAGCCCATCTGCCGAACAGCTCTGCCTGGACTGCGAGGGCAACACGCCAAATCGCTTATTTTATAATGTGTCTCTTTCTTCTTGACCAGACACCCCCTTACATAAGGAGCCTAGTTTTTTCTTAGTCTCACACCCTGTTGCCCCGTGATGCGCATTGTCATATTTGCTTGCACAGCCACCGTCCGCCCGTCCCACTACACCTCACCTCACCCTTACACTCTAATGCGTCGCAACACAACTGCGCGTTCACAGTCATGCTTTTATCACTTTTCCTCGAAGGAAGCTGCTCTTACTATGTTCATAAGTTGTTAATACTTATTCTAAAGTAAATCGTTAGCATCCAGTCTAATGTTCATGCTCTAGTTCCACTGCTGATAAATACAATTCTTTGTTATATGCTCCGATTACAGGGCGCTCCTTTTTCTGTCTGCGTGTTAGAACAACTTAGTATGCTTCAAGTTGCAAGCGCTTAGTGTGTTTGCTATACAAAGTAGATACCAGGAAGCAAAGAGCGTAACGGGAGGACTCACGAAAAATTAGCACCAAAAAGTGACGTCATCATCGATGAATCTATGGCTCAGCAGCCTAGGAGTATTTTAACTAATTTCACCAGAAAAATCGTCTTAAATTGTAAAATTTATCTCTAGCGTATAATTAAATGAAGATAATATACACTAATTTAGCAATCAACTATAGAAAATTGCAGTGCATGTTGGTGGAAACTTTCACAACTCTAGCGCCGAATTTATTACCTTTCGGAGACTCAATTTAGCTCCTTTTTCTTGATTTGAAGCCTCATTTACACTTCATATTCACGTCACATTACTCTTCACAGAATATATCTATTCTTTACCAAGATATATAAGCACCATAATAGCCAATTCTGTACGCGAGAGAAACCACAGTAACAGCCTATTGCCCGAGCTTTCTGTACTTGGCGATAACATTTTTTGGTATTTTGCAGCTCATGGAGCTGGCCAGTCTTGAGCGATAGACTGCATGAAATAAATAGAAAAAATACGATGATATGTTCAAGAAAACTATATACGAAGATCTGAGGCCCCACACCTAAAACACTTCGACTCGTCAATGTGATGTAAATTTGCTACGTGCGGTCACAGCTATGTTTTATTTCAGTCCTATTGAGTCCTCCCGTTACATTCTTTGCTATCTGGTAGATATTATTTGAGTAACAGGACGTATCTGTAGTTTTTGCGAAGGTGGTTCTGTGGCTAAGGTGATGCGTAAATTGTAGTTTTTGTTAGCGCTATCACTGGTAATTGGTGAATTTTCCAGCGACTGCAGCCATAATGTTCATCTTCTCGTACCCCTGAGATGGATAAGGTTAGGGCGCAGGTTTTCTGCTATTCTAACAAAAAATTGTAGTTTGAGAAGTATCATACGATATGATCATCTCAATGAGTGCCATCATGTTCCATCCTGACTTTCCAGCAGTTGTCTGGAACCCGCCAAAATATGTCACCCTGAATTTAAGGCTATCGTAGGTTTCGTGTTGGTTTTTTTACTTACTACTCCAAATTTACACAATTTTCAACAAGTACAGCTGATGCAATGAGGAAAGACGTACCTATCTCTTCTTCTCTTTTTCTCCTTCGTCGACTTTCTCTTTTTTTTCTATTCTGTGCTGATCTAATCCAGTGCTGTGAGCGGTACGGCCATGAGAGGTTGGTGGAGGCACCCACATGTCCACCTGTGGGTCAAGTTTGCAGTGAAATAGAAATCAGAGAGGCTTCAGAGCTTTTAAAATTTCTATAAAGAAACAAGAAAGCCTCATAGAACGCCTAATTTATTCGTTTTGGGGATGAACCTGCTTCAACATTACTCACCATTGAACTAATAGAACCTGGCCTAGTCTAACGTAGCTTAAAACAAACCTATCCATTTATGAGTGATTCAATTCACTTATTGGTTAGGC
>LQNS02278127.1:494014-505826 GCA_001587735.2 Parhyale hawaiensis | reverse complement strand
GGGGAAAATTCGGATGATACGGGACTGAGATATCACTGAAGAACATTGCTTCTGTTCTGTGGAATTTCAAAGGGGTTCCAGCTGCACCCACAGCAGCGTAATCAGAAGGGTAGGAAGTAACGTTCCCATTTTTCCTGAGACTGAATTCGTCAGGATTAAGTGACTGGCGTTATTTATGAGGTAGGTTAGGTTAGAGGAGCTGTGTTAGGTTAGGTGCGTTAAAGTAGCGTATTGCTTAGATTGCTACATCTTATAAAGTGAAAGTATATGAACTAATCGGTGAATTCCCACCGGTCACGTTAGCTTATACGACTTAATAAGGCTTGGATAGACAGACATTGTTGAGTTGGAATGAGCGACGAACGTTTACTCAGACAGGGTTGGCTACGTTAAAAGAGCTGCATTAGGTTAAACTGAGGTCAATTGCAATACTCTAGCGTGGGTTGCTTCTTTTTGCAAAGTATAGTCTTTATATTCAACCGTGGAATTCCACGGGTCTCGCTAGTTAATAATAATAAAATAGACGAGCTCTGACTCACCCAACGCAGAAAAGAGCATCCGATTCTGGAGTGACATCTGGAGTAAAGAGGTACGGCACAACAGTACCGCAGAATGGCTCCACGACGTCAAGGAGAAGAACGTCGCAGCAGATCCAGACCTTACAATCACCAGTCAGCAGCTCAAAAAGCAACTGAGCAAGACCAAGAACTGGAGAGCACCCGGACCAGATATAGTGCAAGGCTACTGGATCAAAACTTTCACATCGCTGCACTGCAGAATTGCTGCACAGCTCAACCACTGCCTGCAACGCGGAACCGTGCCTACCTGGATGACCACAGGGAAGACGGTCCTAATCCAGAAGGACAAGGCAGAAGGCACGGAGTTCAGTAATTACAGCCCAATCACGTGCCTCCCTTTTAATGTGGAAGGTGCTGACAGGCATAATCTACGAGAGAGTCTACCAACATTTAGACTCAATGAAGCTCCTACCCGACGAACAGAAAGGATGACGCAGGAATACCAGGGGAACGAAGGACCATTTGCTCGTCGACAAGCTCCTCACGAAAGATGTCAGGAGCAAAAAGAGCAACCTAAGCATGGCTTGGGTTGATTACAAAAAAGCCTTCGACATGGTCCCTCACTCCTGGATCCTGGAATGTCTGCACATCTACGGCATTGCCGTCAACATCCGCAATCTGATCGCGACTACCATGCCCAACTGGAAGACCCAGCTCACAAGCGCCAATAAACACCTCGGCGAGGTGAGCATCAGACGTCTAATCTTCCAGGGCGACTCGCTATCTCCATTACTCTTTGTCCTGACTATGTTCCCCCTCTCTGAGACCCTGAACAAGGCCGGCCAGGGATACAATTACAGCAGTCGTACCATGAAGACGTACCACCTGCTTTACTTGGACGATCTGAAGCTCTTCGCCAAATCAAAGGACCAAGTAAAGCAGCTCCTTAATATAGTCTATCAGTACTCCCAAGACATTAAGATGCAGTTCGGTGTTAACAAATGCTGAGTCCTTAACATCTAGAGGGGAGAGGTTACTGCGTTCGAGGGAATTATCATCGAAAAAGAGACCATTAAGGATATCGAGGAGGCAGGTTACAAGTACCTGGGTGTCATGGAGTATGACACCATACTCCACAGAACGATGAAAGATTCCATTCGGAAGGAGTACCTAACTCGACTCCGGCTCATCCTGAAATCACACCTCAATATGGGCAATACCATCAAGGCCATCAACACCTGGGCCGTCCCCGTAGTCCGATATTCTGCTGGCATTATTAACTGGACCAAGAAAGACTGGACCGACATGGACTTCAAAACCAAGAAGCTCATGACCATCTATCGAGCACTGCACCCAAGATCGTGCGTAGACAGACTCTACAATAACAGAAGAGAAGGGGGCCGTGGCCTCATCAGCGTCGATGACTGCGTCGAAGCGGAAAAACGCTCTCTCTCCCAACACTTCAGAGAGAGAGCGACGACCTGTGGACACGCTGCTTCATCGAGGCGAAGTTGCTGAAAGAGACCGAAACGGCTGACCAATTCAAAGAGAGACGGCGCTTCGATTGGACTAACAAATGGAAGAGCATGAAGATGTCCGGCCAGTACCTCGAAGCTGTTCAGGGCAAAATCGTACCAGAAGACTCTTGGCACTGGTTTCTGAGGGGTGAGCTGAAACGAGGAACAGAAGGCACCATCCTGGCAGCTCAAAAGCAAGCCCTCAAAACCAGGTACATCCAAAACAAGATCGACAAGAGAAACGTCCCTAGTACCTGTAGAATTGGCAGGAGCTCGGATGAAACCATCAACCACGTGATAAGCGAATGCGGAGTGCTGGCGCAAAAGATCTACAAGCGCAGGCACGATAAAGTGGCTCGACACCTCCCCTGGACCCTTCTGCGGATCCATAACTTCCCGGTCAGTGAGAGGTGGTACGAGCACGAACCCGCACCCGTGGTTGAAAACGAAGCCGTGAAAGTCTACTGCGACAAGCGGTTGGAATTTGGAAACTGATCGAGTACTTCACGCCAACCGACCGGACATCGTCGTGAAAGACAAACAGGAGAAGTCGGCCAAACTGATCGACATATCAATCCCCTTCGACTCCAGAATTGTGGGCAAGGAAACGGAGAAGAAGGAAAAAATACCGTCACCTTGCCATCGAACTCCAGAGACTGGCAGATGAAGGTGGATGTCGTTCCAGTGGTCATAGGAGCTCTGGAGTCAATGTCCAAGAATCTAAAGTCTGCCCAGCGAGAGCTGAAGTGCATCCATCTCCATCCAGGAAAAGTCCAGAGGAGCGCTCTGCTTGGAACAGCGCGCATCATTCGCAAAGTTCTCTGAGCCTTTGGTCGTGAGATGTGACCCGGCACCAGAGTGTAGAGCTGATCATCGCTCAACCGAACCAATTTGTGTCCTGAAATTCCCTCGATAATAATATAAACTAGAGTACTCTGAGAGCGCATACCACCGCCAAGTGAGGCAACGGTAGCAAAAAATTCAAATTGGTTCTGAAACAATAATTTTCATAGTGTAAGCTCCAAAATCTAATCATTTGTGCCTCTTAATATCAAAAATAGTTTGTTCAATTTTCTTGAAGATCTGCTCATAACTTTTTGAGTTATACTGTTAACAAACGTTATGACAAACATAAGTCGAACATACAAACGAACCAACCGATCTGCATCAAAATTTGATTATTTATGTCTTTTAACATTAATAACAAACCTTATAAATTTCATAAAGATCGACTCATTATTTTTTGAGTTATTGTGCTAACAATCATAAAACTAAAAACAGTGACAAACGAACGAGCGAACGAACAAATCATTACCAGAATTTGGTCATAGACTCTTTGTTATATACCTAACAACTCATGTTAATTTTATCAAAATCCATTCATAACTTTTTGAGCTATGGCTTCGAGAAAAATGAAGCGGACAAACAAACAAACAAATGGATAGATATATCTTTACCAAAAGTTAATCATCTGTTCCTCCTGTCATAACTAACAATCTCTGTAAATTTCATTTAAATCGGCTCATAACTTCTTGAGTTATCTTGGTGACAGATAGACAAACATAGACAGACAGAGAGACAAACACAACGAAAACATAACCTCCTTGGCGGAGGTAATAATAATGAATTGAACTAAAACCACAAACAGACGCGCAACTTCTAAGTGTAGGTCGATTCGACCCGACCATTCGAAACCGTTGTAACTGCATCGTTGTCTTTCGGCGGGGAGGGCATAAACTAATTAGGATTGGTATCATAAATACGACCAAACGATTCAATGCAAGCAATCAAATATGATGTCGTCGCTGTCACTAATTTCTGGTAAAAAATACTGAAGAGAAACGTCCTTTCGAGTTTATCCGTCTGTGAATGCCACTCCTGAAAAACCTCGATTAACGTGAGCACTATTTGTGTGAATTAAATCAGGAATGCATGGTTCATCGTATAAAACAACTGCAATACATGCATTCGAGTTAATTTTTTATATCTTTTCAATATTGCTCATAATTCTCTTGTAGTGCTTGTAGTGTTTGATTGTAGCCAACTGCACGAAGCTAACCATTAAACAATATAATAAACACAGTCGTGTGTTTATTTGATTATACTCATATTTGAGTGCCCACGCTGTCAAAAATGATAGCGAAGAATTTGAGACGACCCGTCTCCATTTAATATGCCTTCCTCACTGATATGCTTCTCAAGAATACACTACAACAGCCGGCTCAAATTGTCAGAAGATAGATGTAAGTGCTCTCTCTTTTCATTCATCTAAGAAGCACAATGGTCTCCGGAAAAAGTGTTACATTAGGAAGCAGCAAAGCATTACTGAATTTAAAAAGGTTCCACACTGTGTATCCTACATACCAAACAGACCTCCAGTACATCGGGAATTTTGTGTTGAACGAAAACTGCTCCCTCAAAGGAAGATAGCATGTAAAAGAAATAATTATGACTATAGCCCGTGAAAAATCATCGCTTGGTCTGACCTTCGTTGATGAGCTTCTGAATTTATATACCGTAAACTGAGAGCAAACATATGTTTCGATGGACGGAGAAAGTTATAGAAATCAGACTGCATGGCCGCTTTAAGAGGAGCTGTAAATGTCTTTAGTGTTCTAATTTAAAAAGTGTTCCAAGCAAGGAGTGCATTGAGATAAAGGAATAAGGATCCCACTTTCGCCATCTTCTGGAACTTGGTCATCGATCTCCTAGAAAACCCAACTTAATTACAAAGTTTGCAACCTGGCCTATATTTCGCCTGTTTCGTTAAGAGCGTGACCCGAAACATACATGTAGGTATATAAATATACAAACTTATAATATATAAGCATTTATATTAAACATTTAAATATATTGTATGTATGTTTCGTGTCGCGCTCCTAACGAAATAGATAGGCAAAATATAGGCCAGATTGCAGACTTTTAGTTAAGTTGTGTTTTCATGGAGATCGATAACCAGGTTGCAGAAGATGGCGAAAGTGTGGGATCCTAATCCTTTTATTTTAATGCATTTCTGGATTGAAGCACTTCTTGAAATTGAAAAAACAAATTATATATATTTGCAGTTTCTCCAACCGCTGCCATGGTGTCTGACTTTATACCTTTTTCCATACAACGAAACATATGTTTGCTCCCAGTTCACGACGTATAATTTCAGTAGATGAGTAACGATGCCCACACAAAGCGATAATTTTTCACGGGGCAGTAGACACAATTATTTCTTCTTCTTTGCTGTCTTTCATTGAAGTTTTCGCTTCAGCAGAAAGCTCAGGTGTACTGAAGGCATAGCCTTCGGTATCTAGGCTGAGCCTTACCCACCTTGTGGGTCTTCGGACGAAGTCCAGGTGGCGTTTTGCGCATCATCTCACGGAGCACAAGTCAGCGGTTGTTTCTGTGGATGATGTTAATGCACACCACAGGGACTGGTTGGGATCTGCATCACCGACTGATTGTCATGGTGTGGCTGCGTTGGACTTTTGCATCTTATCTAGCTGCGTGCAGCTAGTTCGCGGGTCCACGCATATTGCTGGTAACTGTCTCGACCTCGTTATGACTGATGTCCCGGACTTGATGACGGTGTCAGTTGGCTCCCCTGATCTTGTTGTGTCCTTGGACCTCAATCAGGTTGTTCCTGAGGTAGACACCAGGAGAGTGGTATTCGTTAAGAGCAGGGCTAACTGGGTGGCTATTACTCAGGCAGTAAGAACGTTGCCATAGCGCCAATCATTCATAGTGAGGATCGTGTCTCTGATCCTGCCCCCAAGCTTGCTGTGATCTTCCAGCGTCTGATACGGTTAGAAAATTTTCCTCGTTGTTGGTGCACTGGGAATATAACTCCTATTCCCAAGGTTCCGGTGTCGCCCTATGTTTTCAACTATCGACCCATCACACTGACGCCCATTTTGGCAAAGGTGTTCGAGAAGTTGATTACTGGTAAGCTTGGTCGTTTCGCTGAGGTAACGGGGTTGCTGCCTGCTGATCAGTCTCCGTACAGAACTGACTTGGGCTGTTGTGACGCTCTGTTGTCGGTGTCACACCATTTACAGTCTGCGCTGGATTGTAGGTCTTAGGCACCCTATGTCCAGTTGGACTTCAGCGCTGCGTTTGAGAGGGTTAACCATAGTTGTCTATTGTACAAGCTGAAGTCCTTTGGTGTGGGTGGTAGGGTTTTGTCAATCATTCGCGATTTAGTTTCTGAGCGAACGCAGAGTGTGTCTGTTGACGGCGTCTTGAGTGCCTCAGTCGCGGTGGTGTCTGGTGTCCCTCAGGGCAGTGTGCTTGGCCCGCTGTTTTTCGTTCTCTATACAAGTGACATGTTTTCTTCGCTTGGAAATACGATGATCTACTATGCCGCCGATTCAACTTTTGTAGCTGTTATACCTGCTCCTCGCCTGCGTGATGCTGTCGCTCAGTCTCTGATTAGGGATTTGTCGCGCATTAGTGCATGGTGCTCGGCCTGGAGTATAAACTGAATGCCAGAAAGACCAAGTCGATGATTGTCAGTCGGTCTCGGACACTTTTACTGCAGCATCCCCAACTGGAGATTGATGACACTTTGCTTCAGGAGTCTAGCTCAGTGGAGATTCTAGGGGTTGTCTTTGATGGGAAGCTTACTTTTGAGCTGCATATTAGAAGGTTGGTGTCACGTGCTTCCACTAAGATTGGGCTCCTGCGTAAGGTGAGGTGAATTCTGTGTTTGGTGACAGTCAGGTTGTCCGCATATGTTTTTATGCTTTTTTGCTGCCTGTGTTAGAGTATTGTTCCCCGGTTTGGGCTTCAGCTGCTGATACTCACTTACGTCGGTTGGACCGACTTGCTAGTTCTGCCAGCAGGCTGTGTGCTGATGATGATTTTGTGAACCTGTCTCACAGGAGAAGAGTAGCTGAGCTATGTATGTTTCATAAGGTGTACAATAATGAGGGGCATTGGTTGTATTCTTCTCTCCCTGCCCTCAAGGTTTTTGGGAGAGAGACTCGTGCTGCGTGCTTAGCGCACTTTTTCACTTTGGAGGCTGTCATATGTCGAACTAATCAGTTCTGTCTGTGCTTCGTGCCCTGGTCGGCTAAAGTTTGGAATTTGTTGCCTGCATCGGCTTTTGGTCGTGTTGGCCTGCAGGCTTTTAAGTCGGCTGTTAATGGTTTTTTGCTGGATTTCCTTTAGCAGCGTTTTGGGCTTCCCGGTGTGCAAATGCTTCATTTGGGTTGTATTACCTGTCAGTGGGAGCTCAAGCGTGAAGTTTTAATAATAATAATAATAATTACAACGCTCATCGATAGATATCGCTCTCTTGACCCCTTTTTGGGTTACTGTAACCTGTTTTCAGGTTGCGGTAGCCTGATTTCTGCGTGATTACAACACACCTCTGTTCTCATGCAAACCTTCCCAATCTATATAATTATTGAAAGCATTTAAATCACGAAGACTCTTTATGCTATTTTGCCTATTATTTTTCGAGTCACTCACTTCATAGCTACTGAAGTGGGTTGAGATATCAATAAGCTTATGATCAGATAAAACTGAATCCAAAGTGTTGATAATCTTTACAAATTGAGTGTTAGGTATTAGCACTCCTGTTTACCAATTATGATGGGTCATATAAGAATTACGTAATGTATACTGATTTCTGTTACAGGCTCAAGTAATGGTACGAAAAATTTTGCAATTGGATAGGACGGGGTTTTATAGGCTGCTAGAATTGGTCGTAAGGGGTACCGGCCTTATGTACCTTCGGGAGGCCGTAAATGACTCCAGAGGAAGCACCTGAGTTGTAGAGTGAACAGTAAGTAAAAGTAAAGGTAAAGTCAACTTAGATCACACCCTAAAAGTGGAAACCCATATGCACTGGTTTGTGCTGCAGGTATAGGCCCACTGGGCCCAGATGAGTAAGTGTAGTCGCAGTCGCCCTCGGGTCACCAAGAACCATGGCGCCAATTTGACGGAAGGAACAAATGACCCGAGACTCCCCACCCCCCTCATCTTTGAGGAAGGCAGTTCCGCCACAGCGCTGTGCATGCACACACAACTTGCCGAGTCAGCACACCAAGATCTGCAAAGAGCTCGAATGTCTGGCGGAGTATCGAACCAGCGAGCGATACAAGGTGTTAGAGCTGAGAACGGAAGCATGCAGCTACCGTGGCGAATTAGTCGAATTAGTAACAATGCCTTGTCTAACAATTTTTGAAAAATCTATGAGTTTTACTTCTGAATTTAAGCGTAAGTTTCAAAGGATCCGTATGCTCATCAGAAAGGGTAAACTAGGTTGTATCAGTTAGAATGGCATGTATTTTCTCATTGTACTGATTTCTATCCAGGAAGACCACACCTCTTCCTTTATCGGGCCTGCCTACTACAATGGAATTTTCTTTGTTGAAATATGAAAACAGAGGTAGAACGGATTCTGAAAAAATGGAGAAAACACTTAAAGTTTGCTCTACAAAGTGTAGATGCTATTACAAGTTTCTTTGATTTTGCTCTTTACTTCGCTAAATGAAAACTTATGGCATAGTTGTTGAGATTTTAGTCGGTTGGCTAAGTTTTCAAAACTAATGAAATGGTTATTGTGATCCGGTTTGAATACGGGTAGGCAGAATTCCAGACCAAATGACAATAAAAATTTGAGGCGTGGTTGAAGGGCTATACTTGAGTGGCAGACTTATGCTACAACATGGACCAACCCACCTTCAGACCTTTCCTTAGTCTGGCCATTAAAGATAACATTTTCTCCAATACGCGGTCAGTCTTTTTTTTTTCTGTTGTGATTACAAGTACATTATGTTTTTAATGGAGAATGCCCATGGTAAGTTTGAGGGTATTTCTTGAAGCTGGAAACTAATCATAGTAGGAACTGTTGACTAATCGATTGCTCTGTAGTTCATCCCGTACCTCAAAATTTAGCCTAATTAAGAATCTTAGGAAAAACTGTCTGAGCGAAGCTTCTTTCTGGTAGGTACTAATTTGTGCGAACTACAAGCAATTTTAGTGGATAAATTTTGTGAATCTGCAGTTATTGAGTTTTTGCTTGTTGAGTGATTGTCTGTTCACTGTCTCATGAAATGCCTCATGACATCATGCAAAACACATTTAAGCACCTTCAACAGGGTAAATCTGACACAGTAACTACATAAGAAATAGAACTTATACGCACAAGTATTCGTAGAAGTTATTGTTAAGTTTAAAGATGTTTGTAGTGTGCACTGGTGAATTATGAAGATCAGACCCAAAGTAGGGTTAATCCTTTTTACATTGCGGCCCCACCCCATTAACCATCGAAGTAGAGACAGGTGCTTTGGCTTTAACCTGTTGAACTAAGTTTCAGGTGCTGACCCATTTTTATCGGTTCAGTGAGATTTTAAAAAATTAAATCTTGCTGAGCGAAATGAGATTTTCCGCCGGCTGAACCATAATCGTGTTGCTTTTACCAGTTGAAACACAGATTCAAAGTTTCAATGGCAAAGCTTCTATCAGAAATTTATGACAAGTCCTAAAGCTCAGGAGATCGACGAAAGTTTACGCTGCATATTCTGAGCAAAATCTTACCGCCACATTCACTCAAGATTTTCATCCAGATCGAGGTTAAATTAGCTAGAGTTCCGTGCAAGCTGAAGCTGTGAAGCGGAAGCGTAACCGAGTTAATTAAGTTGGTTCTTTGCTGATATAAAGTCATTAGTCCGAATGAATTTCAGTGTCCATGCAACCTCATGCAGTCTCGCTGAGTGAATTCACTCAGAATCAGATGTTACTAGTGCTTAGCTGCCGCTAAAGTTGTTGAGCAAAACACAAGCCAAAACTTCTCCAAATTTTAATTCACCGTAAACTTTAAAAGATAGCCAAAGCTTTACTGGTGACACCGTCCCAGCAGCCTGACTCGGTGGCTAACATTGTTACACCTTTTGTGGTAGACGTACTTGAGTTTTCGAAGTCCCAACCAAAATATTCTGATGTTAAACTGAAAAAACTCATTTGATCATCGTGTGAACCGATCTTTAGAATCTTGAGCAACTTTTTGTCGGTGTGATTGCTCTCCACACGCATTATAATGACACAACAGTTTGGTACATGCCTTAATATTCAGCTTCGAGATGAATGTCAAACCTCACTTCAGCTCTATTCTTGCATATTTCACCGTAACTTCGACTGTAATCGAAATGTTAGAGATTTATTGTGTATTTATAAAAAATGAAGTGAAGTTTATAAGCCATTGATCAGGAGTGGGAAAAGGAGCATGAGTTCATTGAGTTTATCAAGTGAAAGAAATTTTCGAAAAATCGTGTGATCCTGTCGAAAGAGCATAAAAAATGTATTACAGTGTATGACAACAGTGCTAATCGTTCCAGTGGACCCTCCAGCACACATTCACTGCATGGACTAATAATTCCTTCACTTGATGAGACCGGCAATTCAATTATTGCAAAGAAAATCCTAACTTTTTGGACTATGCTGCATTTACCATTATCAAATAAACTGTGATTACTAGATATAACTTTTAGAAATCTAACTTATTAAAACGTGATCATATGTTGCATGTTACATTTTAAATAGTTAGGATAACATTAATTTAAATTATACATTTATTGCACCGTATTGGTAACACATCAAAAAAGGTAGTGTGAAAGTTGAACCCCCATAAGGACTCCTCTTAGCCCCAAAAGTGCCTCTGTGAGGCTGTAACACAAGCTTGCCCTGTCGCCCTCAGTTCGTTCCGGCCTCCGGGGTCGCCAATTCGATTGGCCGGCAATTTTCAGACTTTGAGGCTTCACTGGTTCAATACTTCATGTAGAACCGACGGCTTCCCCCCTTTACATTGTGTTGCATGTAGGAAGAACTACACAATTACGTTAAGCTCGCTGAACTATTTCTACGGAGAAACCTTAACTTACTGCAATGCATCGAAAACCAATGATTATTGAGGGTCGACGCTTGAAATTCGATTCAACAGGTCGAAGCTAAGGCGCCTGCCTGAAGTTCCGCAGAGGTCGTGCGTCGAAATCTCAATTTCGCCTCCCAATCCTACTTTCCTGAAATAAATTTTCAGCGAATTGCTGGTTTTGAAGCTAGCAATTTAGTCACCATTGCTAATTATTTTCTTTCAATAGCTGAGTAGAAAACTATTATTTTATGAGTAACTATTGTATTTTGAACAGCGCTTCTGCTCTATGAAAGGTCTTCCAAAATTCTCTCCACAAAATGAAACCATAGGTTCCTTACGATAAAATAACCACATTTTACTCTATCGATCCATATCCGAAAATATCTATTTTTAAAAGTACGTTGACTTAAAGTTCAGTAGTGCGATTCACTTAATCGACGGACTACTGCACTTTACAGCGAAGATAAAGATGCACACCGCCTGGGCACCGGTCATTTGTTGACATTTATCACTCTAATCTGCACCGTACCTGATTTTAGACGACAATGAACCAACTACCAAGTAGTGAATTAGCAGAAATACACCAATCTCTGAACATTCTGGCAACTCTCCAGGAATTACAGTTAGCCATGCCGTGCATATCTGCTAATGCACTATTTGGTAGTTGGTGCCTGGTCGTCTGAAATCAGGTCCGGTGCATATTAAGCCGCGTCTACACGATCCATCACTTCATCGATCACAAACACAAGAATCGACAAGCAAAAAGGCAAACAATTCCCTTCCCTTCCGTGCCTCTGATTATAGACCCATCTCGATCACACCTGTTTTGTCGAAAGTTTATGAGAGGTTGGTTGCGTCGAGATTGGGTTGCTTTCTGGAAAAGCAGGGTGTCCTTCCCCCAACTCAGTATG
>LQNS02278127.1:432016-471163 GCA_001587735.2 Parhyale hawaiensis | reverse complement strand
TAATATGCGGCTCAAAAGTAAGCTTCCCATCAAAGACAACACCTAGAATCTCCAATGAGCTAGACTTCTGAAGCAAAGTGTCATCAATCTCCAGTTGGGGATGCTGCGGTAAAAGTGTCCGAGACCGACTGACAATCATGGACTTGGTCTTACTGGTATTTAGCTCTGTGATTGTCTTATGCCACGAGGCGTATTAGTTTCTCGTAGAAGATGAACCTGAAAGTTTATCAGAATGTCTTTTGGCATATTACAAATATACTGAACTGCGAAAATCGCATTTTTGTCTGCTACGTGAAATTTTAAACTATTCTGTGAGCAATTGACGCATCGTTGGCTGAACAAAATGCATTGTGAGTAGCACGCGCTTGATACCAAGCGCGATGGCTGCTCAAGTACAGTAGATCACGGGAATGTCTCGATGATTTACACACGGCCTTTGCTTATTGAAACTTGGATCCCGCAAAAGCCTCGTCCCATACTTGCGTTCACACTAACTGATCTATATTTTGACCTGAGATAATGAACCACCATTTGCAAAACTTTTATACACATGAAGTTGGGCGCAGACTTTTATAGTTCTTGACTAAAAAAATGACGACGTACCGTGTGTTGCAGTGTCTGTTCGAGGCTCGGTCAATGATGAATCTAGGGTCCTTGGCTCAGTGTTTGTCAGGATCTTGTCGAGTGGGATTGTGCTCTACTGTGGGACAAAGATTTTCACGAGGACCTTATAATACAGGCTTCTCTCAATCAAATAAATTGATGAAAAATGTCGAAATTGATTTATGTGAAATTTATTTAAGTTGTTAGGTAGGAGAGCAGCCTCAGAAATGGGAACTGGACAAGAAACGGCTGCTGTAAACTTGTTGTGTGGTTGACAAATTATCAAGATCTCAAAACCTAAGGAAGAGTAGAAACTGCCAGCTAAGGAAACCAGTTGAATACTAGTTACAACTACAGTATATTATTATATTCAAACCTGCAGTAGAGGCAGACTATAGTTGTGACACTGACTCTCAAGGTCACAGGTTCAAACCTTCCTACCAAGTAGGCAAGTTCTTTTCGGTGCTTGATGTGATCAGTCCGGTCTGCGTACTGCCATGTATGGGCTTACTGACCTTCGCCAGCCAGCAATGGGGAGGGTTGGGGCGCACACTGTTGCATAAAACCTTCAGACAATCTGTGTTCGACCGCAGCCGTATACTCCTCTGGGCCTGTTGACCTACATTTGCAGCACAAAAAAAAAAAAAAAACCAGTGCGTGTGGGTTTCCCAGTGGGAGTATGGTCAAGTAGACTTTACCTTTACTGACCCAGACGGCTGTTGGTATGTAATAGGAATCTGCAGAATGGTTCTGCCATGGCAAGGGAGAAAAAAAAATAAGGAAAAAAATTGAGAGAAAGAAACAAAAACTTTTTACTTCTCCTCAGAAGAGTTTAATCTTTAGTCAATTTCCTGTTTCCAAAGTTTCCACCGTGAAGAGATGATTTCGTGGTTCGTCTGAACTGCAGTCGGTGACTGGATAGCATTAATTCGGAGACGAGGCATACAGCAGCAAGGGCAGGTAACTGGTACATTACATTCAATACAACATTGCGGCATTTGGTACCTTCGTGTATCTTTGCGTGTCATGTTGATAAAACCCGAATACTGAAAGTGGCAAGTGACGCGGCCGCCTGTGTTAACAAGTTAACTTTTAACCCTAGTCAACCCAGGTCACATTCACGCGGGAAAACACAGATGCATCACAGCCCTCTCAAATAGAACGCCAGTTTTCTGAAACTTATTGCTTACTACTCACACAAGCGAGTCTTGACTGAGTTTTACCGCAAAGAATGAAATAATTTATTTTCATTTTTTCATTTGAACTTCTTGTGTTGCTCCAGGCAGAACAGTCCGCGTCGGATAAGGTTTCAACTGTCCGGAAGTGGGGCCGGCCGGAGCTGGTGGCGGCTGATCACACCTCAGCACGTACCTACCAGTTAAGTAAAGAATTCACAGCAGCCGCCCGCTGACATAAGCCTCGGTTATTAAAAATTTACGTAAAATTCGAGATATAAACTGCAAAGAAGGCTTGACCTACGTACCTCTGTGTATCTTTGCGTGTCATGTTAACAAAACCCGAATACTGAAAGTGGCAAGTGACACTAGTGGTAACTATCAGCGTATGATGAAATATACATATACTGTACGCGTGGACTTCAGCTATGCCGCAACGGCGTACCGTTACGTCACGTTAATAGCAGCTAGTCCATCCCTCCGTAGAAAATGGTATCAGAAAACTTTTCAAATACAACGTTGCCGCTGTTTGCGTTCCATCATAGCCGTGTTGCAGATATGTAGGATATATGCGCTGCACGGGCCTGCTGCGGAGGATATATGCACTACACGAGCGTGCTGTGAAGGATATATACACTGCACGTGCCTGCTGCTGAGGATATATGCACTGCACGATCGTGCTGTGAAGAATATATGGGCTGCGCGAGCGTGCTGTGGAGGATATATGAGCTGTACGAGCGTGCTGTGAAGGATATATGGGCTGCACGATCGCGCTGTGAAGGATATATGGGCTACACGAGCGTGCTGTGAAGGATATATGGGCTGCGCGAGCGTGCTTTGGAGGATATATGCACTGCACGATCGTGCTGTGAAGGATACATGGGCTGCGCGAGCGTGCTGCGGAGGATATATGCACTACACGAGCGTGCTGTGAAGGATATATGCACTGCACGTGCCTGCTGCGGAGGATATATGCACCGCACGTGTGTACTGTGGTGGATATATGCACTGCACGAGCGTGCTGTGAAGGATATATATACACTGCACGTGCGTGCTGTGGAGGATATATGCACTGCACGTGCCTGCTGCAGAGGATATACGCACCGCACGTGTGTACTGTGGAGGATATATGCACTGCACGAGCGTGCTGTGAAGGATATATACACTGCACGTGCCTGCTGTGGAGGATATATGCACTGCGCGTGCCTGCTGTGGAAGATTTATGGACTGCGCGTGCCTGCTGTGGAAGATATATGGACTGCACGTGCCTGCTGTGGAAGATATATGGACTGCACGTGCCTGCTGTGGAAGATATATGAACTGCACGTGCGTGCTGTGGAGGATTTATTCACTGCACTGACGTGCTTTGGAGGATATATGAACTGCACATGCGTGCTGTGGAGGATATATTCACTGCACGGACGTGCTGTGGAGCATATATGAACTGCATGTGAGTGATGTGGAATATATATGAACTGCACGTGCCTGCTGTGGAGGATATATGCGCCGCACGTGCTTGCTGTGGAGAATATATGAACTGCATGTGCCTACTGTGGATGCTATATGCACTGCACGTGCCTGCTGTGGATGCTATATGCACTGTACGTTCCTGTTGTGGATGCTATATGCACTGCACGTGCCTGTTGTGATGGATATATGCACTGCACGTGCCTGCTGTGGATGCTATATGCACTGTACGTGCCTGTTGTGATGGATATATGCACTGCACGTTCCTGCTGTGGATGCTATAGGCACTGCACGTGCCTGTTGTGATGGATATATGCACTGCACGGGTCTACTGGATTCCCGGATTAAAACACGACTATATGTTGTCAGAAGTGGGCGTGGCCAAATGTTTTGTACCACACACAGCCGTCTTTCTCTTTTGCTGCCAAAGAGTAAAGCCGAGCATTAAATTAAAATTTTGTGGCTGGGAAGAAAGTGCAGAACGCCTTTTCTTCCTAAAACTTCTCAAGTGGAAATAAAAAAATTTGCCTCTTCACTTAATTTTTTTAGCCAGATAGCATCTTGCGTAACATGGACAGCATCCGTCGCTCCTTTCATTAATGTGTCGGGTGTTAATTCGAGGCCCTAATTCTCATTATCATGATCTTACTGAATGTTCAGTATTTTATAAAAAAAGGATCGTCAGACACACAGGTCTGGATTTTTTATACAGAAATCGGAATACCACAGAGAATATAAAGTTGTCATAATTTAACTATGCTATCTTTACCTTCCAAAACTAGTCATTCGATTTTTCTAAGTCTGCTGAGTTTATCAAAGATGGACGCAAGTTAAGTACCACTAGTGAGATAATGTGTAGCTTATTCATCTACCAGCAAACTGCGTAACAGTCACCGGCTTGTTATCAAATGTTTATCGCGTCGGTATATATATATATATATATATATATATATATATATATATATATATATATATATATATATATATATATATATATATATATATATATATATATATATATATATATATACGAGGCTTGGACAAGGATTCTCGGCCCAAAGGTGGTTGCCATCGTAACTAGGAGCCGATAAATAACACTGCTGGTACACGAGGGGCGTACCCAGCATTCAAGCCACAGCCAATATTTGGAATACATGTAGAGATTGAACTAAGAGGGAGTAACATATCTTGAGAAAAATTTTATCCAAGCTAGATCCGCTTTGATGTATAGTTTTCAGCGTGTCTGTGCATCCGTCTTTCCGGCACCCAAGGCTGCCGAAGCATGTATTATTCTTCAAGATCATATATTTTTTTCCAAAAATCTTATTGGTATCCCGGGTAAGAGCATCAAGAGCGGTTCAGTATTGCGGGACGTAGGGTATGTAAATAGAAAGCGGTGCAACGGCTTCGAAGAACGACAGCTGAATCTTCTGGCAATGCTGAAGCCTAGCTGACTCGCTGATCGGCTGCACAAATAGCTTGGTTCCTGTGTTTGGTGGGAAAAAGTAAATATGAGCTTGTGATTGGTGGGAAGGTAGCAGCCATCAAAGAAAAAAAAATATTCCCTGTTCAGTACGGCAGAATATGGCAATGTAGCCTCCTTTTATCAAACCTCTTTGGCGGCATGGCCGTCGTCCAGTAAGGAGGAGGTATCGTTGTTTTATTTAACCTGCTTGACTAAGCTGGAAGAATAGGCGAGAGCAATTAAGCAGCTGAACATATTATATTGTATGTATATATGTCGCGGCCAAGTACACTGAGGTTGGCCGTAGGCTGAGAGGTCCAGACGTAAGTTCGTTCTAGTTATTTCTTCTAGCCCGCCTTGCCCTGCAGATCTCTTGAAAACTTTCGGCCGGTGCTCCCATTTGCCGTAGGCTGTGGAAGCAGCCGTGCTGCAGCTATTAGAATAATGCTATCATTGGATTTTCCGTTGGGCTGCAGCGCTTCAAGATACCGTTCCTGTTTCATAAGTCGTTGCGGTGACCATTCTTTTTCAGCTTATACCCGAGTCTGGTCTGAAATCTTTTGGCCTTAAGACTGTTGCGAAGCCACTGGTTCAAAGTGCTACAGGGCAGGGAAGGCTGGAAATTAGAAATTATTGTTAATTGGCGGCGCCCACCTCCGCTGAAATCAGTGGAGGGTGAAGGATCGGTAGACATCGGGAGCTCTGCCATCTGCCTAGAGGATGCCTACTAACACTTATGGGGTACAATGCAAGTTTGCCGTTCCCTCATCGTTCGCTGATGACACACGGATATTAGCAGCGGTACAATCAATAGCAGACGTACGGAATGTGCAACTAGATGTAACCAACATCTTTCACTGGACATTGGTTTACAACATGACCTTCAACGAATCAAAATTTGAACTATTACGACACGGAAAAACTTCTCCCTTAGTGAATTTACGTCCTACAAGACAAGAGATGGGAGCGAAATCGAGAGGAAGCAAATTTTAAGAGATATTGGGGTGAGAATACAAGATAATGCCACTTTTGAAGATTACGTGGCTCGAGTTGTTACTATAGGCAAGACGTGGAGCGGAGAGGTGCCTCGAACTTTCTTTTCACGATAGGCAGACGCGGTGCTCACTTTATGGAAACAACTAATACTACCGAGGATTGAATACTGTTCATCTCTTTGGATGCCAAGCAGACGGAAAGACTTAGATCACCTTGAGGCTATCCAGAGATCGTTCACTGCCAATATCCGGGGTATGCAAGATTTAAACTATCATGAAAGACTTGCTCAAGTTCAAATGAAATCCATTCAAAGGAGATTCGAGCGCCTTACGATCATTTATGTCTGGAAAATTCTAGAAGGAATTACTGTCAACGTCAATGGACGAATCCAAGCCAGACACACAGACCGTATTGGTCGCACTTGTGACGTGTGTCTTCCGATCAAAACTGGTGGTGACGCAATGGCCATAAAGTATTCTAATAGTTTCGCAGTGCGGGGGGCGATATTATTCAACAAAATGCCACGTCACATTCGAAATGTCACAGGTACAGAGACTGCGATATTTAAAAACTCACTTGATGCATACTTACTGAAAGTGCCAGATAAACCTGTTGTAAGCGGCTCAGTGAACTGTGGGGATAACTCGCTGTCAGCCATCCCGCTGGTCACGGACTGCAGCACCACCTATGCGCCAGATGGGTACCGTGCATAATGCCACCTGGACCTCGTCTGAAGTATCGTCAAGGTATCAAGGTAACGTAAGATAACACTAAGATTAAAGATTATGTAGGCGTACTGGGAAAAGAAAAAAAACAGACACAGCCTATTTTAATGAGACATAATATATAGAGGGAAAAATAGAGGTTCTGCAGTTCGGTAACGCATCTGCGCAGGTGGCCTGAGAAGGAGCACGGGTGTGTACAGGTCCCCCGGAGTGACGGCAGCGACTGTGGTCTGCACTAATGGTATTCGTTAGATTTTAAACAAGGGAGCAATATAATTCCGCCACGCGTGTATGAATTCCTTCACAGCTGTATAATTTTCTATCGAACAACTTCTGACTTTTAGAAATTCTAGTAGTTAAATTGGAAAAGATGTGCAATTTTTCTGCTAAGGATATTATTTTAACGAACAGCTCTGCTCACCAAGAGCATCGTACATGTGCACATGTGGCTACAATATGTCGTTAGTTTGCTACTTTGTGTGTTTGTTATTTTCTCATGCAAAATCTTTCTGGCAAATTAGTGCCAATCACCAGCCTGCTAATGCCCAGGTTGGCACTATCGCGATAAAATACAAGTGATACGTTATCGCGATACGGAAACACGTATTTCGCCTTCCCATAAGCATGATGCGATACATGCGTATCGGTGAAATGGGGAAAGCTCCATACAGCCGCTCAACTGTTTCCTTAGAGATCAGCTGTTGTGGCGGCTGGTAAAACAATGTTACTCCTGCATACTCTCGGGTGCACGCCTTGGTTAGCCAGTTGTTTGGAAAGTTAATAGAATTCTTATCAGAAGTAATGCCGTGCTACAGTTTAGGATTCAGCAAAATGCTTGTATATTCAAGATAACGAAGCGTCAAGCCAAGGGATACAACTGTAGCCGCACGTGGACAGTGAGACGGGCAGAAAGAGAAAGAAGGGGACAAGGATCATCAGCGAAAAGAGGGGAAGACTAAGGGCGAGTTCACATGACGTTCATATCAATGCGTTCACTGATCCACTCGTCCGAATATTTTGTAACGTCGCTGTCAGCACAACTTTGCGCACGCCACTAAAGTTATTAAAATGTTAACAGTGAAATCAGTTTCCTCTGCAACTCTCACTAGCCAAGCTAAGGACATCTCTTCAAATTTGAAGCGAACTAAAACTCAGGAAACTGTGCACTTTTCTTTTATTTCCAGGGCACAGTGACACATTCAGACGAGTGGATGAGCGAGCGCGTTCAGATGAATGACGTGTGAACACGGCCTAAGAGATGTAGACACAAAGTGAGCATGGTAAAAAAAAGAGCCAAGGCCCTAGATAGCCGAGGTTACAATAACTTACAGAATGTCCGTTTGAGGGAATGTCTTCCCATGACTTGAAATGGGCTTAATCAACTGCTCTACTCCTTACAGCTGTTCTACTGGCTTTCTATTCCCTGAGTAGCAGCCTCTTTTTCTTAGAAAGGCTTTTCCAATGATCCCGCATTCATGCTTTTTTTCATTTTTTCAAGTATTTATTTTCTGTGTTATTCTTTCATTACGGTTTTGAGCACCAACTGCAAGGAGGTGCAGTAAAGTTTATTAAAAATCCTTGGCTAAATGAAGTTCACATGACAGTCGTGTGATGCCGTCATCGGTATGCGCTGCTTCAGTGAAGTAAACTAGTCAACAGCAGTGAAAATGTTGATAGCCCTATTTCGGCAACGACCAATTGATACAATTGATATTCTCAAAAAAAGTTCATACTTGTGTTGCATCAAATAAACATTTCTTTCTCCCAAGCCAGTCTTACATTTTGTATGCTTGTTGCTTTTTATCTCTGCATTCCACATCGGCTTTGACAAAAACTTCTTTTTTCATCATGAAGGTGAGTTATTCATCGGTTTCGTTTACGATATCCTGCAGCAAGGAAATTAATCACACACCATCCAAGGAATGTAAGACTAAAGCTTCAGGAAATATGTTAAGTAAAAAAAGAACAAGAAAATTTTGCAAACGCTATGAAGACAAAATTATTTATGCAGTAGGAAAAGGCGCGAGTCACAACATATCGAGAATCAGCAACGCAACATTTCATGTTTATAACTTCTATGACGCATCTGCAGAGAAGTTCTTTCATTCATAAATAGTTTTATGTTTTATTTCGCAGGTTGTGTCTCACCCGAAGAAAACAGTTGAAAATCATGTCAGGCTCCAGCCGGCGGCCGCGCCTTCTCTGTTCTCAAGCTCTAATGAAAATCGACACCGATATAGACGAAATATAGGCCAGGTTGCAGATTATCGCAGAAGTAAATAAATAAACTCACACCACAGTGCACTTCTTACGTTGACAGCGTCGAATGCTGATGGCAAAGTGGCAATTTGATAAATCCTGAATGTAATTTGTTCCATTCAACGTACTGACTTGAACCCGCTACCGTGGGTACAAATGGAAGTGTCACCAAATGGTTACGGTGGGCGTTAGACGGTTCATGCCTACTGGCATAACTGAATGGTAGCACCACAGCCTCCCGCCAGGACCAGCACCAGGACCAGCACCAGCAGCAGCAGGGGCCCCGACACGCCGTGGGTTTTCTTTCAATTACAGCAGACGCGGCACTGACGTGCCTGCACGGGGCCCCTCAGACGTGAGTGTTGTAGTGATGTGTGGTGGTGGTGTGTGGTGGTGGTGGTGGTGATGTGTGGTGGTGGTGTGTGGTGGTGTGTGGTGGTGGTGGTAGCCTAGTGTGTCGGGAGTGATGGGAGAGCGATGATGAGAGAGGAGTGTGTGAAGGGAGCGATGGGTGTTTAAAAGAAAAAATAATATTCGTACTTCGTACAACGACCGTTTTTAGATATATTTAAAACAATATATAGCATCAGGCTCGGTATTAAAGATCACTGAAGCTTTTTCATTGGCAAAAATTTTCATTAAAAGAAAATTTTATTTGTTTATTTGTTCTTGGCAAATGTTTGCACATTACGCCAAACTGAATCGAATTCGTCGTCTATTGATTTCATAGTTTAAAAATTATAATTATTCAAAACCACCTACCTTAATAGAAGTTAATAATTTAACTACAGTAATTTCTGCTAAAAATGTTGGATAGCAGCATGTATCCTGAATAAATCCTAACTTTAAAAACCGTTCGAACCACGAGATATCGCGGGCTGGTCTTTGAAACCTACACGGGCCCTCATAGTTCACTGACAAAATACAAGAAATGCTGTTTGTACGAAAAACTTAGGCTTTATTTGGTCTTCACTGAGTTCAGCTCGGAGCCAGCAGAAGTGTGAATGGCTTCGTACTCCAATGATCGTTGGGTGCCGCCGCAAGTGCTAGGTGAATTAACTTCCACCAGAACTCATCAGGTGCGGGAGTCATCATTCAACCGGGGCTCTGCTCCTGTGAAGAATTAAGAAAGAACTCTTAGATCAAGAGAACCCTGCAATTGGACTCAGTGCAAGTGACGTACACTGAGGGCCGAATCCTGTGGCTAATTGCGGATTCCCGTAGTGACAGCGGTTACAAGAAAACCGTCAGGCCCTCAAATTTTATATTCCATATTTCCAGGTGTGTGCAACGAAATTCACGTCATTGGCCAAGCGGGCCGCTTGTTCTGATGTTGATCTTACATGTGATGCAATTTGATGATAATCGCTTCCGTTAATCTCGAGCTATTAAGTGCCGAATTTGTTAAAGAAAGCAACGGACGAAAATTCACTGAAGCTCCCCCTTAATGCCTGCATGTATTGTCTGGTCATTGCGTTGATTAGGAGAAGGATACCTGGGTTAACATTGCGAGCATTTTGTAAAGTGAAATAGTATGAGATGTTCTCTGACCATAATTATCTACTGCATGAGAGGCGAGTCCGCTGACACGTTAGCCTTGTACCTGCGTTCCTACTACACAGCGTCCCAGTGACTATCTTAACAATAGAAAAATGAACAGTTTACTAAGATCTACTTTGCTCCAAATTCGAGGTGACATCCAAAACTTTATCATGGACACAGGCAAAGGAAACAGACTCTGTGGGTAACATTTAACTAAACTGTCAATGTACGCACAACGAGGGTTAGAAGGATACGACGAATCATTCACATGTTTTGAGATATGAGCTGGTAGATTAAACTGCAATCGCGTGAAATGACTTCTAGCAGTTTTTTTCATCCAAACTCAAGTTGACCTTCCGTGGTCATGACATTTAGCACTCTCTTCCTAGGAATAACCGGCGTGAGCATCAGGCAAGTAAGCAGAGCAGATAAGCATGTTGACTGTGGTTTTCATACATTACTATCGCCCTTCAATGTAAGCTCCCGGACCAAAAGTTAGTCACCTGTTACTAATAAGGTGTACGCCCTCCACGGGCACGTATAATAGCAGCATTGCAGGGTACTGAGATGATGAAACTTTTAGTGCACACTTGATCCATTTCGAACCATTCTTGCATCAATGGATTCCTTTTATCAGCCAAAATACGTGGAGGAGCTTCTCCGTGCCTAGCTTGTCGTTCAAGATGGTCCTATAAATTCACCATGAGCTTTATGCGTGCAGACTTAGCCGGCCATTCTAGGTGCCTCACATAGCCAGAAGGTTTTCATGCAAATACTTGACCAATCTAACCCGATGTATACGGTAGTTATCATCCTGGAAGATTGGCAAAGACAGTTCGATCCTCATGCAGATACTGTGCAAATGGCACAATTTGGTTATTTAACAAATTAATGTAGCCTTCCTGATGCAGTTTGATGGTTATTTCAACCAAAGGGCCCACCTCCGAGTAATTAAAACAGCCCCAGAACATAACAGCATCACCCCTACTTGTATCGCCCTTTACACACAGGTTTCGTTGAAGGTTTCATGTGGTCTTCGGTAAACACGACGGCGTGCATCGTTTACATAAAAACAGACTCGTGATTCATTTGACCATATAACGCTACTACAGTCCGCGACAGTCCTATGTGCGTGTGCTCTGGCCCATTTCAGACGAGCGGTTTTGTGGTCTGGTGTCAACATTGGTCGCTAACGAGCAACACGACTCCAAATGTTCACTGCAGGGAGTTCTCTACGAAGAGTCCGCACTGAGATAGCAGAAGAAGGGCCGTCATTGACGTAATTCCTTCCTTGATGCACAGCGATTTCGGTCAACAAGTCGTTAAATATAGCGGCAGTCCCTATCAGTTAGCAATTTTTTGCGACAGCAATTATGTCTAGTGTACCCAATTCTTTCCATTGTGTGAAGACTCGCAAAATTGTACGGCATGAAACACCAGCAAACTCTGCTACTTCCTTTACTCGATGTCCCATTGATCGACCAAAAGCAATAACTCCTTTTTACCAATCCGTGACATCTTGCTTTCTTTCCATCATTTCAGGAACTCGTCTATACATGGGTAGCTGTGAATGAAGACTTGTGCCTCCAGAGCGCGTACACATAACCTACACTTCAATGGAGTTCAAAATTCTTCTATAATACATGCTCGTGGAGGTCCTACACCTTATTAGTAACAGATGACTAATTATTTGTAGTGGGAGCTTATCCTACGTTAATTTATTTATGTTAATTTCTGATCGGTGTGACACCTGCTCGATTACGTGCAGCTACTGTCACACATATATTGATTCTACGGGTCTTAAGATGCAGGATTTTTTGCGAATGATATTCATCGTCGTTTGTTCTGAAAAAGAAACCAGTCTGTGCAGCGCAACCGTAACAACGGTCCAACACTGAGAGAACTCGCTCGTGGCAAACGCGTTACATACATAATTATTACCTCCACCAAGGTTGTGGTCTTATTGCCGTTATATATGAATTTGGTTGTTTGTTTGTTTGTTTGTCTTTCTGTTAGTAACAGCTCATAGCGTTAGAGACGGGTCTTCTGGAAATATACTGCAATGGTTGGGAACTTTACGAAGAACGGATGAAAAATTCTTGGTGATGATGCTTAGAAGTTCGTTTGTCAGTGTGTCTGTCTCTCATACTCTTTTAGCTTTGCGTTCCTTGGCAGAGGTTTTCGCTTCCGGAGTGCACCTCTCGGCTCAGATATACTGTAGCCGGGAAAGTGCAGATTCCTCTAGACGCCTAGAACATATGGAGTTGAGAACTACGTCCACAGACCAACGAAAATACAGACGGACAGTTTCTTAGGGCAGCACAGCTCTGCCTCGAGATTCCTGTGACGTCATCGTTCAGCCATCAGCGTTGTGCTATGAATTATTTCATATTACGAGAAATGTATTTACACTGATCAGAACTAGAATATATTAACTAATAAGTCCTAAACTTATCAAGGGATTGCGCTATGTATTTTTAGCGTCTTAGAATGTAGAATAACTCTTAGTATGATGAAATTTAAAAAAAATCAGGGCTCAGAGTTTTCTAGCCATAAGCATTGACGAAATTTCCAGCGTCTGGAGCTATGTCGATGAAACTCGTATCCTGTATACCAACTTATTATGAAAAAAATGAGGACTGTAACGCCATCATCCAGCAAAATTTGTCTTGCAAAAATGCTGAAGAACTGCCTCTCTGTCTGCTTTAGTCTGTGCATACGTCAGACTATATCGGCAATAATTGCACTGAACTTGTTCAAATGGAAACTCCGTATACGAAAAAATTGATGAATTATTGATGTGTGGATGGGTATCATGTTTACGAAGCGTATGTAGATATTGTTACCAAGTCATACATTAAATCCTTGGTCAGTTGCAATTTGACGCTTCTAACCGAAGCGATTTCGAGCAATTTCTTCTTCCCATCCAATACTGATACTGTAGTGAGTAAACACACGAATAAATGGTCGGATAGAATCACCAGCAGAACCCTGCTATATAATACACACATTATGTTCAATGCTTGCTTGGTTGCTCTTTCCGTCCCGATTTGAAGCATTTATTAGGAGAAAATTTACCTGCCGAGCCGCCGTGCTTGTTTGCTTCTTGTTTTTTATCTAAGCAGTGAAGGCCTGAGAAGTACTTGTAAGTGCTAGCGCCGATACCTGATGTACATTCATCTCACTTACGTGCTTACTTGATTATTTGATGATTCTTCGGACAAGGTCCAGGTGGTGTTATGGACACCACCCATCTTGTGCAGAGGTGATGCTGCAGTCCGTGACCAGCGGGGTGGCTAACAGCGAGTTATCCCCACAGTTCACGTAGCCGCTTACAACAGGTTTATCTGGCCTGGCACTTTCAGTAAGCATGCGTCCAGTAAGTGTTTAAATTTCGCAGTCTCTGCAACGGTGACACTTCGAATGTGAAGTGGTAGCTTGTTGAATAATCTCGCTCCCCGGACGGCAAAACTATTAAAATACTTTGTGACTATCGCATCACCACCAGTTTTGATCGGAATTCACACTTCCAAATGCGACCAATACGATTTGAGTGTTTGGCCTGGATTCGCCCATTGACGTTGACAGTAATTCCTTTTAGCATTTTCCAAACATAAATGGTTATTAAACGCTTGAATCTCCGCTGAAGTGAGTACATTTGAAGTTGAGCAAGTCTTTTGTGATAGTTCCATTCTTTCATGCCTCGGATTTTGGCAGTGAACGATCTCTGGATAGCCTCGAGGCGCTCTAGGTCTTTCAGCCTGCTCAGCATCCAAAGAGGTCAATAGTGCTCTATCTCGCAGCGAATGCTTTTTTTCGGGGCTCACTATGCGCCAATTGAGCAAAAGATCAGCGAAGGAAAAGGGAAGATTTCCTAAGAATATGTAGAACCCCGAACAAAAGTACAGAAAACTGGGGTTTCCGTAAAGTACTCTACTTAGTTTCCTTCTCCACAAGCAGCATATATAACGGTTCTGTTTTTGTTATATAAAAGTTATTTTCTGGGAGTGAAACTATTTCTCTTCAATACGACGCACACTGCATCAAGTGACGGTGACCGTGAGTGTAGTTTACTGCACAGCGGGTAAGTATGACTATGAAAGCCTAATAAGAACTCAAGCTTTTATCTTGTTAGTAATGGCTTACTGCAGCGACAAAATAATCTCGTGCTAACCAGAGCGCGAGTCACACTGTACAGTATATTTGAAGCCAGCAAAGCCCGTCTCTGGTCCGATGTTTTTTCAATTCTTGTAAACTGCAAAAGATATGTTCTTGTAACTATAGTTATATCACAGCATATGGGACATTAACGAAAAACCAGCTCCTGTGACGGCTTTTTTAGTCAATCTTTTGGTTGACACACATCGGGAGTTATATATGAGGAAAAAATACTGAGAACATAAAACTTGATTGATAACCCCATCACAGAAACGAGTATACCAATCGCAGCCATGTGCAGCAGTTCAACTGGAAACTACGATTTTGCGAGCAGTTAGTGCTTCGAGCACAAACTTTTCATTTACAGCAACAAGTAAACTTAAGAAACCTCAGGGTCATCATGCCACTCGTTACTGGCAATAAAAATTGACGGTAAGAAATGTTGATGCAAGAAGCGCCAACCTATGCGGTAAAATGGCATTGTTATTGACTTCATTTAGCAGACATTAACCTATCACACGAGCCTAGTTCACTTATGCCAAATCCTGAGTCCATCTGGCGCGTAATAGCGAATAAGATGCCAAAAATTAGGCTGATATAGTTTGCATCAACTACGTACGTGCAGCTGTACACACATTTTCTTACGATATGATTCTGTAATTAACTTTCACATAGCCAGAAACAAACGGACTGAAATAAGTATCCTACCTCTAGTCAACACGGCTCAAAGTCTCTCGTAGAGACACTGGTTTAGTTCAGAGTCAAGTCAAATGGAACCTCAAGTCTCTTCAACTAATCACGTAATATTCATACAAGGGAATTTCAAAAAAATTTCACTGTAATATAGTTAGTTACGTTGTTTTGGTTTTAATTCGGTTGATTTTCATTAGATTATTTCGTTCTATAGGAACTATCCTTGTTGGAAAGAGGTAGAGATTCTGTCCTTAACATGAAGGTGCTGGTGGCAAACCTGGGCGAGGGAAGGAGAGAAGAAAGAAAGAGGTAGGGGCCAGGGTGTGACATTGCGTGCGTGGAAAGGAGTGAGGTGGTAAAGAAAGGTAGGGCGTGGGGATAAGTCAGCGACGGGGAGAAGGGGAGGACAGCATATAGATAAAAGAAGAGGGGGAGACTGGGGTGGGCCAGCACGGAGCAGGCAGGGGGGCGGTGATGGGGGCAGCGGATGCGGTATGTGTAATATTAGGATTCCGGGGCGCGTTATGGCAGGGAGCGGCGTCAGGAATGTAATATCTTAAATGGACGATTGGGAGCGGGGGCAGGGGGGCGCGGGAGCTGCTGGGGATATTGGCGTGAAGAAATAAAGCAAATGGATGTTTGTGGCTCCGAGAATACGAGATGTTGCTGGAAAAACTCCAGGAACTCCGTGACGCTGCGGCCGGCGCCGCTCTGGTGCACCAGCCGTATTTGTATTGTGGTCAGGAGGCGCTGAGGCATGTTTGGGGCGGCCGGTAAGTTCATCGCCGCCATGGTATACTCATTGCCAGATAAATTCATTCCAAATTAAATGCCAATAAATATCGACATGGTCACTCGTAAACAATAGACTAGGTAATGAATCCACCAAGCAAATATTTTGCGGCATTAAATTTGCTTGGGAATATGTTTCCTTGGATAAATTTTCTGGGGATGAATTTATCTTAGTTGAATATTTAAAGTATAGGTTAACTCCTAGAATTATAATAGGTATGAAACCCACTATGTTGGAAGACACGGAGAGAAATAACTTTTTATTTCTTGACATGAGTACAGTTGGACATTCAATTTTTCATTGTGTTACCAACAGCGTTTTATCTGGTAAATTTAGTGCCAAGAAAATTTAGCTTCCACCTTCTATTAAAAAAATCACCACCAATATATTACCTTCTATTGAATGCTGGTAATCACGTTGCATCACATTTAAAGAGAAATAATAGGTGATATGAGCTGCATTATTTTGCTCTTCATGGTCAACCTTATGCCGCCTGACATTACGTATGCATACAGGCGTCACGATTAGCTTATCAAATAAAACTGAAATAACCACCCGTCCCATACTCATCACGAATCAAAGTTAAACATCGCACCAAGGAGACTTGTTTCTAAAATAGGGCACTATTTACATTATTAATTGTGGTAAAAAATATTTCATAAACATCGAATGTACAGTATTTCAGTTTAATTCGTCATGCTTCTCTTAATTTATACTTATGCAAATTTTGAAACAGAGCATTCATTACTAAAAACAGAGTACAATGCTGCTAATAAATTTCTCAAGTAAGGCATATTCCGGAATTTGGCGTAACTGTTTAGTGGTACACTTGGATTCATAAGTAAAACGACCTGACAGAAATATAGCGAATAGGCTGGCAGGGCAGGGTGTAGGCCATGACTTGGGTCAGCTCGGTAAGGGGTTGAAGGGTTCACCCCAACAGAATATTCATCTACATTGTTTAGGTATATATATGCTTTACAAGAGAATCATAGATCTGGACGCATCCTGGTAAATTAACATTTTCTGTAATCTTTGCTACTAGACGTAGGTACGATGACAGGAAACAGGAAGGAGTTTCTGTGGGAAATAGCACTGAACACTTATACACAATGATAATAATTGAGAAGGTAGCTCGAAAAAAGAGAAAAAGGTTTACATATGTTGGGACGTTTATATTTCTTCAGTCGGGGTCCTGAAAACAACAGAACTCGTTTTCTTAGAGCAATGAAACTTAGTCTACGGAAATTGGGTCTGAAATTTCAGTATCTTCAGTGAATGTATTAACACGGGTTCCTCCCAACCTGCGTAGATTCTGAAATAAAAATTCGGTTTCGAGGAATAATAAGATGCAATTCAATGTAAGATATTGCATTCAATAGACAAATATATATACACCTATCATCCAAATTCGATGCTTTGTTGTAAATTTAAACATGAACTACAGCACTCTGAGAGCGCATACTACCCTCATGAAAGAGAATGTTAACAAAAAATTCAAATTGGTCCTGAAACTAGGATTTCCTTGTTACCATCACAAAAATTTGCCAAATTGTGCTGCTTGACAGTAGTGTTAGCATCTGTAATTTTCTGGAAGATCCGTTCTTAACTTTTTTACTTTTGTTCTGACAAACACTATGACAAACATCATTCAAACACACAAAGGGACCAAAATGATCTTCGCCAAAATTTGGTCATTTGTGCCGTTTAATATATCTAATGATAAATAAAAATTTCAGAAATATCCATCCATAACTTTACGACTTACATTTTGACAAACATTCTGAAAAACATTAGTCAAACACACGACAGTCTAATGAATCGATCATCACCAAAATTTGGTATTTGTGTCTTTTAACATTTGTAACAGTTGCTACAAATTTCATGAAGATCAACTTATAACTTTTTTTAGTTAGCTATGTTACTGACAACCCTAAAAACAAACGTAGAGACAAATAAACAAACGGACAAACGGAGATCAACAGAAAACTTAATGCATTTGCTTATAGTGACAACCGAATAAATTCTCACAAATTTCATCAAGATCCGTCCCTAACTTATTTAGTTATACTACCAAGAAAAAAAAGGAGGACAAACAACCAAACGGTTTAATATATAAAAACCCATCATATGTTTCTCCTAACATACTGAACAATCACTGTGCATTTCATAAAATCCGTCTGTAACTTTGCGTGATCTTGGTGAGAGACAAGCCAACTCGATAGAAACATAACCTCCTTGGCGAAGGTAATTAAACCTACTTGATGCCCTTATTGGTCATGGCTATTAAAGTGTTGGTGGTGCCCGGTTCCACGACAGGATATTTGTAGTTTCTTTTTTACTAGCCAGAGAATTGCTCGTGGCATTACTAAATTACAATGTCAGTAGCCAGCCTCTAGCTAATAAAATATTCTAGAAATCCTTTTGGGGATCTGCGCAGCAGTGCAGCCTAACTTGCCATGAACCGCTCCTGGCCAACAATAAGCAACGTGCGTTACGACAGTATCACTGATGCGGAATATTAAGATTAAAGTTGTCCTGCTTTGAATCAGATACAGCGCTTTTGTGACAGTATCAAAGGTATTTTTTGGCGATAGCGCATAAAACAACTTGCATTTGGGTGCCAAGAAGATACATGTAATAGCCATAATAGCATTTTAGGAAGCAAACTATGCGTTACCGATCGTCGGTAACGTAACTTTTGAATATGAGGTAACGAGCGTATATAACTTTAGGTTCTGGAGACTTAAATTTATTTTGCGAACAATATTGCTGAGCCGTGTTGCAATACCACCCCAGTCTGGGATACCGTAATCTCCCACTACTACAGGACCTTTAATAAATAAATAAATAAATAAATAAATAAATAAATAAATAAATAAATAAATAAATAAATAAATAAATAAATAAATAAATAAATAAATAAATAAATAAATAAATAAATAAATAACTGTATAGCGATAGAAAGTCGAATGTACGAATGTATTAGGTTACTTTGTGTGAGAGCAGCTGTCGACTGCAACACGACTTCGTGAGGCAGGCGACACGCGTGTAGAGCAGGTAACCCTGGAGTTGTGACTGCCACGCACTTAGCACTAAATTACCGATACTTAGATAAGAGTTCTAAAAATGACCTTTAAGTGAAAGCATGGCGCTGGTGGGCCCAGTTACGGAATGCATACATCGTTTGTGTAGTAAATGCCACTTCTGTGGGCGTAGTCTTCCCATACCTAAAAAATTAACGGACTAATTTTACAAATAAACAGTCTCTTTAATAAAAATTTTTGTCGGTGAAACCTACGAAGTTACCACATTAGCAATACTGGTCTATCAAGTGCCATTAACATGAACCTTCATTTTTTAGAAGATAATTGAACATGGGCTTGATACCGCGCCACAAACAGTCTCCTGTAATTCGTATGACGGTGAGTGTAGTTTTGGAAACAGCTTATCATTGCTTATTTTGTTCCGTAATCTAAAATTATTCAGAATAAGGCAGCCTTTTTTCTGATGAACACTATTATATTGGAAATTAGATAAAGTCTCAGGAAGGAATAATATTGTGGAAGCAAGTATATATGGTCAGGTGTCTGGTAATGAGTTGTGTGAGAGCGGCCGAGCTGTGCAGCACAAGAACTTCACCAAGCGAAGAAAAACCCAATACTGCCGATTTTAGTTGTTTTCCGTTCGCCCTCAGAGTGAGATAATCAGAGACGATGAACTTAAACTTTCGAAAGCGATCGTCTGAAGTGTTCCATGAAAACACAATCCGATGTGGGAAAACGAACTTTGAAGACAGCCGCTTCTAAAAGTTAGAGTTAATCAGATATTCAGACCGGGACAACGCCAGCAGCATAGAAAAATAAATATTTTCCCCTATTACATGAAAAGCATTGCTCCCGGCTTAACCGTCTTCATTGTTGGCCCATCAGCACATAGCGTATGTCTGTTATCTGAACGCTATTCATAGTGCCAGCGCTGCTATTACAAGCTAGAATTACTTGGTGCGTTAATAGGTTAAAACTAGCGAAAAATGTTATCTTTTTGTATGTGTCCGTTATCACGGAGATATTTTGAGCACATTGAGCAAATTATTTCAGAGTCTCATTCTAAACGTAATTTTGCACTGGAATGCTCAGATTTAAGCATCGTATGCTTAATTTTTCACGTTTAAAAAACAAATTTATATATGCGTATAGTATATGCTTAAAATATACAGCATCTGTATATCTTCAGTGTGAATACCTATGGGAATTATTATAACGATTCATACGAGTACAGCCACAGGTACGGTTAAAGAATACCTAATCTTTACTTTAGCTACCCATTAAAAGTCACTTCCACAGCTTCGTTAGTACGTGTGATGAAAGGTGTGCTATATGCTCGTGTATCATTAGATACTTGAAGTACGATGTTTGAAATATCCGAAAATTTCTCAGTAATCTTATTTTCAATAATATCTCTATAAATATATAACGTGAGCGTCTAGTACCGCGAATGATATTATATGTTCAGTTTCGAAGCAGTAGCTCCCCCGCTCGGGGCGACACAAAGGAAAGAGAAGAAACGTGTCACGGCCACACCGCCGAGGGACCAACAGAAGTGTTTGCAGCGAGTTTCATGTTGTCTGCCGCCGCTGCCCGACCGTCCTCTCTTGTTGAGCTCTCAAGCACTGTTGACTGTGCAGCTTACACGAGTTCTCTATCCTTTAGTCGCTATCGTAAGCCAAACTGTAAACGCATTAGCAAACATACTGGAACGGACGCACGCACGCTGCACCGCCTCCAGCCATCGCACTCCAGCATGTGCGCCTCCGGCCACGGGTTCTCACGCCCTCCGCAGAGTCCAAACTTTCCTTGTGCTTAGCGTTGGAATTTCTGTGATCTGGTGTCAGTTCTGTAGTAAGTCAGAATATCCATATCGCCAGACTACTGTTAATACACCACGGTTTTGGAATATCCATGTCCCCAATTCGCAAACAGTACGCATGCAGTGGCGTGGTAATAACCTTACCCAAGTCCACTAAAATTACGCTGTGGCGTTCGAATACGTTGTCGCCAGCCCACTTCTAATGCACTATCCACTATAATAACAAGCTCTGGCTGAACTATCGAATTCGCCAGTCACTAATAAATAATGGCAATAGCTCATAGAAGGCCGGGGCGTAAATCTCGGTGTGTTTTTGAGAATGGGCCTGTTGGTTCGTCTTCTGCCGCCTATCTAATCTAATAAAAAATACAATAGAATTGGAATTCCCTTGTTGCCAGTCCATAAATGATAGGTTCGCTATGACATTGGAATGTCCATATCGTTAATGCGCTAATAATAGGTAGTAGCAATAATTGCCCTTGTCGCCGGTCCACTAACGATACAGTACAGTGTGTCTTTGGAGGGAACCGGAAAAAAGCCGCGGAGGAAAAAACGACCAAGCAAAAACCCCGGTAGGAAAAAAGCCCAGCTTTCTCCTGAAGCTATATTTGAGAGCTATATGCATTTATGTGACTTCAGTGGTGCACGTTTAAATTTACTGCATGGATGTGTAGGCACCGGAAGTAAAAGAGGTCTAACCATATTCAACGAAATTTTAAAAGGAGCAGAATATCTCACAGGTGTTTTTTCAAAGTTTTGGCAGTTTCAGTACCAAAGACTCGTTTACAGGTTACCAACTTTTGTTGCCCAACACGTTCTCTTCAATACGCCTCTTCGTCTGTGTAAAAAATTTCCCACTCGGCAATCAAACCACGGGTGCGACTTGGGATGGTAAAGTAACGAAAATCGAAGAATACAAAAGTACTCATGGTCCCAAACATAAAATTCAAGTCTTATTTCAGCAGTTATTGCACAAACCCAAAAATACAATTAAAACTAAGACCTGAAATTTTATGGTTAATCATGAAATCCCGTGAGCGCAGGAAACCTTTCAAGGAGTACAACCTGTTGCACGGGATATAAACTACAGCACAATGAATAGACACATAACATTTTCGGATGTTATGGGAAGCATTCAACAAAAAATAAATATTCTGCTCAGCTGAATATTGACTGTATTCAGCAAGGTAATAATTATCATGGCTGCCAGTAAAGGGCGTTGACCTTTTCTAACTTGCTATCGGTCACAATGTGACTATTCTTGATATAAGACACTTTCGTGACTATATGTGAGGTTTTGCTGCATTGCAGTTATGGAAACATAGATATGGGGTATCTTCGAAGAAATTTACCCCAGCGACTACCTACCCAGTACCCACCCATAAGAAATGGAGACACATGAAGCTCATTATATACAGCTGAACGTTGAATTCTCAGTTATAAAACACGTAATTGAAGACGTTTGATTTGGAATCATCACGGCGGTTCTACGCTCAGACTTACGTGATTCGTTACCAAAAGTTCAATGGAATGCGCTGCGAGAGATACGTACTGCTCACAACCGCATTCATAGACACAACTGACTGCTGCGCCGTTACATATAGCATGGAGGAGACACCATTAAATAGCACAGAAGTCGTAGAATTCCCATTAGTACTAGATGAATGTAAGCTATATCCTTTTAGAACATATATCTTTGAAAGAAAATTTAAAAGCTATGTACATGTCGTTTTTGCTCATATGGAAATTTTAAATACCAATATTTGTTTTTCTGGCAAGGCAAGTCTTTGAAGCAATAAACAGAAAGCCTTGAGTTTTTGCTCTTTACATTGTTTTTAGCTTCTAATGACTAATCTACTTACAAAAATAGAGCACTCTGAGAGCGCATACCTCCGCCAAATAAGGCAACGGTAACGAAAAAATTAAATTGGCTCTGAATCCATGTTTTTCTTTGTATCAACTCCAAAATCTAATCACTTGTGCTGTGCTCCTAGCTTCATGAATTTTTGAGTTAGGCTGCAAACAAATATTATGACAAACATAAGTCACACATACAAACGAACCATCCGATCTGCACCAAAATTGTATCATTTATGTCTTTTAACATTACTAACAACTCCAGTAAACATCATGAAGATCCATTGAAAAATTTTTGAGTTATGGCGCTAACAAGCATAAAATCAAACACAACGACAAAGAGACAAATAAACGAACAAATCATCACAAAAATTTGGTCATTTATTCTTCGTGATATACCCAACAACTGATGTAAATTTCATAAAAATCCGTCTATAACTTTCTGAGTTATGGCATTGCAAAAAATAAGGCAGACAAACAAACAAACAAACAAACAAACAAGCCAATGAATAAACATATATTCACCAAGAGTTAATCATCTGTTCCTCCTAACATACATACATACCTAACAAAAACACCGACGAAAACATAACCTCCTTGGCGGAGGTAATATACTTTGCGTATACAACCACAGCGTACATAATATCGGGTGCTGCCTAGAATCGTTACGTCGTCAGCGTATTTGTACAATAAGCGAGCATGCAAACTTATTACCTCCGCCAAGGAGGTTATGTTTGCATCGTGTTTGTCTGTCTGTCTGTTTGGCTCTTTGTCTGTCTGTCACCAAAATAACTCAAAAAGTGCTGAACCGATTTGGATGAAATTTACAGGGATTGTTAGGTATGTTAGGAGGAACAGATGATTAACTTTTGGTGAAGATATGTCTATCCGTTTGTTTGTTTGTCTCATTTTTCTCAATGCTATAACTCAAAAAGTTATGGATGGATTTTTATGAAAGTTTTTAGGTATATAACAAAGAGTAAATGATCAAATTTTGGTAATGATCCGTTTGTTCGTTCGTCACTATTTTTAATTTTATGCTTGTTAGCGCAATAACTCAAAAATAAACAATGGATCTTTCTGAAATTTATAGGGGTTGTTAGTAGTGTTGAAAGACATTAATGATCAAATTTAGGTACAGATCGTTTTGTTCGTTTGTATGTTTGACTCATGTTTGTCATAACATTTGTTAGAATATATAACTCAAATAGTTAAGAACGGATCTTTAAGAAAATTGCACAAGCTGCTATTACTACCAAAAGACACAAATAATTGGAATTTGGAGTTTATACAAAGAAAATTATGGTGTCAGAGCCAATTTGAATTTTTGCTACTGCTGCGTCGCTTGGCGGAGATATGCGCTCTCAGAGTGCTCTAGTTTAAGGTATGTATCAGCTGTAGACGAGATTAGTGAGACTAGTATATACAATACGTAGACCTTTCAAACTGGTAGCTTGCTATTCGAATGGAATACGAGCCATTAATATCTGATACGCCGTCAAGTTAAGTTTGATTCCGTAAAGACAACAGATGGTCCTTATAAATTGTTTTCGTCAACCAGTTTTTTTTAAGCGGGGTTCACTCAAGCAACTTCCCTTGCCGTCACAGTCCGTCAGTCAACAAGCGACGCCTCTAGTCTGACGACTGAGAGACATAGATCGAGCGACGGCATAGTACTGCAGGTTGTATTTTTGACGGTATCTCCGCGAATTTCAGGTGAGATTCGTTTATGCAGTATCCGTAATAACTGCACAGATACAAGGTCTAGGCAAAGAAAAAGCGATAATGTGCTTATAAGAGTATTTTGCTTCTCTCAAAGACCGAAATAACAGCAATTATTCCAAGTATCGTACTACTCTCCTGTAAAAAGGATATCACGTCAAAATCATGACTTCACAGCGTAAGCGAACGTACAATGAACATGCAGTACTCAAGCGTAAAACTGCTATTACATGTTACAATGCAAATATAATTGAATACAAAGACAATTTAGCTAAAACATAATTACTACGGACAAACTCGGAGCTTAAATGCTCAATTTATCTTTGTTTTTATCAAATCTTATTTCAAAATCATTTAGCTCTGGCGTTTCATTGAGCGAACTGGACCCAAATTGCATTGATTTGTGAACGAAAGCAGGCTACTTGTGGTGTCTCTAGTGGGTGGTGGAGGAAATTTGCTAATAATTTAAAACTCAATATTTTACTTCTAGCATTTATTGGAGCACTTCCGCCGCGTTTTGACCCATGGTTGCATGCAAGCTGCTTTTTTTTATAGACTAAATTAACAATAACAGTTCTTATTGCTGGTAGGTACTGGAAGTGCAGTTCACACAGCAGCATCTGTGGTTATTCGGTAAACATGTGAAGAACGTTGCACTCCATGGCAGCAGACCGTTCACACGACCTTTATGTGTGTGTGTCACTGTCAATGAGAGGTATGAAAGCGAACCGAAAGTCGCTAGTACGAACCCCGCATTAATGCGTTCGAGGAATGAGTCACAACATGTCTAGCAAAGGTTGAATATCAAGTTTTGTTTCTGCGGTTGACCGTTTTATTAATAAACATTAACACTTCTATGCAGTATCATGCAGATAGGGTTCAATCAAGTATACAGGTTTTCTGGTGGCCTTAGGCATTCTCAAAAAGTGGAGACTCGATAAAGATGAACCTAGTGGTGGAAGACCTGCAGCTAAAATAGTAATGAAAATGCTGAATAGTGCTGGACTCTTGTGCGTTTTGATCGGCGATTGGCAGCCGGAATAAATGAGGAAGAGCTGAAGTTGACACACGCAACGGTTTACGAGAATTTTCCCAAGAATTGGAAATACGGGAAGCTTGCAAAAAGTTCCAAGAAACCTTTCTTACGATTAAAGTAGTAATAAGTCGCAATGATTTCACTTCAGTTTGTTTGCAAGCATAAACATTGTTTTGTCTCTTCTGCAGCGTTATTTCTTGGACTAGCGTCATTTTGATGCCTTCCTTTCCCTAGGATTGAAGTTTGATTAGAAGAATGTCTTTGGAGATATTGGAATACAATGCGAAAGCGCAAAGCGAACAGTAAAGATAATTTCGGTATGTGAGCTCTGGCGCTGGTAGGAAAAGTGAAAAATTCATTTTCATGCAACGCCATGTGACTCCTGTAGGCAACTAGCTGTGCAGTGTACATTAAAGGAGACAGGGGGTAATAATCACATCATCTAAACAAAGGACGATATTATAACTCAATATATAATTTATTTACACACCTACTACTAACATTTGCACAATAATGTACAGAAGCCGGTGTCAGTTTTTTGCTAGGGAAATTTGTTTCTTTGTCGGAAATTTTACAATACTGTAAACGGCATCGAGCAAACGCCCTTATATAAATTAGGAAGCAAGAAAGTTAGTGCAACTTTCTGTGTAATGTGAAAAAACAGCAATGCTGCCGAAATGCAGTGACTAATTAATTTTCTTCATTAATAAGAACCACTTGATAACAAGCGTATGTATGGGTGATGCAAACTCACCGAGACCAATGCTATAAAAACTAATTTGCATTGACTTCATGTTGAGTGACTTATACTAGTTTAGGAGGCAGATATGTAAGTGAAATTCTGCTTCTTCGGTAATACAATATTTGTATTATAATATCACAAGTAAATACCAGTAAAAGTGCGTAAAAATGCACTATTTGTAGAACAGCTCATAAAAGGCTGTCAGCACAAAAACAACACCGTGTTTTTATTAAATAGCAACCAGTGGTGGCTGTGAAAGCTATGAGAACCAATAAGATGATTGCCCAATAATGGCAATAAATGCGTCATTTTGAATGAAATTATAGCCATAACGGCGCCTTCAGAAGCAAAGGCGCCCATTGTTTATCTCAAGAGCAAGATCTGCCAGAGCCGTTGAGTCGGAAGCGCCTCTGATGTTTTAATCAAAATAACACCAGCCATCAATTATACATGCTACACATCCTCGCACGCCTCGCAGACGCCAGCATTTTGCCCAGAATCCTTTAAAGGGCGCCGTGTCAAAGCGTTCCGCTCCCATTTTTTATTGTTTCGTTTCGCTGTGCGTGTTAGTGATTCTGCTTGTCGGAGATGCGTGGACGCCAGCGTTCCTGACAGGTCTGTACTAACTCTCTTTTGCACACTCGGACATTCTCAGGCTCTTTCCAAAACGATTACGTAGTTCGTTTCGCACCGGCGCTCCGGTCGTGAGCTTCATCAAGTTTCGTCTCTAGATATTGGATAGTTTTAGTGCTACACTCTCTTCTCTTCACTGTTCTCTAGAGCTCTTTGTCTGGATCATAAACATGTGTCCGTCATTACGAACTCAACTATTTCTGCTTCTAGAGCTTTCGGAGAACTAATTTATTAATCACTTGTACTTGTCCACTAATTCTAGACCTACTGAAGGCAGCAGTTAACGTGCTCTCATACAGATGGATTTGCTCTCATGGTGTCCGTTTCCCAAAATAATTCGGCCAGCAGCACGACCAGCACAGAAGGGCGAGTGCGTGCTGCGCTCGGCTCAGCGGACGCAATCACACAGGCGCTGAGGGTCGGCCGCTGTGTTAAGATTTTGTTCACTGATTGCGCCGTGATTTGCCACGGCGATTTTCCACCTCCAGGGTTTGGACGAGCGATCTCGTGGAGCGTATAATGCTTCTGTACTTGTTAGGACCACTTCATTGGAAACGCCTCTTGTGCAAAACTCGCCGTCATAAATGGTCGAGAGTGCGACGAGTCGTCACGGGGAATTGGTCTCTAGCTTCTCCTGCAATAGGGACAGAAATTGGCTCCCACCCGCACACGATCGGCAGCCTTCCAGAGGGAAGCAGAGAAGACAGATTGCAAATGTGCGACAATGTTTGTCGAGGTGCCGCTTCCCCTTCTCTATCTGCTACGGGAAATATTCCTTTGATTCGACAAACCCAAACTTTAATTTCCTCACCCAAGTTGCGACAGAAACTTCCTCTGCAAAAGAGGCTTGTTTTGCCCATTTCGAAAGCAGGAGCCGGTGGCAACGAGGCCTGCGAACACAGAGCGACAGATTTTAAGGAAAATCTCGAGAGTGGCGCATGCAATTCACTGACGCTGCTCTCACACAAAGATATTCTAAGGGAAAATACTTGAGTTTTTCTTCCGCCAAGACTTCTCTCTCAAGGAGTCGCCTTCAAAGCCATGCAAACTTAATATTAACTTTAGACTGCTTTGATATTTGTACTGGCAAAGTTGTTGAAGTTGGATTCGCTAGTTAAAGAGACCCAGTGGACAAGAGAGCTAAGTTTTTCGACGGAAGTTTGCACATTGAGCGGCCTGGTGCCTCGGAGGACAGCTAGGCACCGCCGGGGGCTGACCGCCCCACAGAACTGCTCCGGGACGCAGCTCGCATCTATGTTTTTATTTTATGATATTCCCGTGCAGTTATCTGGCAGAACAAACGCTATACCCAAAGCTTCATGCCAGGCCCACTGGCGTCAGTCCATCCTCTCACAGCTCTCACCGAGAATTCAAAATCTAATTCAGAGCATTTGCTCGTTTTCATGTTGGGTGCATGTAGTCTCCAACGGGATTCTTGGTAAACTACTACATCAGTTCAAAGCATCACAGTCATGCCGCTACATAGGATTTAAAATATTCATAATTTGGTATTTCAATTCAGCATATTTGTTCGTTTTAATGTCTGCTTCAATCAATTGCATTTCAATTTGTATTTAGACGACAATGGGAGAAGAACAGAGCCCCATACCCCTACGGCTCCATGCGTTTTGGACTGGTGCTCATTTGGCCACCGGTACGTTACTTACAAAATATTGGTTGAGGGCGGCTATCAATTTCGAGGTATCAGTCAAGTCAGATAAAGTGCGGTGAAGACAGCAACAGAGATCATTCAAAAGAGATAAAGTGCAGTGCGAGCAGATATAATGCGATGAAGGCAGCCAAGATACAGGGATGAGAGGCAAGTGCTGGGAAGCAATGAGAGGTGTTGTTGTCACCCCACTCATTTGTTGCCTGAGTGTCGCCACTCGAGTGTGAGCGGCACCAAAGACCTCCATTATTTGCTGTGCTGCCGCCTGGCGGCGGACTGCTGCACTCCAGAGTGTGTATGTGAGTCAAGGGAGGGGGGGGGGCTGTTGTTACACACAGTGAGGTGTTTGCATTGGCAGCACAATTGTATTTCTAAATAAAGAAATTAGTAAATCTCTTTTTATAAGAACCTAATTATTATTACAGCAATATAATACAGCTCATAATACGAGGGTTACCCCTAAAGTAATTCCTCCTATTTTTTAACGCAAAACGTTGAAGAGTTACGAAGACGGAAATGGCTCCAGTAGAACGAGCGGCCTGTTGTACTCCAGAATTTATATTTCTGTGTTGTCAGTCACCACCATTTTCAATGTATTGTGCCAGCGATGAGCGAGAGTTTTGACGTCTCGGTCAGAGTCGCCACCTGCCGTAGCGGTCCATTTTTTCACAGCTTGCATTACGTTGTTGCTGTTGGGTAAACGCTGCTCAAGCAATGCTTCCTTCGGAGGTCCGACAAGCGAAAATCCGCCGGTGCCAGGTTCGGTGTACACGGTAAGTTCAAACAGCAGTGTCAAACCGAACTTTGTCGCGCATGCTGTGGTCTTTAAACTTGTGTGCGACCATTGAATCAGAGCAGTTATTCTATCGATGCGTTGGTAGGCCTCTGCTCCGATTCAACGGTCGCAACTACAACAAGAAATTTCGGTCTTTTCAACACAATGAATTTTTACCAGAGGAAAAATCGCTTATGGCTTCTTACTGCAGCCTTGTGTGCTTCGTAATTCTTCAACGTTATGGGATTGAATAATCTTCGTTTGCAGTTGCATTTCCAAGTTACAGCACCTTTCAGCTATCGTGTGGTGTGTTCTCGCCAATTGAATTTGTAATTATTACGAAGTCTACCATACTGATGTTCCAGCCTTTTAACTTCCGACAGGTTGCAATGTAGACTGTCGCCCTCGGTACATCTGTGAGTCTGTACAACGTTCAGCAATTGGAGTCAACGCAATTGCCCATAGATGACAATTAACGAAACATTTGCTATATTGAGGATCTTATTTATATTTTTTGAAACATCAGATATCATAGTTACACCTTCGTATGATTATGAAACAACCTCTCTAAATTTTACAAAATCTCAAGAGCCAAATTTACCAGCTTTGAGCCTCCCACCTGATAAGCTGATGAACAGCGAAACGCGCGTCGCAAGGAACAAAATTTCTTCAACTGCTTTTCATCTAAGTCTAGAATACTTGTACATATATATATATATTTATTCATCACCTGCGAGAGAAACGAAGGGCGGTGATAATGTTTTCGTTGAAGACTTAAGTTAGGTGTATATTTACCACCCGCGAACGAAGTGAGAAAGGTAAAAATATTTTCGTCTAAGACTCTAGTTTAATGTATTTACTAGAGGGCCCGCGTTGTCAAAAAATGACAGTGAAGTATTTGTGATGACCTTCATTGATCATACATTCATTATTACAACGTCTAACCTAAAAGCACCTGGAGATGAGCGTTTACGGCTTCTAAAGTGCTTAACATCGAAACTTATTTTTTTTTCTCCCTCTCTGACATAGAGAAAATTTATTGCAATCAGCAACGCTCACAGTTATAGTTTTAATTTGGTACTAGCTGGACCCGTCAAATTTTCACGGCTTTGCAAGGCCTTTCACAGACAGACCCGTGAAACTTCCAACACTGGGACTTGATGTGTGATAGATTAAGTCCATCCTCTTGGTTGATAATATTCATAATTCCCTGCAATGGAGTAGCCAGGGGAGGATCGTGGGGACACACTCCCTCCTTAAAAAGTTACATGCGCCCTTCACTGGAAACGAGGCCTTGAAAAAAATGTGCTGCTTAGGGCCTAGCTTTTGAGTCTCGCTGCCCCCCCCTCCTTGAATTTTGCTAGCACTCCTAGTGCCCACCCCCACATGGAAATTTTCCAGGTCCTAACCCGTTCATTCAGAAGAGCCCAGGGGCATAAAAATTATTAAAAAGACCTTCCCTAGCTGCACAGAACTGCTAACCTCCGCGTATGATTGGATCCGTGGAATATTTATATAATTTAGCAGCACCAATGAAACGTTCACGCTCTGGCTTAAGGCGCTTCAGATAGATCAGTGAAACCTTCGCATTGTACCAAGGCTATTCCCAGTCAACATCACAAACAACGCCGATCGATTTATGATATCTTATGCGACCAGCCTTTTTGCTGATAATTACTGAAGCTGCCCATGTCTAAGTGGCCCGTGGATTATATTTATAAGTCACTCTGTCTAACTGTACCCGTGGAATTCCTTTGGCAGTAAATCACGGTACAGGTTCCCCAAAATTTATTCCTAAAACTTTCGGGCGTATAAACAATTAAAAAGACCTGGCCTGTGGCCGAGAAATTAGTCACCAGCCGTATCACAGATACGCCAGCTTCCTGAACTCAATAAAGCGCAAAATTATGAAGAATGAAAGACGAAAATTGCCTATATATTTGCTTTCACGTTAGCTGTAGCACAGATACTGGATTTCGCATGTAAGGCCAAATGCGAGTTGAACATTGAATTCAGGTGTAACACACGAAGGAACAAACGAAGGAACAACGCTATTAATATTATAGATAATAAGGGTTACGGTAGGATATCCCATAGGTCCAATGGTTTTTGCTTAGCGAAAGCTGTTTCGTCGACTATCGAATTAAAGTTGAATGAATATCTGTTGGGAGAAAAAGAGAATCGAGATAGATGAGAGTGCTAATGGAAGCTTCGGTTATCTGCAGAGCTGTGATTTTAATTTCTGCAACGCACGAAGTGCATGCAGATTTAAAGGTTGCCCTCTACCTACTTTGCCATAGATTCGATACACTAAAATGGGGTAAGAAATGGATAACCCACATTAGGGGTCCAAAATGGATCCCCTCTCTTGCAGTAAAACCTAGGTGATTTTTTACCCCTAATGTGGGTTATCCATTTTTTACCCCACTTTATTATATATGGAGATCCGGAAAGGTAATACGCGTACTAATCAGACTAAGCCTTCAATATCTTCATTGCTTGATTTTGAATGGTCGCTGATGAAAATACGTTTGCCATCATCTGCTACCTGGCCTATTTTCTACCAATCAGTTTTCGATGTAGTTTGACAGGATAACTGCAGCCTCCAACCTGAGCAAATTTCAGCCAAAAAAATAAACAAAAAACAGATAAATACACATCGGTTTTTGCTATATTGTATATGTGGCTGTCCACCCAAAAAAGGTAAAAGGTAAAGTAAAGTCAAGTCAGCTTGATCGTACCCCAACTGGGAATCCACACGCACTGGCTTGTGCTGCAGATATAGGCCAACAGGCCCGAGAGGAGTATATGGCTGCAGTAGATCACAAATTGTCTAGAACTATGGCGCCACTGGCGGAAGACTCCAAGCTACAATCTGCGCCCCCAATCCTTCCCATTGCTGGCGGAGATAAGTAAACCCACAGCAGTACCCAGACCGGATGCTGGCTGATCATGTCAAGCACCGTGAAAAGCTTGCCTAGCTGGGAGCTGGGTTCGAACCTGCTGCCTTGACAGTCAATGTGAGAAGCTTTAGTCTGCTGTTACTGCGGTCCTAGAAGGTAGAAGGAGTTGAGCAATGTTCATATTTATAGTAAAGAGTCTGATGTGTTGATGGAGATGCAAAAGTAGCAAAAATCTTGAGTTAGCAGGCCATCAAAAACGAAAGCGTTGAATCTATAACTCAACCCAAGAAGAGGCAGAAAGAGTTGAACGATATTTACCTCCGCCAAGAAGGTTATGTCTTCGTCGTGTATGTCTGTCTCTTTGTCTGTCTCTGTGTCTGTCAGTCACCAAGATAACTCAAAAAGTTATGAATCGATTTGGACGAAATTTACAGGGATTGTTAGGTATGTTAGGAGGAACAGATGATTAACTTTTGGTGAAGATATGTCCATCCATTTGTTTGATTGTTTTTTTGTCTGCCTCATTTTTCTCAATATCATAACTAAAAAAGTTATGGATGGATTTTTATGAAATTTACATGAGTTATTAGGTATAAAACAAAGAGTAAATGACCAAATTTTGGTAATGATCCGTTTGTTCGTTCTTTCGTTCATTTGTCACTTGTTTTAATTTTGTGCTTGTTAGCACAAAATCTAAAAAAAATAATGAATTGATCTTTATGAAATTTATAGGAGTTGTTATTGATGTTAAAAGACATAAATGATTGAATTTTGGTGCAGATCGGTTCGTTCGTATGGGGTTTGACTCATGTTTGTCACAACGTTTGTTAGGAGTATAGCTCAAAAAGTTATGAACGGATCTTCAAGAAAATTGTAGACGCTGTTATTATTATCTAAAGGCAAAAATGATTAGATTTTGGAGTTAATACGAAGAAAATTATGGTATCAGAACCAATTCGAATTTTTTGCTACTCTTGCCTCGCTTGGCGGAGGTATGCTCTCTCAGTGTGCTTTAGTTTTATAGTTTTAATTTTTTGTTGGGAGTCTGGTGGGTTGACTAGAATTAGCTGACCCTAAAAAATATTATTTGTCCACCCAAAAAGAGGCAGAAGGAGTTGAGTCACAACAATAATTTTTTTTAGGCAGTCAGGTGGGTTGACCTAAGTGTGAATAAAAAAATGAATTTCTAGAGTTAGTTGGCCATGGATGGTCTTACGCCCTTCGGCGTTCTAGTTTTGCTTACTTTAACTTGACGAAAGTAATAAGTTCCAATTTAACCTATCCCGTCCAAACTAATGTCCGCACTCAACCCTGATGAACTCCTTTTACCGTAACGCAGTCCGCCCAGCAGCCTGCTGTACGTGTCTGTGATGTGCCATGTGCGTCTGCTGGATTTGCTTGAATGCTCACAACTTTATCGCCAGCTTGCCTCGGTGTGCACAAGCCTCCACAGTTTGCATCTCTTCCAGAAATATCTTGATCTGTAAGGAATCAGACACTTCCTCTATAAGCTATCATAGTATTCTGATATCACCTGTGATCTCGCATTTGTTCTTGTGCCGCAGCAGAACTCCAGAGCGAGTTTCGTGGTGCGAGTCTTGTTCCGTTTGGCAGCAATCGTTTCAGCCGACGCTCCTATGAGCGTTTAGATAGTTGCTCGCCTAGAGAGAGATAGTCCTCACTGCGCACTTAGCAGCATCTCCTACAGTAAAAACTACAAGTATACGTATGGAATCTTTTACGTCCGTTCGTACCCTTGGCGCTACCAGGCGAAGTTTACCTGGACTCCCAAGAAGAATACACAAATCACTAGAGAGCCCATTCGACGAGAGTATAGCTGGAAAAAGTGGATGGGTAGAAAGTTTACTCCTGCACGATAATATAGATTATTCCACTATTTGGCAAGCTGAACCGTGTGTTGTATAACTAGTACACGCACGGCGGTACTTTCTGAAGTTTCTGTGAGCAAGGAATGCGTACCTGTATTTCGTAGAAGTCATAGAGATGTGATGGTACTTCTAGCATTGTTCTCCTATATGTAGCCTACTTACACGCCTTTTCAAAGCTCTGTTTCCCACAATTTCCAGATTTATTTCGTCTTTCATAACCTTCCTGCAGTTCTATTTTTTGCTGGCGTATTCGATTTTTTCAAGCCCGTGGATACTGAACGGTAACCCATCATTTTTGCTTTACTTTATGCGATAGCTCTAGACAACACAGTAGAACAAACTCGGGAGATTCTTCAGTAACAGCTTCTTGCGTTACCTTAACTCTCTGTTCTCAAAATGTCCTTGTGTGTTTCCTTAGACATCGCTCTTTTGCTACAAACAAAAATAGTTTAGAGTCGAGACGTTAAAAACTACCCGGTCTGTGCTCCTGTGTTGTATATCAGCTATACATTTGGCCATATTAAAAAAATTAATGTCATAAGCCACCAGCAAAGTGAATTTTAAAGCGGGTATAGAATAATGGATATCGGTAGATATGATACCAGGGAAACAAACCTCGTGTCATAAACCTCAAACTCGACTGCAATTTTTTTGAAAGAAACGAAAGAAGCGCAGCTACAGTTGTAATTTCTTCAAATGTTCTTGCACATTAAATAGTTAAGCTATCCCCTATCCATTGCTGAAAGCGTAACGGTCAGACCCATGGACGGACCGACGGAGGTATGGCACTATAAGCACTATAATATAGAAGATTAAAAATGTAACCAATTAGGTATCTATCACCGCATGATTGAAGACTATGCACGAGCGCTCTAAACACCATCCACCTCATTATAATCACACACCAGCAGGCCAGCACATACACTCTACACATGTGCACTCTCGCTCTGCACAGTACTCAGCACAGCACAGCTCTACACCAGCGGCAGGCAGTCTCCAAAGCAATCTTTTCCTCTAACCATAAATGCCTTCCGCAATATTGGCGGTAGCAGAAACTCGTCAAATTGCTTCTGTAAATTGGCTTGGCAAATACAACCTTTATTGTCTTACAGAATGACAGTTTGTATCTCGGCAGTGGAAATTCATATGAAGCTTGCTGTAAATTGCTGCCACTTTTGTCAATATAAAGAAGGCAATATAGAGCTCACAACACTCTGGGGCAGTCCTCACATCATATACCGCCCTGCTCACTTCGACGTGAGAACTTCTGAGAGTAGTGCCAGAGGGGATAGAGCTTTTTTTGCTCGGTGAGGCATTGGGGTGATGCCTTGAGTATTAAACGAGAATTGCAGCTGTGTTGAGTGACTGAAGATATGTTGTGTATCCTTCGTATATAAAGGACACTTCCCAAAATTTTATCTTGTTTTAAAAAACTGCATCGTCTCCTGTGCACTTGCTTGCTGAATGAGGCTATATGCATATGCAGTGCGACATGTGCTGCAGGGTCTCGGACTTCTATGGAGACCGCCTCACCGTACTGCTGAGTATGGCCTTGGCCGAAAATTAGAAGTTTGCTACTTCCATTTCATTCAAATTCTTATAGTTTTGATTGATTTAATTCTCAGTCATTTAATTTAGCTTATGCGCGTTCACTTCCCTTCATATACGCTTGCGTTCATCCAGCGCTACCTCATCCACTCGATTCCTTGAAGTTTAATCTATTTATTGTAACAGGTATTGATAAACCTCAAATTCTGTAAATTTCCCTCTGTATTGTTTGTTGTCTCGTTCTCATCCATTTTATTCAATTCCATGGTATTCATTTTCAGTCAAAGAAACAGTTTGATCCTCTGTCTTGATGCGAATAAGCATACCAACCTCGTCCACATAGGACACAGCAACTCTGCGCTAGGAGCGCAAATGCTTGGAAGAACTGGTAAATACATAGATGGACACTTTCACACCTGCAGTACCATCCTCTCATTAACAATTATCCAAATCTAAAGCAATTTTGAAGCAGGGTTTGACTTTCTTGAATTAACTTAACTACTTTAGTACTTGCTACTTTAGTATAATTATGGAGTAGAATAAGCACACGTCATACCATATTTTGCTGCGAAAAGATGAGATGCCAGAAAAGGATACGCTCGTAATATGTAGTGGATATGTGCAGTGAACATGCTTACGAAATTGTCAAGGGAATCCGGTGTATAAAAAATAATGGAGATGAACAGCACGTGAGCATGGGCATACGTGGGTGTCGTACAATAGATACTTAGCTCGTAATCGGCATCCGATAAGAGTAAGGTGGAAACACGTGTGTACGCTTAATCTGCATAAGAAGTGAATAGAGTAGTAGATCTTCATTTAATGTTGTAAAGTCACAATGATCAGAGAAAAAATGCATTTCTATCAATGATTCATTGGTATTATATAAAAAATATGATCAATGACACATGGTGATATTGAGGGTGGAGAGAGAACTTGGTTTGGTTAGAAAACGGGGATTGTCATTGTTGCTATAATGTCCCATTTGTGGATGATCATTACTTTTGATCATAGCTTGCTGTACTGAAGCAAGAACGAGTTGTCTAGGCAACAGTACCGTCTGTGACCACAAGGCCTGTTTATCATGTAGATGTTGTATTTTTTGGACGTTTGTTCTCATCTAAGGTTGAGTGAGTTTTATTTGAGTGGAGCTTCTCAAACTTAGGGAAAAGGCTTGACTGACGACTCGGTACTGCTTTTCCATTGTCAACTAGAACACCTCGTGGAGTAAGACCATCAAACGCGGTGGGAGCAAATTTCATAGCCGTCATTTTTTATGGCCAGCTAATCCTAGTTTATTTTGGCATGGGTCACATCCAGAACAACCCACCAGGCTCCCTGCAAAAAAAAAAAAAATTATGGATATAGCTCAACTCCTTCTACCTGTTTTTTTGTTTCACAGTAAATTTTATCGCCGTCATTTTTTATGGCCAGCTAATCCTAGTTTTTATTTGGCATGGGTCGCATCGAGGGCAACCCCTAGACCCCTGCAAAAAAATTATGAACATTGCTCAACTCCTTCTACCACTTTTTGAGTGGACAGACATACAAATATATATATATATATATATACAAATATACTAAGTTTTCAACGAATACAGTATAACTTCTCTCACTTCGTTCGCTGGTGATAATAATTCTGTATCACACTGATAGACTTAGAAACAAAAGTGAAACATTGTGCATAAATTTGCACGGTATACAAAGTAAGAAATGGTCATGAAGAATGATGCCGTGATGTCGCTAACGTTACTGCAATGTACAACATAGTAGAGATTAGCAAGCAAAACCGGCAGTCGTACCCACTCTCCGATTCGGAATGCCCGCAACCAGCAACATGAGGTGAAGTCCTCTCTATGTTGGCCACCTACATACGTTTTTTTAGTTTTTTTGACCATACAGAGGATTTTCCTCTGAAATATACAGCACTACCTCAGCCCACAGTTTGAATGTCATTGCTATGGCTTGAGAACTGGGTCTGTCCATCATGTACTGGCAATATGATTGATTGTCTTCTATTAATCGTAGCTACCTCCTTGAGCTAATATACCTTGTCGTTTTGCTTTCGTGAGGCATATCGCGAAGAAATATACAGGCGATACCGAGCTGGCAGCTTATAAACAGCCTATGGCGGTTCACCGCCAGGTTCTCTCGCGGTACTTATGTTCGGTATGTCATTTTGGTAAAACAGGAAAAACTCAAGTAACGGTAACATGTAAGAGAGATAAAAATTGGTATAGGTTACATGAATTGTATTCCAAACATAACAGCTTGCCACTGTTTTATTGACATCTGAATTTAATTATATAATGTATGGAAAGTGGTACTTCTTGACAAGTCTTCGAATAAATGAGGAGTATTAAAAAGATTATGAACTTTTTGATAACATACTTATTGACCAAACGCTCCATAATCTTAATAATGTGTCTTTCACTATCTGCCATTGCTTTCAAACAGTTCGATAACTTTCATCTTCCACCTGATAATTAACAAATTTATACCTGTCATGTACCATTGCTTAAGTCACAATTTCTCTCTAACCCTACACCGGAAGTAGAGCAGCCCATCCTGAGACAAACATCGCTGTCACTGTATACCTGCCTGCAGGGCTGCCGCCTCTGCCGACGGTTTATGTTAGCTTTAGGCAATCAGAAGTTGCAGTGAATCGTCGGCTGCTTTCATTACGACTCAAGCTTGCCTCTTAACATGTGGACAAATAAACAGAAGACACAAACAGACGCGCTTGTTGCAAACAGTCACCCTGGCACAAACGGAGATAGTTCGTCAGTCCCTCCAACTCACCCAGGCCACGGCAAAATATTGTGAATACATCATCTTCAGGCAACGAATTTACAAACAAGCAAAGTTTTGGACCTGAAGCTTTATGCAAGTAGCATGCGAGAAACTTAAAAGTGAAGAGAAAGAAGTATGAAAGAGATCAGTGTTTATTCATAAATTTATTAGGAGTATAGGTAATATGCGCGAACGTGAGTTTCTCTCTGGCTCTTTATACATACATGAGTCAAACTATAAGGAAAGAAACAATGACAAATTTGAGATATACATTGCTTGAAATGTTTTACATGTACATGTATAATATGTTGATAAAATATACTTGAAACATATATGTATGACTGCAAAAAGGGCTTTAATTTGTATCTTTAACCGTAAAATAATACTTAACAAAAAATGCACATTTTACCGGAGCAAAAAGTTAACGAACACTGGTAACTTACTCCGATCAATGTAATAATATTTAATTTATATTTGTTGAACAGCCTAATCGATGAATTTGATTCAAGTAAGAAAGCTCGAATATTTTTGGAACTACTTTTAAGACAACATGGCAGCAACAACACGTAAAGCTCTAACTTTGGAAGAGAAATAGCTCATTCTCGCTCAGCAGAAGGAAGGAAAGTCAATTTCTCAATTTGCTGGCGTCGTGAAAGGTCAAAAAGTTTTGTTTGTCGTAAGAATGGGGATAAGAAGAGCTCAAGCAACTATCGACCAATCAGTCGTACTTCGGTCGTCAGCAAAATCATCGAACGCCTTTTGAAAAAGCGCATCACTGATCACCTGAAGATGCAGCAGCTCATATCCGACACTCAACATGGCTTCCGAAATGGTA
>LQNS02278127.1:411434-431069 GCA_001587735.2 Parhyale hawaiensis | reverse complement strand
CTCCTACTCCACGAGTCGCAAGCACTTAACGGCCAAAGCTTCCCAGGCCATTTTAAGCTGACTTCTTCTCACTTCCACTCCATCTATATAACTAAGCTCCGCATATCAGCGGCCTTCGATCCTGCTTGCGGGCATTCATGACCATCGCTTTGGCGTAGATTCTTCTCCACCTTCTTTTTTATTTCTCATTTTTTTTTCTCTTTTGTCTTCCATTTTTTCTCCTCTCGTTTCTCCATTTCTCTACATCCTACTAACATAATGGCAATAGCTCATAGAGGGTCGGGGTGTAAGTCCCGGTGTCTCTTTGGGAATGGGCTTTTTGATTCGTCTACTGCCGCCTATCTAATCTAATCTATTACCAGTAGATTTGAGACCAATGAGACAGTTAAACAAAAACCGAAACCGGCAAGCCTTCAATGACTTCTAAACGGAATATTGATTGTGAGAATAACTTAGTAAAACGGTGCAGACATAGCTACATCAATTTTTTTGTAAGTTTTGTGAGCAAACAGGAATTGATATCTCCCACAGGGAAATTACTTCTCGAAGATTAGATGCGGAAAAATTATTGGCTTGGATTCTAGCCTGCAAACCTTTAATTTCGAAGATAAATTAAAAGCTCCGTTTTCACTTCGCAGCAGAGCATTGCATGGACAGCTCAACAATGGAATAGGATTCATTTCAGTAATCAATCAAAACTTAACTTAGGTGTTTGGCTCTGACGGTAAGGTGTAAGTATAAGACATAGAAATGGCGAGCTCTCATCTGCGCAGGGTGTGAAGAAGACAGTGAAGTTTGGAAGTGGGAGTATAATGGTGTGTGGGGGGTGATTTCACCAGCTGGAGTTGGTGCCATTGTTCATTTTCATGAAAAAACTAGAGCACTCTCAGAGTGCATGCCTCCGACAAGCAAGGCAATGTCAACGAAAAATACAACTTTGCCCTGAAATTGGTATTTCTTCTCTATCGTCAGCAAAATTTGGACATTTGTGCTTCTTGGCAGCAACAACCACTTCTGTAATGTTCTTGAAGATCTGTCCGTAACTTTTTGAGTTACTGGTATGTTCTGACAAACATTTTGACAAACTTTTGTGTAATACACAAGCGGACAAATCGATCACCAAAAATTTGCTGACTTGTGTCTTTTAACGTGTTTAACAATTTTTACAGATTTCATGGAGACCTGTATTGTAACTTTTTGAGTTACTTTACTGGCAAGCTTTTTGACATAGTCGAGACAAACAAATAAGTGGATAGACAGATCAAAACAAAAATTTGATAATTTTTTTAGAGCGATGGCCTCAACAATTTCCGTAAATTTCATATAGATCGGTCCATAAATTTCTGAGTTTTGTCACCGAGAAAAAGAGGCAGACGAATAAGCAAACGGATGAATGGATTTTCTCATCAAAAGTTAATCATCTGTTCCTCCAAACACGCCTAAAAATCTCTGTAAATTTCGTAAAGATTTATCTATAACTTTATGAGTTATCTTTTTACCAGGCTGATACAAAAATAGATAGACCGGAAAACACAGAAATAGGCAGACAAAGAGACAAACTCGACAAAAACATAACCTCTTTGGCGAAGTTAGTTAATGAATGCTAGTTTTATAAAGTTCTTCACCAACATGGTTTTCGTCACTTACGCAATGGTACTATCGCAACCCAAAATCTTATGCTAGACATTGCACCTTAATATTATTTGCCACAAGTTTTCTTGAAGAGGAAAGAATTGCTGTAATAAAGTAGCCACCTCAGAGTCCTGACTTAAACATCATCGAGAAAGTCTTGAGTATCATCAGAGAGAAAGCTTGGATAGGAAACACTCAAAATCTTGATGATCCATAACGTTTTCTGAGGGAAGAATGGGAACTGATAACTGGCAACTATTGTAAGACATTAATTAACTTGTGTTTTGAAAGATGCAATGAAGTCATCCTAAATAAATGGAAGTTCCCCAATAATTCAATTTAATTTAAGTTCTTTATATATATAAAACCAATAATTAACGCTATTATTCGAATTTCTGAGGGGCACCTTAATTTTTGGCCAGACCAAATGTGCATTTTTTTAAGTGGAATATTTGTTTACAGTTAAAGATAAATGTAAAATCCTTGTTTGTAATTCATGCATTTATTTCCAGGTATATTTTGTAAAAGTCTTAAAAATGTTCATGCCAAGCATTTAAAGTAATCAGTATTTAAAAATTATAGATGTTCGATTCCCTACATTTTGGCTACTACTGTATATATAGATACATATATAGGTATATATTATAAAAATCTGGGTTGGGAGATTGCGTAAAAAACTAATGCGGTTGTCCAAGCCTGCACAACGAGGTGTTAATTCATGGGCAGTTAATCTGAAGCAAATGAACAAAATTATTTTATGTTAAAATACTGAATAACGTTTTTCCAATGCATTTGTGTTTCAATAGATCTTCAGGAGGAATGAGAATGATCTGCAGAGTATGGGAGTAGCAAAAGAATACTCGCTATTCTCATGCAGTGCAGGTTTATACTACAAGTGATATACAAGACCGTTAGCAATGACGGCTATGAGTTTCTGTCGGTACTTCGTTTTTGGTAATACAAGACGTACTGATTAGCCTATGGAGAAACACATCAAATGCCAAATTTATTCATGAAAAGTAGTAAGCATGCTCGGCTTCAGACCTACTGAGGAGGACTATTCTTTCTTTCTTTTATTGATTGCAACCAAACAATTCTCTTTTTAAGAGGCAGTGAAGCATCATGTAATACATGAGCTGCATCTGCGTATCATCGATACGTAATGATAGTACTTGAGTCACAAAGCACTTACTGTAAAGAAAATCCCGTTTCTTCGTTCCTCTTTCTTGACTGCTACGCTCTAAAAGTATCACAATCGTTACTTCATTGATTATCTACTCAATCTATCACCGTGAAGTTAAAGTAACTAAAGTTCCTCCCGGCGTAGGAAGTAAAACTCATGGAGAATGCATGGAAGTTGTAAGACATACTTTAAATCGATTAATTGCTTGGATTGCAACATTGGCAAAGCAAAGACAAAATTCAGCTAATTTCCGAGCTGTACTAGTTTTGTCTAAATCTTCAAGCTCGCTCAATTTTCCTTCATCGGCTTTCAATTATTGAGGATAACAAAATAACCCCACCGACTTCAGACGCTAATAGTTAGCGCAATCATTAGCAGCCATCACGAGACCACCGGACCGACAGAGACACGCAGCGTACGTGTCCCTGGATGACGCTTAGCAGCTGACGGTCGAGTCTCGCTCTCTTCTTCCCGACTTGGCAAGCCTGTCTTTCTTATAGTGCATTTTTTAATCCATTCATCGATCGTTAGCTCAACGGGTTCACTTTTGAGTCCACTTATGAAATCACTCGGTAAATATTTTGAAGCTGCTCAGTCCATTTATTGATTAGGCAATGGTCCACTTGACAGCTATGGTGGGTATGATGGGGTGGCATAGGGAGAGGGGGGATATGTTGAGTGGTCCCTGTAATGGTGCACTGGTGCGTGAGTACCACGTGCCTGGCCGGGTAGTGGTGAGGCCGTTGAATACCTGGTGCACTGAAGAGAGGTTCTGGCGGGGTACCTTCTTGCCGGAATATTGTAAGCACCTATCTACCCAATGGCTGTACAGGCGGCGGCCAATAAGTAATATTGGATAATCTACCCAAATTTTGAGTTTGGTAGCTCGGTTGTTAGTGAGAAGTCGTGGTGTGGTGAGGTACTTTGGGGTACAAGTACTTTGTTTGGATCGTTTCTTCTAGCCGGTTATACGCAAAGCTTATTTAAACTAAGAGTATGCCTGAGTAAATATATGTATGTAGAAGTACTTAGAAGTTAAAAAGAGTAATGCAGCCCGATTTAAATCACAACACTGCCTCGTCAGTAGCACAATTGTATCATGCTCTTGTGAAACTTGTCGCGCAGTAGCAAACACTGTCTGTATATATTACTGTGTTTATTTCAAAGGATTTAAAGTAAGGACGGAGTTCTGTGTTGCGGGCGCCTCTCCTGCTGCACTGTGGCCAGCTGCACTCCAAGTGCAGGTAAAATACCCAGCTAGGAAGCTTTGATTTGAAATCAATAAACGAACTGCTTGTTTTTTCTTTGCACGGAGAGCAAAGTTTACGCCGAAGGCAAACTGCAGCAGATATCATAAGCTAATGAACAGCAAAAATAATTTGCTGCAGACAAAAAAGATAGTACACCTTGACCGTACACCTTGATCTCTTTATGAAAGGCCTCTAGTGTACACTCTCTCATGAGAAACATAAATGACTTCGGTTGTTTGGGGCATACGTTACTGAGTTCTCATTGCAAGTACTCCTATAAGTCTTCAGCATCACACTATAAGTCCCAGCAGTCGTAAGTTCGGCAAAAGCGCGACTCTCTCAGTCCGTTCCCACCAGACCCACACCAAAACACCAAATATCAGACAAATTCCAGCTACCTAACCCCGTATCGGAGATACCGACCATTGCGCGCTAAGCCTTTGCCTTCTGTGTACACGAGGTCCGCTGATCGACGAGTGAGAAGCGATAGCATTGATCCGTTGTGTATTATCATTATTATTATACGCCGCTGCACAGGGCGCATTGAGCGCATTATCTTCATCTTATGCTGCCCTGCCCATCAGCCCGCGAGGATTAAATGCCTACTTCTTTGTGTCTTTTTGAAAGAAGCTAATGAAACATGGACGATTATGGGGCTATGGCCTCGCTAATAAGGATATGAAGATTATGGAGCTGTAAGGCTGGGCTGGACTTGTTGGTGTGGCTTACATATACGTTGTGAGTGTCCGCAGTACGAGCTGCTTCTGTAGTCAGAATATGCTGCTTGTATAGTCAACATAATTATGGTGTGTGTTAACACAGGATATGAGACGCCTGTGGGTAGTGACTGCAGCTTGTTTGAACCCAGGAGTTTGTAAGGACGCCTACGGGCTGATGATTGCGTTGAACAATCTACTGTAGTTGACCCATCGTTGAGAATATGAACATAGCATATTTCACGAACACTCATTAATAACTGAATAAGATCTGTACGGGGAGCTCAATGCGTACGACAAGCTTCTGTTGCTGCTATCCAAGGAAAACGTTTGTTGGAACGTCAATGTATTAATACACTTAAGTACAATACGGATGAGTATATGCAGATGAGTAAATAACGATGATTAGCCTTGCTATATATGACAATGTGGCCTCCGATTAATACCTATCTGTTCTGAATTAACGCACTTGTACATACCATACGTTCTATTCGTTACATACTTTTAATTTATCAAGTAAAAACAATGCAAAAATCACCAGCATAAGAACGAGTGGATGAGGGGACTTTTATTATTATGATCATCATCGCCACCATCTCATTCAACTGCAAGTATCTCTTTGCCATAGTTATATCTGAATAATACCTGCATAAATCAAGTAGCGAGGCCCAGCAATAAATAAAAAATTATCCGAATACTGCAGCCAAATGCTCACGAGTCCCTATATCAGTCTAAGAATGAACTGTCTGTCGCATATATAGAGATTCGAACGGAGCCCTCCATGACTACCATATTTGTCCCCATATAAGCGGCCTCCTCACCATACCGTGGTGATGCCTCCTCACCATACCGTGGTGATGCTTCCTCACCATACCGTGGTGATGCCTCCTCACCATACCGTGCTGATACATGATTTGTTGCTTGCAGGGACTGCAACGGCATAGCTCGACGTTTTGGGTAGAAGTTGAGTAAAATTCAGAGCACATTCTCAACAATTTCAATGGCTAACCCAAAAGCTGATTTGCAATATTGCTCGTAGTTTCTGAGGCGGTTAAGAATTTTATTACTGTTATACGTCAGGATTTGAGTAAATATTTCCACGAGATATTCATAGTCGTTAGACAATCATGTGAGGTTTACGCACGCCGCTCTCGAAGATGGCCATAAGAAGATGGCATAACTTTTTGAAAAATGGCAACGACATCGCATTAGGTCCATCTCGCCGCAGTTGACGGACGCTCAGTTATATTATTTCTACGTTCATTTTGCCACCAAATTCAAGTGAAGGAAACTGCTTCGAATGAAGTTTTTCTTTAATTAAAGATGGTTTCATTCCAAGTTGTATTTAAGATATTCAACCCTAAGCGTATGTAGCCATACTACATCTTATCACAGTAACTATTGCACTATAAGCGTGTATCAATACTAGTTACAGACTAACAGGGCGACTTATGCACGAATGCCGAACAGATTCATGCATGAGGTGCCTGCCCTTATAAACCACAACACAACCGAGGAGGCGCAAGAAATGTTACTAGTCAGAACGCTATGGAGGCCATTTGAATGTGGTGGTTTACGAGTACATAATTACGTGGACCTCCCTTCAGCTGCATGTGGTGAAGTAAAGTCTGTGGTATAATTACGCTATTTCTGTCTACTTCAGTTATAACTAGAGCACTTTAAGAGAGTGTACGGCCTCAAAGCAAGACCACGTTAGAGAAAAGTTCAAATTGATTCTGGCACTTTAATTTCATCTCTATCAGCACCGAAATCTGGTCATTTGTGCCTTCTGATAGTAATGATTACTTTCTGAATTTACTTGCAGTTCTGTCAGTGACGTTTTGAGTTATGTTCTGACAAACATTTTGACAAATATTAGTCAAACATAAACAGGAAAATCGATCACCATCAAAACAAAACGTGAGAATTTATGTCTTTCAACATTTCTAAAAAAAATTACGCATATTATACAGATCCTTTCAAAACTTTTTGAGTTTTATTGCTCATAAATATTAGTCAAGCAGACGAACCGATCATCACCGACATTTATTCGCTTATGTCTTTTAACATTTCTAACAATTCCTGTACATTTTGTAATGATCTAGTCGTAACTTTTTTAGTTATATTGCGAATACATATGGAATCAATTATAGAGACAAACAAACAAACAAACGGACCAATAGATCATCATAAAAATTTGGTCATATACTCTTCGAGACATACTCAACAATTCGTGTAAATTTCATAAAAATCTGTCAATAACATTTTGAGTCATGGTACTAAGATTACAGGCTTATAAGGAAACAAACGATTGAACGGATCTTCACCAAAAGTTTATCATCTGTTACTCCTAACATGCTAATTATTCGCAGTAAATTTCGTAAAGACGTGCCCATAATATTTTGAGTTATCTTGATGACAGATACAGAGACACACAAACAAAGAGACAGACTGACAGACATACTCGATAAAAACGCAACTTCCTTGGCGGAGGTAATTAGCTATATCCGCAAAAGCAAACCCTAATTATTATTAATTTATGCAATGCATCACCCAAGGCCAGTGTGCTGTGAAGGAAAAGACAATTGTTTGCTCACGTCACTGGATATGTTAGTCTTGGCGATCAAATTGTTTTCGATTAATGTAGGTATAGTGCAATGACTAGGGTTCTTAGTGTGTAACTATTTTTAATACAACGAACTATATCTTCTTTGCGCGAGGGTTATCACATCCAAATCTGTTTGGTTGACGTATTTGGCTAAATGTATCCTGAGTTTGTGATACGACCAGTTACATACACAGTAACGCATATATAGTCGCTAGTAGTTCAAAATTTTACCAGTGCATCAGGGACACAACGTTTATTTGAACACAGGCTCGTGCGCCACTAGGGCGCGAAGTGCGTCTCGTTTCGAATTATCAATGATTTCTGGCTCAGCTTTTCTGCCGATAGATCTCAGAACTAAAGCGAACTCGGATGAGTTCTAAGTGGTCAAAGCGCTACTGACAGGAAAAAGGCGCAAGTTGTGCATCCCCAACCCCGGGTACAGCTGAACGCTTTTGCTCAGCTCCACCTCACAAGGGAAGAAAAGAACAACAAGAAGGTAGAAGTCTAGCAGGAATAGGTCGGCCACCTCGATCAGCGGCCCACCTCCCGAAACAGAAGAGGAAGTATTGAGAGCCTACCTAACTTTACAAAGCTAACCTCGTCAGCCGGAACTGCTGCAAGCTGTAACATCTCCTTACGGAAAAGGCACTTGGATCCTTTGTGTGTGTTAGGCCTAAATATATTGTGGCAGGGAAAAGGCCCGCCAGAATATACCCCTGAGGGCTTACATATATAGTACACAGACAGTGCACATTATGTTCATTGCTAGTTTATATTGGAAGCATTGTGAAGGAAACATGTTATTATGACTATTGCACGTCATACAGTAGCTTGGAACGTCCTCAAGACTCTAAAGATTCTACACTTAAAGACATTACGCTGCGGACGCATAGAACAGTTGCTGCTCTCACTTAATTATCAAAACAACTAGTGTATGACATTTTTTGAATGTGCCAATGCTAGAATCTTTTTTTTTTTGTTATAAATACGCATTACTGTATGCGTGCTGTGGACATATTAAACTCGGCGTTAATAAATTAACCCCACAGTGCCGGTGGTGTAGCTTTCAATTTTTGGCAGTAATGAGACTGAGAAGCATCGTGATAGGAGTTGGTTTGGCCCATGCAGAGGTATCTCCGATTCAACCAGTGCCATCGAAATAATATATAGTCTGCTTAGGCTAAACATATAGGGAAGCTTAAAAGTATTATTTTCTGTTCGATACTTTATCTTGAGTTTCAGGAGCTATTCTCTGACCGATGACGCTTGAGACAATGGTAATCTTAATCCAGATCTGCAAAGATTGAGTTTTTCGACTCGATTGTAAACTGAGATACACAAGAAGCGATTGAACACGAGAAGCTAGTGAAACCGTAAAACACCACACTATATTTATGTGTGCAGCCTGTAAAGTAACCGGGAGACAGTAAGAAGATAATATATAGAATCAATACTATAATAAGAGAGCCGTCTGTCCGTCAGTCCGTCGTCCGTCCGTCAGTCCGTCTGTCCGAAGCCTTATTTTCCCCTATTTAATAGTGAAGAAAAAAATTCCAAGGCACCCAACTATTATTTTTTGCCAAACCGTATCCAGGATACGAACCCGGGAATTCCCGGGTTATTAGTGAAGGCCTGGTCAGGGGTTTTTGTAAACTTGGTTGCTTCTGTGCAACCATGGAGCCTAAAAAACAGGATTGAAAACTCCAGTAACTCATTAATAAAAGCCATCCGTAATGGCCCTGGCTACAAACGGTCTAATATGTATATAAGATGGCAGCGCCTCCTGTTGCCTGACGGAGGCCAAGCAATGGGGCGTAATGATGTCTAATATGTAAGATCACTGCTACATGCTCTGTGTGTAACCTATAGAAATAAGAAACATTCTCCTGTGTACCATATTTCATTTCAATTTTGTAATGTCTATGAGTACTTAATAAAGATTATTATTATTATTATTATTAGTGGACATGGTGAAATTTGAAGTATTGTGAACTTTTTCGATAGGATGGTAAGATATTTTTAAATGCATACTTTCATGACTTATTCAACAAAAGGGTTGCGTTTGGTGCACTAGTCAGATATTAAGTATGCAGAAACATGACACGAAACTGCAGCACATAATACCATAATAATTATAATCTGTGCTAACTCATACAGACACGAGCCGCAGCGCATCATATTAAGCTTACGACGTAGGTACTTCCAAAGTGTAGGCGAAATAAATACATTACATATGATGTAAGCTAACACCTTACCATGATTTGCACCATGACACTTTTATTAGCCGCGGGGCTGTCGTAAACTCTTTACAGCGAGCTAACTGCTGCTATCTTTACAGCCATAGAGGAATAACAGTTTTTTGAGCTGGCGCCGTAGCAGCACTCCAGAGCTTAGGCAGAACTCTAAGCAATAAGACAAGATAAGGAGGAGATATTATTGTAAGGTGGCGCATACGTGTGGCTTCAGGTGAGGAGGTCTTGGGAGGTGTGAAGTGTGGGACAGTTTACCAGCCCTGCTGTGAGTTGGCTGAGTGTTTAGTGCTGTTGTGACTCAAACTGTAGTTATTGTCAGCGAAAATTATTGTTTTTTAGTGTATTACTAGTAGAACTAACACTTTAAGTTGCTAGGCGAGACAAATAATGATTTAGATTTAGATTCAATCAGTCAATAGCATCCTATGATTTTCTTTTGAATTCTGCTTGCTGGATGCGAGCTGTAGCTCACTTGCAATATTTGCGTACAAGACCATAGAAAAATGAATATAAACCATTCAACTAGAATGATCAACAAAATTTGGCAAATAAACTATATCATAAGCATTTTTCGAGGCTATACGAAATTATATCGCATGCCGCTCAAGCAGACCACAGTTCTGGTACCGAAAGCGGCTATAGCAGCGCTGCACTGCAGAGCGGCTATAGCAGCGCTGCACAGCAGAGCGGCTATAGCAGCGCTGCACAGCAGAGCGGCTATAGCAGCGCTGCGCAGCAGAGAGGCTATAGCAGCGCTGCACAGCAGAGCGGCTATAGCAGCGCTGCACAGCAGAGCGGCTATAGCAGCGCTGCACAGCAGAGCGGCTATAGCAGCGCTGCACTGCAGAGCGGCTATAGCAGCGCTGCACAGCAGAGCGGCTATAGCAGCGCTGCACAGCAGAGCGGCTATAGCAGCGCTGCACTGCAGAGCGGCTATAGCAGCGCTGCGCAGCAGAGCGGCTATAGCAGCGCTGCACAGCAGAGCGGCTATAGCAGCGCTGCACAGCAGAGCGGCTATAGCAGCGCTGCACAGCAGAGCGGCTATAGCAGCGCTGCACAGCAGAGCGGCTATAGCAGCGCTGCACAGCAGAGAGGCTATAGCAGCGCTGCACAGCAGAGCGGCTATAGCAGCGCTGCACAGCAGAGCGGCTATAGCAGCGCTGCACAGCAGAGCCCTTTATATAATAAAAAATCTTCTGTGTCAGAGGTGCCAAACTGGAAGGAAAGCCAATGTTGTCATCTAAGGCCTAAAGAATATGCCACATTCATCACATCGGCAGCATCTTAGAGCTTTTCTGTTTGATAACTTATCTATTTAACATTGCATTATCGGTCGTCACACTGCTAAGTGCATTTCTAAATAATGCATCTGAATTTTTTAATGGTGAATTGTATTTTCAAACTTTCAATCGCGATCATAACCAATTTGCCTAAAATTTTGAGATTAAAAGTTTGCAACGTTTCTGCTCCCCGCTCGAGCTGATTTAGGAAAGGGAATGATTGCCGATTTGCGCTTCATCTCATTCTCTAGAAAATACGCATTCATCATATCCAAAATTTAAGTATTTTTGTCAATGATATTCTGAACATAAATACTGTTATGAACAATGGGCCATGTCACTTCATCTAAGTGCTTACTCAGAAGCAAAAAGTGTGTCCACTAAATGCACTTACTTAATAACTACCAAGTTTTTGAGCTTCAAAATTGCAAATAGTTCCCCTGAAAGCTCTTTGCTTCCATAGACTTCACTGCTGTCTCTGTGTGTACAGATATCAGTCTTGAAATGTTTCGGTAGTCTTAGTTGTGTTAGCAACTCAATAGCCAAGACCTAACACGACGCGCAGTACCGGCGATGCTCTCCATGCAGCAGAAGGCGTTTACAGCACCAGAAGATATGAGAGCCTCTCGAGAGTTTCACATCACAAGACAATAAAATTTCGGTTCAGGCTGTAAACATTTGAACGGATGAAGTGGAGCCACTTTACACATCGAAATTAAATCGTACGCGGGTGACTATAACTGAGCTGCTCTGCACGTATCACTGCACGGGTTGAGAGCGAACACCACACCCGTTGTTTCCTTTTAAGATTTGTCGTCATGAGGATAAACTGGGTCTTTAAGTATTAGCCTATTGGATCACCGATAGCCTAATCGTCGTTTAAAAATTGGAAATTATAACTGCAGTATTTAATCGTAACTGAACCACAACCACAGCAGTGCGCCCAAATTATCACATGTAAATAAACTGAACAACATTACAAGTTCTGGGTGGGAGGCCAGGGGGCACCTCGATCGTCCAAGAAACGTTGAATAAGAGCAAAAATTTGGATGGAAGTAAATGAGTTATTTGCTCTTTGCGCTTTTGAAATATTTTAAATCCTGGAATTTACTCTTTTTAATGATGTTCTTAAATTACAGACACGTAATTTGTCATAAAACAGGGAAAATAAAACTGATATGGTTGCTAGCAACCAACTTTTTTTAAGCAATAGCATTCGTACGAGGATCACATATTTTATCTTGTCCTTATTACTTTAAGAAAGCTATCCACTACAGTAAGTAACTGCTGTCAACTGCAAGAATTTACACATTTGCACCAACTGCTGACCAGTGGAATGATGTAAAATATTCCATTGCCAGCAGCTGGCCGCACACATGGAAGAAAATGCCACAGTTCGCACCACCCATGCTGCAGACAACAACAGCTCGGTGGTGGTCTCCATTAGCATCCATAAGCTATATTGGAACATTCCGACGTGAGCTTAGACCATCTTACCGCTCACACTCACTGAGCGTGGCTACAATGAACCAATTTCACAGATCAACTGTGAGTTCAGAGAACAGTGCGGCCATACACGGCCGTGCAGCAGGTCTAAGGATCTCTTCATTGTGCTCAGCTTCTGAAGTTAATGAGTACAAATATTTGGTGGTGTAAACTAACGTTTGTGGGCGCTGCAGCAATGTTGTCTTCCCGCTCGTTTGAACTTGACTGCACGCGATCCGGGGGCTGCATGGAAGCTATGCCGTGAGAATAAATCGACCACAGGTATGGTGAGACGTAGGCATAATATTAGTTCTTAATGAATAAAGGCAATCTTAAGATGAAGAGCTACAGCACGGTAGCGCAAGTAGTCACATACAGTAGCGGCCATAATGATTCGTACACCTAAAAACTCATCAGAAAATCTTTAAATATAGTACTTCAGTATTATTCAAGGTTTTGAAATGCAATTTTACACAAGTTGAGCAACATGTCTTAGCTCAATTGTGTTAAAATTTCAGCTGTTCAGGATAAATAAAACAAAAGTTACCAGCAAATGAATTGTAATATTAAGAATTTAGTCTCGACAAAAAAGATCGGACAACCTTCAAAAATAATCGTTACACACATGAAATGAGGCTATAAATACGAACAACGTTATGAATTTATCTTTTTAGCATTTAGTACTTTGTGTGGTACCCTTTACTGTCGGTAACAGCTTTACAGCGTCTACCACAAGAGCTGACCAATTTGCAACGTCTTCCGGTGTTATTTTTTTCATTTGTCCACTAAAATGGCCCCTAGCTCATGTACATCTCTTGGATGTTTTTTCTTCGATCTTTCTCCTAATAATATCCAAACATTTTGTGCTTGCCAGTCCATAACACATACTCCTTCTTCCTCTAATAATGCCTTAACTAATCTTACCAAGTGGCAGGGAGCGTTACCTTGCATAAAAATTGGTTTATGAGTTGAAGAAACTTTGAAGATCGGCACTACAGGTTTTTGTAAAAGTTCGTTGTATACCTGTACGTTTACTCTTCCTTGCACACTAACTAAGGGACCCGTGCCGCGTGCTGAGATCATACCGAAGACCATAACGCTTCCGCCGCCAAACTTTACACTTGACGCAATTTTTGGACAATCTTTCACCAGTTGAACGACGAACAAAGCTTTACCCATCGGAGCCAAATATATTGAACTTAGATTCATTGCCAAAATGAACCTTAGATCAGTCTTCTTGAGTCCAAAGAACGTGCTTTGCTGCATAATTCATCCGAGCATTTCTATTCTTCTTGCTAAATAGTCTTGATAGCTGGAGTTTTCGGATGCAAGTCTGCTAATTTTAGGAGGCGTGAAACTGTCTTCCTAGTCACCTTGATTCCCTGCGTATCACTAGCTTCACGGGAAATCTCTGCTGCGGTTTTAAACCTATTTTCCTTTAACGATCTAAGTAATACACCATCCTCTCTTCTCGAGGCTTTGCGTGGTCTGCCACTTGATACACTAGCGGAACTTGAACCATTCTGGTCATATTTCGTCAGTATATCACTAACCACACTTTTAAGTCGATTAACTTTGTCTGCTATTGTCCTTATTGAAAGTTTATCATCATGACGCAATTTCACGATTAACTCACGAATAGAAGAAGGTGTAGGGACTCCCCGAGGCATGTTGATCAGCGAATGTTGCATCATTAATAACTGGAAGTGTGTTTAACCCAATCTACATAACTCTTTCTGGGGCAACATTGGTTTCTTCGAAAATAATACGGAAAAAATGTAGTGTCCGAACTTTTTTTGTCCAGACTTTATTCCTACTATTATAATTCATTTGCTTGTAACTTTCGTTTTATTTATCTTGAACAGCAGAAATTTTAACACAAATTAGCTATGGCATATTGCTCAATTTTTGTAAAATTAAACTTCAATGCCTTTAATAATATTCAAGTATTTAAAGATTTTCTGATGAGTTTTTAGGTGTCCGAACCATTATGGCCGCTACTGTATTTACTAGATTTAAGTCTTTGTCTACGAAAGTGGGCTTTTACAAGAGCTTCTGCTGATGTTCTTGCACATAACCTTCTCCGCCAAGGAGGTTATGTTTTCGTCGTGTCTGTTTGTCTGTCACCAGGATAACTCAAAAAGTTATGAACCGATTTGGATGAAATATACAGGGATTGTTAAGTATGTTAGGAGAAACAGATGATTAACTTTTAGTGAAGATATGTCCATCCGTTTGTTTGTTTGTCTGCGTCATTTTTCTTGATGCTATAACTCGAAAAGTTATGAATGGATTTTGATGAAATTAACATGAGTTGTTAGGTATATAACAAAGAGTGTATTGCCAAATTTTGGTAATGATCCGTTTGTTCGTTCGTTCGTTTGTCACTGTTTTTAATTTTATACATGTTAGCACAATAACTCAAAAAATAATGAATGCATCTTTATGAAAATCATAGGAGTTGTTAGTAATGATAAAAGACATAAATGATCATATTTTGGTGCATATCGGTTAGTTCGTTTGTATGTTTGACTCATATTTGTTATAACGTTTGTTAACTGTATAACTCAAAAAGTTATGAACGGATCTTCAAAAAAATTGAACAAGCTGTTATTAATATAAAAAGGCACAAATGATTAGATTTTGGAGTTTATGCAAGGAAAATTATGGTTTCAGAGCCAATTTGAATTTTTGCTACCGTTGGCTCACTTGGTGGAGGTATGCGCTCTCAGAGTGCTCAAGTTTGTTTATGTTACGATAGTGATATTTGTGAATTTGCCAATTGAGGAAGCATTAAACAGACATACATTAATATCTTTTCCAGTAAACTACATTAGCGAGTATCTAGTTAAACCTACAGTTGGGTTAGGCATTTGCAAGAAATAGTTGTGGATGAAAGTCATTGTCTATTTGTACGGTTTTTGTCTTGTTTTACAGTGAGCTAATGACGTCACTGCGTATTTACTGTTCAACTTTCTTTTTTTTTTCAGCGAGGCAATTTCATAAAAAAATAGCTCACCAGTACTGTGTTTGCCCCCATATACTGTATATTAATTAAGCAGGAGCGGCGTACGTCTGCATCTCGGAGCCCGCGACCCATGCATGTAGATTTATATTTGCCAGTAACGTGATTAGAGAAATCAGTATGCTTTCAAGTTCAGTGTGATAAATTAGTTTCCTCTCACGCTGCGTATGACTTCACAGTATAGAGAGTGCACAGTCAGTGTAGAGTGCAATCTTTTAGCATTCATATTAATCTCGCTAAAATTAGTTCCTTCATTATCACAAGACTCCTCACTGCTATGATGGGTATTCCTTTAAATTTAATTCTTTTTTATAACTCTTGATACCACGAGTCTTTTTCGTCTTCAGTTTTTTTACGGTATCAAAATTGTTCATTTATGATGCTGCTATTATTTAGTTTCTTCATTGTTGTCGATACTGAGAACCTTGGTCAGAAATAAAATCTGCAGAGGGTATTTGCCACATACTTTGATCTGATTGGAAGAAGAGGTAGTAGGTAGCTTACTAGCTCTAGTTTTTACATAGATTTCTAAGTAATTCAATAGTACAATGAGTTTAATTTTATTTACTGCCATGCGTGACTACCCGGTATTGTAGGAGTTGATACCTACACTTTCGAACAATACTATTCATTGAAAACAAACGATGGTGATTTCGCCGTAGTAATTTTGATGTGATTTGATTAGGGTTCTGCGAGTTAATGTAGTAAGAGGCACAGCAGTAGACATGAAGTTGGGAAACGTTTACACTATCAGAAGCTTTAGCAATCAATTAACTTCAAAACGACGCTTCTCGACGCAGCTGAGGTTTAAGTTTGTGCTGAATTGAGGGACTAGTTTTGGCCAGCTGGATTTGCAAGATGAAATTTTGCTCGTTCATAATATAGGCATCGTTGGTTATACTAAATTGAACTACCTGATATCAGATATGCGTGTGTTTATTGCTAATTCGTTGTTTCAGTGAAAAAGCTTGAAGGGAATAACGTGCTGGTACATGTTAACGGAATTACGATGCGTGTATGAGGTATAACAATGAGTACAGCAGATAAGGATGTGCCAAATATGTCGACGTAAGTCAAGGTTCTCAAATTGTACACAGCTGTAAAGTGCGTATAGATTTGGCTCAAAGACCTTAGCTCAATTATAGTGAGATTCTTTAGCCTTCAAGCCATGTTGCGCTCTTAAGACATATAAATAAAAGATAAGTTTTGAAGTGTTGGCGTCGCGTTGTGAACAAAGAAAATACTTTTTGCCAAAAATATTGTCAGCACTATATGACGGTAACACTCATTGTGTGCTTATATATACGTATTTATTTACCTATTTATCTACTTATCTCTTAATATGCCCATATAATTCCATTGGTCACAAATTTTTTCCTATCTTTTGCACTGAAACGCAAATAGAAGTAGAAACGAACAGTTTGAAGTTGGGCTAGAAAAAATGAGTTCCTGTACTTCTACTTCACTCATTAGCTAAAGAAATGTAGACCCGTATGTAATTAATATAAACTGCAGATATGTCAAACTTTTTTCGTTCCAAAGGCAACTCGTTAAAATGACTTCCTTCTCGACAATTCGTTTTGCTATGGAGACGGCCATCAATCTGAATTCCCTTTTTCTCCCTGTTGTTTTGGCTCATTTTTAAATTCTTTATTTTGTCGATCTGCCCTTCGTGTGCCTAATTATAAATACCCTCCACTTCTTTCTTCCGCCTTAAGTGCTTCTGCGCAACCGATGTTACTGAAAACGGTGAGGTGAGTTGTAACTTTCTATATATGCCAAAACAATAATTATTATTACCTCAAGGAAGGTAGTTTTAGCAAGTATCTCATGATACGATTTTGATGAAGTGTTGTTTACATTCCGTAACAATGTCTGCTTGCCTACAGGTAAGGAATTAATTTTTATGTATCGCCTATACAGGATGGAGGAATACAGGAAGCACGGAGTGAAACTGGAGGAGATCACTTTCTTTCCTAACAAATCAAGATATGCAATCAAGCTGAGAAGTGCATTGATTTTTTATTAGAACAGCCATGCAAACACAATGAACGTTATCATCGCCAATTCTTCTCCATAATTATATGATGGCGCTTGACACTATATAATTTTTTAAGCTTCTGATTTGTGAAATACGTTGCGCATGATTATAACGCGTGCTTGTGTACTTGGTAGTCAAAAATGACAGCGAAAAATTTGTGGTGTTGGTTCTTCAATGATCCTAAAGCTTTCGCTACAGCTTTGTATATGAAAAATCATAAAATATATTTGCTTAAATAATTAGGAGATGAGCATTCTCAGTTTCAATACTGCTGAGTAGGACATTCCTTTCTTCTCTTCGGTGCAATGCAGAAAGATATATTCCTCTTCGCAGGCAGATGAGCGCCACTCATTCAAATTTCAGCCAAGTATCATTCGTACGCCACGGTACTACTTCAGTTGAAGGCTTTTAACTGAAGTGAAAATCTGTTTCTTCTAAAGAGGATATCAAGTGGGAGAAAATAAAAATGCTGGAAGGAAGTCCTCATCCTCGATCATGTTCGTCGTTTGTAACCGTAATCCTGCTCTCTATACAGTGCTTCTTTTATAGTCTTAATTTAAGCATCATGAACCCACTGCAAGGACAACTTGATATAGGTTTATAAATTAAATACTAGCAGCCACGAAAGCCTGAGAACAAATGTAGAACCCGGAGCTTCATGGGCTTTGATTTCAACGCTGGCGCAGCAAGAAATGCATTTGATTGCCAGACTTGTAACATTTGCTATCATCTGCAACCTGGTTTAGTTTTTGCCTATCGGTTTTCGACAAGGAGTGACAGGATGACCAGAATCTCCAACTTGGCCTAATTTTTATCTTTTGATTTCTTCAAGTATGATAAAAATGGACTAAAGAGACCTTCGATAAAAATACTTAAAACCGCATTAGCCTTCAAATACTGCTTAATATTTCTGCTTGTGGTTGGAACCATATACGCTTAAAATAGATCGCGGAACATCAAACTTGCATCGCTTCTTGGAAATATTTTATGGTTGTTGCACATGTTATCCAACAGTACGAGTTTCCTCAGCTAATCAACCGAACATTTTGTAGGCCCCGCGCAAACACAGCTTTGAGTTTCCAAAAAAATAAAAGATTGTAGAAATGTTAGCCAACACTTCAACTCCAGGGAATTCCAAACTTGAAATTCTTTGTAAGTGTACGCTATTTAATCGGACGCAAAAACGCATTTAACGTGGAAATGGCTGAACTCGCTCGTTTGACTATCATGTGCACACGCTATTGGATCGATTTCAGTGTGAAAACTTGAGTACTTTCCATTGGTTTCCTAGCGACCGACTTTCAACGTGTATCCACATCACAAATTGCATTTTTCCTATTTCAGTACTGTACTACTTTCACGAATAGCAAACTCCCAAGATAATCCGTTTTCAAAGTACCACTTATAGCGGATGCACACGATCGTCAACGTTGCCCAGTTACTCAACTTTTCCTTTTGGCGGTCACGGCGCCGTGACTGCAGATTACGGTGCTTAACTGTCACGCTAAAGCAATGCGTCATTGCAATGTTAAATGAACTAAAAAAATGAGAGGCATAATTTATGATTAACCATTACCGCTTGTGACAGCTTACAAACTTCAAGAAACATCTCATGTTTTAGATATTGTATTTATCTTAGTGGTAGAGCCAAGTGCAAGCCGCAGCCTTGTTCGCGGTATTATAATCTTGGGTGTGGAATTGTCCGGAGGGCAATGTCAGCGTTTGTGTGCACCCGCCACTAGGTATCCTTGACAAAATTATAGCTAGCTTATCTTCAGCTCCTCAGTCAGCGTACGTCAGGGAAATTTCGCATGGCTGGAGCTATCTACTGTGCATGATAGTGGAGGTCGGTCTGCCAGTGGAGTCTGTGAGAAGATCGACGACCAGGGGTCATTGTCGCCGAAGAGTTTTTGCAAAATTACAGACAACGTGCCTGGTGCTGTTCATTTGTTTGCATTAAAATAAGCTACTCCACAGAGAAGTTTTCTATAAAGAAAAGCTCTCTGTGTAGAGAAAGAAATTACATCACGGGACTTTTCGACAGACTATTATTATTATTATTATTAAATCACACCAGGCTGGCGACGTAGGAACGGAGAAACTCCATGAGGTTAACAAACCCCCACGCAACCAACCCAGCGGGTGGAGAAAACAAAAGAATGA
>LQNS02278127.1:392169-410458 GCA_001587735.2 Parhyale hawaiensis | reverse complement strand
ACCAAATTCAAAAACTCACTCCTCTTCCCATCAACAACAACACATTGACGTCTGTCAGATAAAAATTGACTAATTACCGCAAGAACTGAACCACCAATACCCATTAATCTCAGCTTGATGATCGCCTCTAAACAACGGACAGAAACTCAAACACTGACATCGAAAAACTTCGCTCAGTCAGCAGTTTTTTCTTTACTTCGTAGTGAACATTTAAAATCGACTATCCGTGAGTTTCGGCAGCTTTTTGGTAGTGGGCCTGTTGGTATGTCTACTGTTAGCTATCTAATATAAGTAATGACCCTCAGCTAAACCCAATGAACAAAGCTTAAAAGATGGTCTGATTCTGAGCAATATAGATAACTTCAGAATTTTCTCTATGCAGATGCAAATAGTAGCTATGGTATATGCTTGTGGTACATACGACATTTTTATATTCTGGCTCACCACATTATACATGTAATATGCACTGCCGCTTACATTCTTGCTCGTGTAAGACAGGATCTTTGTAACGAACGCCTAAAAGGTCGCGAGCGACAGCGAAAGGAAAGTTCGGGCTGGTATGCAGCAGATGAATCTTACACCGAGCGAAAGTCTTACTTTGGCGACGGCGACGCAAGCTCATTGTTAATAGATCCGACGCAAGGCATTATTCTCATACATTGTCACTCAAACTGCTGTTGTGACCATAAGCTCAGACCCTTACTGGCTTCGTTAACATACAGATGTTCTTTCAGATGATTTTTATCTTACTTCAGACTCTTCATAGGTTAACGTAAATCAACCGATTTCTAAATCTAAATGTGTAAGTGGATGTCATAAGTGGGTGTCTAGAAACACCGGCAGCATTAACAGTAACTATAGTCATGGTATCTTACTTGTCTAAACATTGGAGCATTACATTTAGTTTCCATTTCAAGTAGTTATGCCTTAGCTGCTTACTACTTGCAACTTACTCTTGTAAGTGATTTATGTAAGATGTGATAAATAGGAGCTTAACATCATTTCTTCACCACTCTGCACTATAGCTTGACCAAATAATTAATCTGCACCGAAGATACCTCCCAAAACTTGATACTAGGACGAGCTGATAGGGATTCACTCACAACTTGAAACAAAACACGGTACCAATCACATGCAAATTTGGAAACTTTAGAAGTACTTGTTCGTAGTTGATGATTTTGGAATGTGTTTTTAATTACTGGGGCGTAGAACGTTGTTCATTTTGATTTGGGAATGAAGTATGGCTCCAGTTCCTCAAGAAAACTCATCAGCCGTATCTCTAAGGATCGTTGTTAGTTCTCAATTGCAGAATTCAGGGCATTGTTTCCTTCTCTGAAAATTTCGACTACAGCTCCGATATCCACTGCAAAAAGTATTAGGTAACTGTTTTATTTATTTTTACGCGCACGCCAGTGCAAATAAAATGTAATTAAGAGCAGGGACTATTCCCTAACAGAATTTATGAATTGTTTCAGAGAGCTCGAGTATGCAGTTCAGTAGTCTCGTCGAAACTCCCGAATAGTAATGATAACTCCGGTGTGTGCGGTTAGCTTAACAGATATTGCCCTTAATATTTTCATTGGCTACTGGAGATACAGAGAGTCTCCATAGGGGTAGTATCATGGCACATTTTTGTCTTTGCATTATACAGACAATAAGTACGACAAGACGATCATTACAATTATTTAATTTGATTTTTTACTCAGCTAAAATGTAATAATAATCTGCCCAAATTCTGTGCTCGATCCAGTCAGCTAAGTGGCACTATACCTTCTTCCTTTCGTTTCGATCAGGTCATGAACATGTATGTGTTGTGGTAGACGTAAAGCAGTAGATAGTTTGCAGTTCCGATAGTGCTGTTCTTACCACGCAAGAATAGAACCTAAAGCTTTGTTTTTATACTTTGACATTTCAAATTGATCTCGATACAATATATCCATTGAATTTTTAATCCACCTGTGAAGAATTGTTAAGCACAGCTAACGTGATTGCACTAGCGGCTATATAATGTATATATATCGGTAGCTGGTGAAGCAGCCGCCACGACTACATCAATGCATCGAAACCGTTTGGAAAAATTTTTGAAATGAACGTCTATTATATCTTCCTTATATAATAAAACGTTTCGTGTATTTCTTGATTTATTTATTTAGTGTCCGCTTGGAAGGAAATAGATAGGCGAAAAATAAGCCAGATTGCAGATTTTGTAAATCGATGACCAGGTTGCAGAAGAAAGCGAAGGTTGGCTGATCCTTATCCCTTTTTCTGAATGATCCTTATCCCTTTTTCTGAAGACACTTCTTGCTTGAAACGCTTCTTGAAATCGGAACACTATGTATGCAGCTTCTGGAGTCCGAATTTGTAACTTTTTTCTCTTAGGACACCAGGTCACGACGTATAAACTCGGCAGATGGCCAACGAAGCGCTCTGGAGGGGGTGATTCTTTAAGGGCTTTAGACAATCATTTCTTCTGGCTTATCGTTTTTTCTTATTTAACGATACAGTTTTCTCTTCAAAGGCCAAGATTTTCGATACTTCAAATGAAGCAGATATTTGGGTTGAAAAGACAGTATCAGCGGTATCAATGCTACGGAGCGCCAACATTGTATATAAACTAACCTGGCTGGCGTTGCATTCAAGTTTATTGGCGTGTTATACTCAAGATTTACTTCTCCCTCGCGATATAGAAGACCTAAGGATGAGAGCACGACAGATCATCAATGAAGAATATGAAAACTTAAGTCAGAGAAGATTGCGGAGATTCCGCCTATAGGTAGTAGGCAAACATATCGATGGTTCTAGGACTTTTTGCCACAAGAAAATTCGCCGTAGGAAAATTGGCCGCACAGTATTTTCGCCGCACGGAATTTTTGCCGTGCACAAGCGAAACAAAGTCCATTTACGGGAATATAGCTGACTATATCATCTTGGAACAAAATGCAATTGGAGTCTCTAACAAAACAAACTCAAATCAAGGGTAAAAGAGTAAACTTGAGAGCCCTAAGAGTGCTTAGTCCCAAAGATAGTGTGGTAATGTGGCGAACGTTTCTTCGGATTTACCGGGGAGCAGAGAAAAACGCATGAAATGCTTGTATTCCCAATGACAGTATGCACAGTCAATAAATGAATATATACCCGGTGAGCATTTAAAAGTTCCATCACAAGCCCAATTTTCATTATGCTTGAGGTCTTCTAACACTGATTGTGTAGCAAATATTAGAATTCTATCTTGATCATCTACACCACTGTCATATGATAGAAATTGCTCGCCGTTTTGAATGACAGCACCCAGCTGGAATTGGAGGTGCTTGGCTATCTAACTTTCTCCAGTTTCTAATATTATGGGACATGCTTGATATATAGACGGCGTAAAAAATAAGGCATTATGGAAGAAATTTTTTATGCTACAGCAATCAGCGTGAGTGCATTGCCTTGAGAAGCTAATGCTGAGTTCTTCAGTTCTGATCATCGCATGCTGAGCAGATGGACAAAGTATCATATTTATGAATGTTTTTATACACTCTTGTTTTGCACTCTTTAGTTCACTTTTCCAATAAGTTTTTTCCCATATATTCTATCTAACCTATATATATATAATTAACATTATCCACAAGTTTTGCACCACCTCTACTACTTTTCACTGTATAAACCATTGAATGGGTAAAGTCTTGCAATAAATTGGCTTAAAACTGTTTAAAAAAAATTCAACAGCAACAAGTTAACTTAAATGCAAGACTGTGGAAACACAAAAACAATTAGGTGAATGAAAAGTATCATCCATCACTCCATATTTAACAACTTTCTAATTCTAATTTATGCAAAACAACACCCTGTAGGTGATGGACAAAACATTATATTTACCAACAATTATACCGTAGACTCAATTTTCGAAAAAAAGCATGCTAATATTGTCTAAAATAAACTGCAGAATTGAAAATGTGAAGGTAAATTCAGTAAAGGTTCCGATCATTCCTGATATGGCAACGTGATCTGATATAGAATGTACACGAATGCTGTTTGTACTAACTTGCAGCGAAAGTTACGTGCGGTGACATTTCCGTGCGGCCAGTTTTCCTACGGCAAATTTTCTTGCGGCCAATTTTCCTGCGGCGAAAATTCCGGACACGCATATCGATTACTTGTGGACCCGTGCGTGAAAAAATTTACGCAATAATCGATAGATAAATTTGCTTAACATAGGCCGGTGCGGAATCTTCTCGTCTTTGATTTGCTTCTTCTTAATCACAAGAAATTTGTGATTACATTTCTTTATTGAATGTGTTTTCCTAACACACTAACATACAAACAGAGGAAACGCTACGACGGCCAACTCAAATTAGCGTAAATTAGCGTTTCTACTGAGCAGTACACTTCAATTCGTCTTCAGCACACTCCTTCCATCCCTTACATCACAGACAAAAAAAAAAAGAAAAAAGAAAGCTAGAGCACTCTGAGAGCGCATACCTCCGCCAAGCGAGGCAACGGTAGCAAAAAATTCAAATTGGCTCTGAAACCATACTTTTCTTTCTATAAACTCCAAAATCTAATCATTCATGCCTTTTGTTAGTAATAACAGCTTGTGCAATTTTCTTGAAAATCCGTTCGTAACTTTTTGAGTTAAACTGCTAACAAACGTTATGACAAACATGAGTCAAACATACAAACGAACAAACCGTCTGCACCAAAATTTAATCATTTATGTGTTTTAACATTAATACCAACTCCTTTAAATTTCATTGTGATCCATTCATTATTTTTCAAGTTATTGTGCTAACAAGCATAAAATTAAAAACAGTGACAAACGAACAAATGAATAAACGGATCATTACCAAAATCTGGTCATCTACTCTTTGTTATATACCTAACAATTCACGTTAAGGGGGCCTTTTCAAAATTTTTCTTTTTTTGTATTTTTGAACCGATTTTTCTGAAATTTGCCCATAAGATGTAGAATCAAAAATAAAAATATTTTGTTCGTGTAACTTTTCAGTTTAGGCCTTAGTTTTTTCAGAAAATGAGATTTTCATTTTCTTTTCTTTTTTTTTATAAATTTTAAAAAGAACGTAAGTCGATAAGTTTTTATGCTACACTAAAAACAAAGACAGTTTTGGAATCCTTGAAAGAATCCTTCAAAACTACGAAGACATTTTTTCAATTTATTTTTTGTTTTCTATTGACATGAGAGTTTAGATGGGTTACCGAAGAAATAATGAAATATGTAAATTTTCTGATATTTCATACAATAAAAAAAAAACTAAAAAAATTAAAAAAATTCTCTTTGTAGTTTTGTAGGGAATTTTTCAAGGATTCCAAAAATGTCTTTGTTTTTAGTGTAGCATAAAAACTAGTCGACTTACGTTCTTTTTTATTCTGAAAAATCGAATTTTTCAGGACTGCAAATTTTATGTTTTTGTGGATGAATTTCGTAAAACCACGCGACAAACGTTACCTTTACGTGAGCTGTACAAAATAGATATCATGTAAAGGTGGATGTTTATGGAATGTAAGCAGTAAGTGATTATTTTTATACTTTATCGATATGGAAATCTACTTATTTATTACTTTTTCAGTTAAAAACATTCCTCCGGTCCCCCTTTGGTCCCCCTTTTTTGGGGGTTCTAGTGCTGCCAGCCCCCTAAAAATTTAGGACGTAATAGCCCTTGGTATACAAATCATTTTACAGCAAAAAAATAAAAAGTAAATTTTGACCTCCTCCGCACCCCATTCGGACCCCCTTTGCCCCCCCCCCCTTTCGAGAGTTTCAATTGCTGCTAGCCCCCTAAAAATTTAGGACGTTATAGCCCCATACCTGAGGACACTTTTTGAGCATAAAACCGAAAATTGAAAATTTTGACCATTTTCCGTGAAAAGGCCCCTTTAATTTCACAAAAATCCATTCGTAACGTTTTCAGTAAGGAATTGAGAAAAATGAGGCCGACAAACAAACGGATTGATATATCTTCAGCAAAAGTTGATCATCTGTTTCTCTTAACATACCAAACCATCTCTGTAAATTTCGTCAAAATTGGTTCATAACTTTTTGAGTTACATTGGGGACAGACAGATAGACAAACACGTACGACGAAAACATAACCTCCGTGTCGGAGGTAATAACTTTATTAGTAAGCGCTGTAACATCACAGAACTTCACTTACGCTGCGTATCCAGAATACACAGTGAGATAGCTTCAGCCTAACAAAAATTTTTGTATAGAAGAAATTGGAATAAATAATTACTACTTCTCCTGCACCGGAAAAAAATGGTTCCTCTACGCTTCGCCGATTTTCTACTTAATGTGTACACCGCAAAGCAAAAGGAAATACAATTTCGATGTAGAATAAAGTAATGAATATCAGCCTTCACGGGAACGGCAAGAGAAGCTGGAAGAGCAAGAACTGCATTCATTGTTACTAACGATTAGCAGTTTTTTTGCCCACTGTTGATATTGCTTCTAATAAATATGGAGCACTGTATTCAAGATACTCGAGGGTGGCATATAACTCGGACTCGGAGAAAACTTGTTCTGTAGAAAGAAGGACCCAAAATAGAGAAAACAATTTGCTGCCAGGAAATCGTCGTGATTTTTACGCTCGTGCTGACCGCTGAAGAACATGTTACCATTTGCCTCGATAATAAATGCAGTCAAAATAAGACGAACAGTGTAAACTAAGGGCGGTTGAAGTTTGGATGGAGAAAACCTCAGAAGAGAGTACACATCACGAAGAGATGTATGTATCTGCATCGAGTGGACTTCCAATTAGTCAGAGAAAGACCGGAATCAGATATCCTGTTCGATTGCCACCATCAGCAACCTGGAATATTTCCTACCGATCAGCTTCCTATGAAGCTTGGCAGGATCAGCACAGTCTTTTAGCCAATGATTACACTGATGAAGCCAGGAAGGCCAGAGGTAATTTTTGCCTATCTATTTGGTTTAGAGCGTGCCACGAAACCTATAAATAAATAAGTAAATAAATAAATATAAATGTATAAGCACACGACCGTTATTATTAGTACTAGATTTCGGGATTTTTTTCACGTACGGGCCCATTGAATGCAGTTCTTGATCTTCCAGCTTCTCTTGCCATTCCCGAGGAATCTGATATTCATTACTTTTTCTCTCCATTGAAATTATATTTTCTTTCGGTTCACGATGTGCACATTCAGTAGAAATCAGCAAAGAGTAGAGGAACCGCTTTTTTCCGGTGTAGTAGACATACATAGTGATTCTTTATTCCAACTTCTTGGGTAAAAATTTTGCTCTGCTGAAACTGTCTCATTGTGTATTCTGGACACGCAGCAGAAATGAAATTCAGTGATGTTCAACGCTTACTAATACAGTTAAATTTTGCATGTCATCTAAGGGAGGGAAGGAGTGTGCTGCAGCTAGATGAGTTGAAGTGTACTGCTCAGAAGAAAGCACGCATCGCTTACGATAATTTGAGTTCGCCGTCGTAGCGTTTTCCTCTACATGTATTTTAGTGAGGAAAGTACAATCAAATAAGAAGTGTCATCACAATTATTTGTGATGAATTAGAAGCAAGTCAAGCCAGAGAAGACTCTGCAGTGGCCTATGTTAAGCAAACTGATTGTTTATTGCGTGAATTTTTTCAAGCGCGTTTCCACTAGTATATATAAATATATATATTTCTTTTTTTTTCTTTATTGCTAAATTTTTGAATAAAACTCTTTACCATATGGTTATCTCTATGTTCCCATCCCCCATAAACGAATTACTATCAGCATTTGGCTATGATCCCTGTAGTGAACAGTAAGACTGTAATGGCAGTGAATTCGCAAAATTCACGACCATCAGGGCTTAAGTGTAATTACCAGAGCCCGGATTTCTTGCACTTATTTGATTATTGATATTACCCTATAAATGAAAAAAAATGCCGTTATTGCAAAGTATGCTACTCTACTATAAACGGTATTTTGAGCAGGCACAAAGCCAAAAAGTAGTCATTATGCAGTAAATGACTGTAAAACATGCACAAAGTAGTACGTATTTCTACTATTAAACATAAAATTATTTATTTATTAGGAAAATGCTGAATAAGTAATTAATGCAAAATAAAATTTGCCATGTTTCAACTTTATCAAAATTTCCAATGAAAGAAAACGTTAGCAATAGTGTAAGTCACAGCCATTCTGGTCACGACATTACCAGTTACACAAGTGCTGGCAGTGGACGAGTGTACTGATACAACGGGAGGGCAGATTTCGACAGCAATAATAGGCACACTGAATTAAACAAAGAATCTGACATCTCCCTGTTATATTCCACTCACTCAAAATGCGCTAATAGTACAACAATAAAGTAGTTCATTGCATAATCTTTATCACTTCCTTGACCAGAATCCATTAAGTATAACATGCTGTTGTTGGTCACAGACGTTGCAGCACAAATGAAGAAAACCGCTGCTGCTCTGCAAATTCTCTACCTCAAAATACTACACCTAACTTCTCTAGCATACGGCTTGTGTAGAATTGCAGAAGAGGTACGGACGCACTTTCATGACGTTGATAAGCTAATATCAAACGAAAAAAAAAGATTTCAGAAGGCCGCAAGTGGATGCGAATCTTCAGAGCGAAGGCCCCTGATGTGCCCCTTCCCCAATAGTCTATTGTAACGGGTTACGTAGATATCCGCAGTATTATGTTATATTAGACATTTTACAGTCGTGAAGGTAGGACAAATATTCATTATGCAATCAGTTCATGTTATCTGTAGAAACACTGTATTTATGAGCCATAATGGCAGTATGAATTGTTTTCTAATTCTGGTAAAGCTCTAAATTATTTGGTAAGCTCTTAGTGCAGTCCAGCGCTGGAGTCATCTAGGAACCGAGCATTTACATAGTCATATTCATATTTATGCAGCATTCTATATACTGGAGTCTCCCATAGGATTAAAGCCTTGAGTCTTGTCATTATTTTTATTTCACTGGTATTTGGGATAAGAGCTCCACCGAACTGTTGCATAGGCAGGAGAGTTCTTATTTTAGTAAAGAACCTGACCTAACCTAACGTAACCCTGACCTGACCCTGACGTGAGGTATACTAGGGTTACATTAGGTTACGTTAGTTCAATGTAAATAAAGTTGTTTTATTTCATGCTTATATATACTACAAAACTGAGCACTATAAAGAAAACTCACAAGTACGGTATATAACTGTTCATGCAAAATGCGTACAGGTTGAGTAAAAAAACGTGTTTTCCGATTAAAATAATAACTTCCTCTCAGTTTGTTTTATAGTTGCAAATGAAAGAAAACTGCTGTGTTTTAGCTAAAACTTGCAAAGTCTTACGTACTATTTTGCTACTAATAAGGACTATTTTGCTAGAAATAAAACTATTTTGCTACAAATAAAAACTATTTTGTCAGAAATAAAAACTATTCTTTCTAGAAATAAAAACTATTTTGCGATGATACCTAGGTTTTCAATGCTATTTTGACTACATTTTTAGGACTAGAAATCCGGGCTCTAGTAATTACTTCTCGTTCATTTGTGCGATGCTTTTCAGACTTGACATAACCATTCCTAGTCTAACCTAGCCTATCTCACCCCGACCTAAAGTGAGCTGACTAACCTAGGACACCTAGTCTAACCTAGGGTGTCTAGACTAATCTAAGACACTTTCTATAACTCAAATTACCAAGACTATTGGTTTGTTCGACAAAAACTTCAGGCAAAAACTTTATTTAGTTTTGCTCGCTGAAATGTGTTGCAAGAGTTAGAAGAAACGCCGTTATTCTGAACTTGCTCAAACCACAATTTTGCTGAGCAAGATTGAATTTCCAGAAGTCTCAGGGGTAATCTTTTATAGAGCAATGCCTGAAGCTCAATACAACAGGTCGAAACGAGCGCACCTGCCAGAAGTTCCGGACACGTCAGGTCTCAAAGGTCAGTCTAATTTTTGTACCCAATCGAACACGCCCTAACTTATCACACCTCGTCCAGTAAACACCCATTTTATCTAACCAAACGCAACTTGTCAAACAACAGGGCATCCCTGAAAGTTAAAAAAAAAAAAATCCCGGCACCACTGGTATCATAACCTTACCGTAACATACACAAAGAAATCGTCAGCCCAGCTAGGAGGGATGGTTGGTCTGGCGCTGGCGATCTTATCCATAGGGATTCCGTTGGCTCCCTGCGTCGGTCTGGTGCTAGATCCCCAGTACCTGCCGTAATTAGAACTCGACCCTAGGCCGCTTCCAGCAGGTACGTTTTTCACTTTGCCACGGCCGTCCGTGGTTCCGGTGTATTTTTTCGATGCTTCAGACCGAAGGGATTTAGAGCTCTGCAGAATAATACATTTCTGGGGAACAAAATAGCTGATGAGATTCCAAAATGGCTTGAGAAGAATATACTTTTGGCGCATAATGCAGTTCAGTGCATTCATTAGCTTCAGAAAAAGAACTCCTGACTCGGGATACTACATATGTGACAATTCAGTCAATAGTAAGAAGTTTTCACCCATTTAACCAATCGATAGCATAATTAAAAAAGTCGAATATAATAAGTTTGTTAAAAAATATATATATATAAATAAATAAAATTAATAAAACAATAAGAGCGGCGCTGGTCGCAGGATTGCTAAGGCTTGTAGGTATAGCAAGTTGTAGGGACTCCGAAAACATGGAGGAGCGAACCTATTGTCTTAGTTTCGGGAAGTGTCTCACCTCCGAGGCGACTGCTTCTATAAGCTTCCACAGTATGCTTGTTTCCCCAACATTGGAAGAACATTTTTTCTAGCCAACACCGTACGTCATTTCACATCCCTAGGGTGTGCGAGCACCCCTCTTGGGAACCTCTGCTCCAGTCCTTCAAAAGAAAATGAAGCCTAATATGGAAGAGAGCAGTGCTCCAACTAATTACTGCCACGAGGCGTCAGCGTAGGCTAGGTTCCCCAATGTGTCCTGCAGAGGTGGAAGGCACTGGAGGTGAAGAGTTAATGGACTCTGTGCCTTAAGTAGGTGTGCGTGCAGGGCCTGAGCAGGACTCATCAGGATTGTATGATCCGGGTGAGCAAACTTGAAATTGGAAGCACCACGTCCGAAAAATTTACCCAGCATGTTTCCATCGGCCCATCGCAACGGAGTTCATCAGCACAATCCACTTACCTGAGTCATACGCTTGTTTTAGCCGCTCTTACTAATAGAGCAGCTTTTGTTACCGCCACTTTGTCAATGGCGACAAGGCGCCGTTGTGTCGCTCACTGTCCGCCCATAATTGAACTGTTTGTTCGGGAACAAGGGCCGGCACACGGGCGTTGGTGCACCATGGAATTACTTATGTTCTCAGGTAGTCTTGTGTCTTCCGTCGATGTCCTACAACTCCTGTGGCGGGCGGCACGCTGGGACGGAGGTCAGTGTTGTGATCTTTAGCGGTGAAGATCTAACGGTCTTAGTATGTAGATAAGTGGCCGCCACAAGCTTATTTTGTCGGGAGAATCCTTTCCTGAGCAGATCCCCTGTCATCGCTTCTTTTATTATTTTCTAATGAGCATGTGACTAGAAAAGACGCTGAACCCTAGCGTTAGCGAGCACAACATGACGTCTACGATGACGTATGTCCTCAGTGGTCCTTTGTATACCTCAGAGTAGCTTCTCGGTGTCGTCTCGAAGACCTGGCGTGGAAAACACCAATAAGTATTGGACATTTCGTCAGATGGTGTGAGGCCGTTATAAATGCTTTATTCTTTATTAGTCAACTAAAAATGCTTTATTCTTTATTAGTCAACTAATTCTGATTTGTACAGTATCACGTATTTGGTTTTAGGAATGCCTTCTATTAAAATTATGGTGAATTATGGGTAATTGAAGTATCGACAATTTACAGAAGTTTTCGATAGTAGTATAGAAGTAAACCATTGTTCAACAAAAAATGGCAACACATACGGAGTGAAATACTTCAAGTCGTCGGTTGAAAGACCTAATTTTAAATTTTTTCCTGAAATTATTGCTCCCCGGTTCTATTAGAAGCTCCTGTCACTTTTTACTCCTAAGTTTTCACTTGAATGTTCAAGTTGTTCTTACCGGAACATTTTGGTGTCACGTATCTTTGTGGTAACTACAAATAGTGCATGGCCATGGTAGAATTTAATATCCAAGTGATGCATTCTTTTCCTCAAAATAAATTAATACACAATAGGGGATTGAGGATGCCATTGATTGCTGTGTACTGACCGGTTGGTTCTTTCACTCTCAGACTAAGCGTGCACTCATCTATTTGGAGCTCACTCAAACGGCAAGTCTTTTCTACATCGGTACAGAGGAAAAGATCGGGAAAACTCTCGAATCAGTCATGAAAGAAGCATATGTAATGTACCAGATTGAATGTTTCGAAGCAACTGAGATGCAATGAGATCGACGAAGCAGTTAATTAGTTTCAGGTACTGGACACAGAGCAAATAGCAAGAAATGAAATAGCGGACGAATTATTCGTCCGATTACTTCCTAGGGTAAGCAGTTTTGTCTGGTAAGGATGGTACGACACCGTTTCGGTGAGCAGAACGAGGATGACAATTTCCATATGCCGATACAAATCTTGTTTGATTCTAAATAGACTAGTGGAGCCGTGCGTGAAAAAATTCACGCAACAATAGAGATACTTAACAAAATTTGCTTAATATAGGCCGGTGCAGAATCTTATCGTCTTTGACTTGCTTCTTCTTCAACACAAGAAATTTGTGAATACATTTCTTCATTGAATGTACTTTCCTTACTATAAAATACATATAGAGGAAAACGCTACGACGGCCAACTCAAATTAGCGTAAGAGATAAGTGCTTTCTACTGAGCAGTACACTTCAATTCGCCTTCAGCACACTCCTTCCCACCCTTACATAACATGCAAAAATAAGAAAACTTTATTAGTAAGCACTGAAACATCACTGAATTTCATTTCCGCTGTGTATCCAGAATACACAGTGAGATAGCTTCAGCATTACAGAATTATCGCGTCCAAGAAGTTGGAATAAATAATTACTACGTCTGCTATACCCGCAAAAATTGGTTTCTCTACGCTTCGCTGATTTGCTACAAAATGTGTACATCGTAAACCAAAAGAAATTATAATTTCAATGTAGGGTAAAGTAATGAATATCAGGCTCCACGGGAAGGGCAAGAGAAGCTGTAAGAGCAATAACTGCATTCATTGTTACTAACGATTAGCGAAATTCTTTGCCCACAGTCGATGTTGCTTCTTATGAATTTATTGGTCTATAAATTCAAAATATTTGACACTCAGGATTCATATTTATAAGGACTAGCTGCACACAACTAGACAAGGTGCAAAAGTCCAACGCAGCTACACCATGACAATCAGTCGGTGATGCAGATCCCAACCAGTCCCTGTGGTTGGCATTAATATCTTCCACAAAAACAAACGCTGACTTGTGATCCGTGCTCTGGATAGATGCCATCGCCGTCAACAAACAGTCATGAAGAGAATCATCAGCTGCAGGGCTCCGATAAATAAATTAATAAATAAAAATTATTCAGTCGGCCACACACCCTCACAACGATGATCTCATGACAGGCGCAATCGTGCATTGACTGCCGGTAAGCACAGAATCCCCGCCGGACATAGACGGCCATTCCCCGGAATCCAAGCTCCGATCCCCACAGCCTGCGAAAAGGGGACTGAAACCCCACCGAGGAAAGCTCAGTGTCGTGCCTTCTGCCAGCCACCAATGTTTCGACGCAGCACACAACATCCACACCACGGGACACAAAGTTGAGCTCCGCGAGGTTCGCATGCAGTCCTCTAATATTACAGTAGAGGAGACGACACCCCCGAGCCCGACTCGGTCCCCACAGATAAGTAAAAGAAAGAAAAGAAAAAATAAAAGAACATAAATATACAGAAATGTACAGATAATTACAGAAATACACAAAGAAGTAAGAAAGAATCCCACAAATAGAAGATAAACTCAAGCATAATAAAGCAAAAAAAAAAAAGAATTGACAGTAACGATAGCTACGAAAGCGGCCAGCTATCTACGCGCCCCTGATCCTGCCGTCACCAGTACAGGCTTTGGCCGAAAAGAAGAAGAGAGAGGATAAGAAAAGAGCATCAGGTGGTACTACCTGATAGAAGAGAGAGAGGAGCAGACTGTGGAAGACTGAGTACCTAGCTATGGCACCAGCCTGTTCATCTCTCTGGGATGCCGTTGGACCAAAAGAGGTCTCATCCTCCTTTAGAGTGGCATTTCCTCCAACTCAGGGGCTACCCGGAGCACCAAACCCACAGCCGGCTCATACAAACACAGAGGCGTCCGGTGGCCGGACAATGAGGGCGGCCTGATAACGCGCAGGCCACGCCAACAGGCGGATCAAACACAGATAACTTATGTATTTTTTCCATTCAATTGGGACGAGAAAGACTTTGGAACTGAATAAACAAAATTCATGGAGCTCAATGATTTTAAAAAAATTGGCACGACCTGTTTTGGAAATTAACGTAGAAATTTATGAACGTGACCTGAGCGATGCTGTAGTTGGGCAAAATCTTTTGGACCTGAAAGATTCATTGAGGAAGTAAGTGAACGAAATATTTTGAAGTTGACTTAGGCAATGTCGGTATTTGAAATGAACGAAACATTTTGGAAATGAACAAGTCATTTAGAAAATGAACGAAACATTTTGAAAATGAACGAAACATTTTGGAAATGAACGAAACATTTTGAAAATGAACGAAACATTTTGAAAAAAATAAACGAAACATTTTGAAAATGAGCGAAACATTATGAAAATGAACGAAACATTTTGGAAATGAACGAAATATTTTGAAAATGTACGAAACATTTCGAAAATGAACGAATTATTTTGAAAATGAACGAAACGTAGGGAAATGATCGAAATGCTTTGAAAATGAACTAAACGCTTTGGAAATGACCGAAATGTTCAGGAAATGAATCAAGCGTTTTGGAACGTTTCTCAAATGAACGTAAAGTTTCGAAAATGAAGGAAATATTTCGAAAATGATCAACACATTTCGAAAATGATCAACACATTTCGAAAATGAACGAAACATTCTGACAATCAACGAAACATTTTTGAAACAAACGAAACATTTTGGAAACAAATGGAACATTTTGGATATGAACGAAACATTTTGGAAAAAACGAAACATTAGGAATTAAGCGATTTTGAATTAAACGAACCGTTTTGGAAATGAACGTAATATTTTCTAAAATGAACAAAACGTTTTGGAAATGATCGACATGTTTTTATAAATGAGCTAAACGTTTTATAAATGAACAACATTTTGGAAATGAACGAAACGTTTCGGAAATAAACGGAACGTTTTTTAAATGAACAAAACATTTCGAAAAAGAACGAAACATCTCGAAAACCAACGAAACATCTCGAAAACCAACGAAACATTTTGAAAGCAAACAAATTTTTTTGGAAATAAACGAAACCTTTTGGAAAAGAACGAAACATTTTGGAAATAAACGAAACATTTTGGAAATAAACGAAACATTTTGGAAATAAATGAAACGTTCAGGAAATAAACGAAACATTTTGGAAATAAACGAAACATTTTGGAAATAAACGAAACATTTTGGAAATAAACGAAACATTTGGAAATGATCGAAATGTTTTGGAAATGAACTAAACATATTTGATAACAAACGAAACATTTTGGATATGAACGAAACATTTTGGAAATAAACGAAACATTTTTGAAACAAACGAAACATTTTGGAAACAAATGGAACATTTTGGATATGAACGATACATTTTGGAAAAAACGAAACATTAGGAATTAAACGATTTCTAATTAAGCGAACCGTTTTGGAAATGAACGTAATATTTTGTGAAATGAACAAAGCGTTTGGGAAATGAACGAAGTTTTAGGAATTGAACTGAACATTTTGTATTACAATTCAACGATACATTATAGAATTGAAAGAATGTTTTCGAAATGAACGAAACATCTCGAAAATGAACGAAACATTTCGGAAATAGACGAGACATTTTCCATAGTTTCCCACAGTCTCTAATTTACGCCTATCTCTTTGTAAACAGCGTAACACACTGATACACACACGTAGATACACGCGTTTTAATATTATGACTAGCTGGACCCGTGAAACTTCCACGGCTTTGCAAGGCCTTTCAGACAGACCCACGAAAGTTTCATTTTTTTAGCATGGTACCACCTCTCTTGTTCTCCAACACTGACCGGGACTTGATATGTGATGTATTATGTCCATCCTCTTGGTTGCTAATAATATTCATAATTACTTGCAATCGAGTAGCCAGGGGAGGATCGTGAGGGCACAGTCCCTCCCAAAAAAGTTACACGCACCCTTCACTGGAAATAAGGCCTTGAAAAAAAAAATGTACTGCTTAGGGCCTAGCTTTTGTGTCTCGCTGCCCCCCCTCCCCCTCCTTGAATTTTGCTAGCACTTCTAGTACCCACCCCCACATGGAAATTTTCCAGGTCCCAATCCATTCATTCAGAAGAGCCCATGGACATGAAAATTACTAAAAAGACTTTGCTCAGCTGCACAGAACTGCTGACCTCCGCGTATCATTGGGCCCGTGGAATATTTATAGGCCTATAAGCTAGCAGCACCCGTGAAACGTTCACTGTCTGGCATAAGGCGCTTCAGATAGATTAATGACACCTTCGCATTGTACCATGGCAATTCCCCGACAACATCACAAACAACACCGAGATTCGATGAATGATATCTTAAACGACCAGTCTTTTGCTGATAATAATTACTGAAGCTACCCTTGTCTTAAGTGGACGCGTGGATTATATTGATAAGTCACTCTGTCCTGTCTAACTGGACCCGTGGAATTCCTTTGGCAGTAAACCACGGTACAGGTTCCCCAAGATTTATTCTTAAAATTTTCTTGCGTATGAACAATTAAAAACACCTGGCCTGTGGCCGGGAGATTAGTCACCAGCCGTATCACAGATGCGCCAGCTTCCCGAACTCAATAAAGCGCAAAACAATAAAGAATGAACGATGAAAATCGCCGATATATTTGCTTCTTGAGTTAGCTGTAGCAGATATACCGGATTTCGAATGTAAGGCCAAATGCAAGATGAATTCAGGCGTAACACAGGAAGGAAGGAAAGAAGGAACGAACAAAGGAACGTAGGAACAACGCTATTAATATTATAGATAATTTAGGATATCTTCTGATATTTAGTTTTATTGCCCAAGTTTTCGAACAGTTAAACACTGATCGTCGTCAGGGGAACGAAATTTCAAAACGCTAGAGCTATCTGCACAGCATTAGTATCCCATATACAAAAGTGAAAAAAAATTCCGATTAAATCATTTCCTAAGTTATTGAAGAGTCCGGAAGAAACAATACGAGAGTACAAATAGGTAGCACAATTTTTTATAGCTTTGAACTGATAAGTTCAATATTCAGTAGTAGAGGGACATGGGGCGTAGGGCACACTTTAAGAGTGTGCCCTACGCCCCACGTTACGGATGTGTGCCCTACGCCCCACATCCGGCGGGTGGTTAGTCCAGTACCCGTGGGCTGTATAGCAGACTTAGGTAGTCACCTCTCCGTAGGCACATTCATTATCGATAACGTGTAATTTATCTGCGAACAGTTTTTTATCTGTGGAGACGCGGCTGTTTATCAGTGCTTAGGTCATGTTTACGTGTGTGCCAATATCTTAAAAAGCACTCGGCACTGACTGGATTCGTTCCTGCATCCCATAGATCCAGATGTCCAACACGTTATCCACTTGGTCGCCGAGGAGCTCCTATCATTAAAGGTAAATGAAGCAGGTAGCTTGTCATGACGCTCCCGCTCGAGTAGGCATTATAGGGAATATGCTCAGCTAGCCTAACAGATGAAAGATGGTGCATCAGAACTTTTTATTCAAACGATGAATATACAAGAATGGTTGTTTGTTGTTGTATTCTAAACAAGTATTTTTAATTTCATCACATATTTGTTCCCAGTGTTCGAAGAGGTTTCATGCATTTACCATACATAATCTCAAAGTTAAATTACACTATTCGTACTGATTCAATATTATAAACCATAAAGAACAAAGTCAAACGATGAATATACATGAATGGTTTTTTGTTGTTGTATTCTAAACAAGTATTTCAATTTCATCACATATTTGTTCCCAGTGTTCGAAGAGGTGTCATGCATTTACCATACATAATCTCAGAGTTAAATTACACTATTCGTACTGATTCAATATTATAGACCTTTACATAAATGAAATATACTCTATGCGCAATCTCTTTCACAGTTCATCGTAGAGTAGGTAA
>LQNS02278127.1:372545-383604 GCA_001587735.2 Parhyale hawaiensis | reverse complement strand
GTTTTTACCTACTCTACGATGAACTGTGAAAGAGATTGCGCATAGAGTATATTTCATTTATGTAAAGGTCTATAATATTGAATCAGTACGAATAGTGTAATTTAACTCTGAGATTATGTATGGTAAATGCATGAAACCCTTCGAACACTGGGAACAAATATGTGATGAAATTAAAAATACTTGTTTAGAATACAACAACAAAAACCCATTCTTGTATATTCATCGTTTGAATAAAAAGTTCTGATGCACCATCTTTCATCTGTTAGGCTAGCTGAGCATAATCCCTATAATGCCTACTCGAGCGGGAGCGTCATGACAAGCTACCTGCTTCATTTACCTTTAATGATAGGAGCTCCTCGGCGACCAAGTGGAAAACGTATTGGACATCTGGATCTATAGGATGCAGGAACGAATCCCGTCAGTGCCGAGTGCTTTTTAAGATATTGGCACACACGTAAACATGACCTAAGCACTGATAACAAGCCGCGTCTCCACAGATAAGAATACGTTCGCAGATAAATTACACGTTATCGATATTGAATGTGCCTACGGAGATGTGACTACCTAAGTGTGCTATACAGCCCACGGGTACTGGACTAACCACCCGCCGGACGTGGGGCGTAGGGCACACTTCATAAAGTGTGCACTACGCCCCATGTCCCTCTACTTTGAGTATTCCTTCCATTGGCGCTAGGAACAACTTGAAGACTATAGTCTGACCATTTAATGAAGGCAGTTCGGTCGTGGTCAAATTTCTCTACAGCGTCGCCAATTCCATGAGTATATATCCTTGCTTTTGTTCGGCCCATATCTTAGACACGCCCCCTAACTGCATATAGAGAAATCTCAGAAATATTCATAGGATTAGCCCCGCTGTAGAGGAATTTGACCACGACCGAACCGCCTTCATAAAATGGTCAGCCTATCGTAAGTTAAGAGACAAAACTTAAGTGACTCAAAAAGCTGCGTGTTGAGCTCAAAGGACAGCATCGATGTTTTTCCTTTTTCGACCTTGTCCCGATTCCACCTAAAGATCGTCATCATAAATTGATCAATAGTCCTGAATGTATATACATTGTCCTCTTGACTGCGCAGCATATGATGTGCGTGATGAAGCGTCCTGGATAAAGTCGGGACGCAACGAGGGAATGTCTTTCCAGAACGCGTCATTTCCTGTTTTTAAGATCCTCAAAATGCTCAGGTCGTCACTCAGGTTACCATTCTGCATGGCAAAGCCCAGCGCATGGAAGCGTTTCGAGCCCCAACATTCTATTGGGCAACGACATCGCTTTCTTTGGCAATGAAGAGTGGCCTGGTTGTTTTCCCGATCTGAATGTCTGACTAGGTTAAAAAGGATGCCTGCTGAACCTCTAGCAACTCGATTTATTAGCACCAGGAGAGAGGACCACATCTATGCTGTCCTGCGAGAAAGAAACTGTAACACGGAGCTTCTCTGAGTCACGTTTGTCTTCCTACCCTTTTCGTCTGCAAGCTGTTCGTGACGCCAATTAAGGAAACACTGAATTTTGAGCTTGTAAATGCATAGCTGCAATAAATTGTCCTATACCTATCGGTACTTCTAGTTTTTCCTATTATGCTTTGTTTACTCTGGGAGGGGGTAGAGGTGGTGGTGGGAAGCTATCGTTGTTTGCACCCCGTGTCTATGTTTATAAATCGTACTATATAATAAACAGTATTTTTTTTTTCTTTACGTGGTTACCTCATAGATTACTGCTCAATTGATAGGTTTGTCTCTCCGTCGCTTGTCAGTATTTCATAATAGGAGAATTTAATTTTTCTTGACATCAAGGGGTAGTTGCTTCACTGGCTTGAAACATAAGCAGTGAAAACGTCTGAAATGCTTTTATGCGGTAACATGGACAGAGAATATAATTTCTTTCCCTCACTAGTACTTATTTATCTACGTGCTTGCAAAACGGAAGTTGAGCATAGACCAACGAAAGAGAAAGGCAAGATATTATTCAGTGCAAAACCACAAAGAAAAGCAAAGGAAACGGGAGCATTGTTAAAGTAATTATTTTCTACCGTCATTTCAGGATGGACCCAGTAAGTAATTGCAGAAACAAGAAAACTTTGCTTAAATGCACCTTTAAACAGTATGAGACTAAGACCAATGTGGGTTTATCCGTTTGCATATGTCTTTTTCCATTTTTCATGTTAGACTTTAAAATTTTGATACAGAGCTGTGTTGTTTTCGAAGTAAAAGTTTTCAAGTGAGTGACAAAAAGGGCATCTTTGTAGCGATCTCAGCCGTAGCTTGGGGTGCGGGTCTGGTACTGGGCACTTATTGGCAATAGCGATTGGCTAATTCCGAGGCTGACGTTCAATATTGCTGCATATGTTCTGTCAGCGTGGGAAGAACCGCTCTGCTGCTGTGCTGAAAGGAAGCTGACGGCAGGCAATTTTTCTGATACCACAGTTCATTTACTGTAGAGAGTTATGTCAGATCAAAGCACACACGCCGTTGGCAAATTTCAACCAATCAGCGACCGCCGTGGCTGACGTCAATTTCAGCTAATAGACAACCGCCTTGACTCTGACGTCACCATCGTGAATAAACAAAGGGAGCCGCGAGGGACGGCTTGTTTTACTATACCAGCAAGAGCTTCCCGCCAAATGTTTATCGTTTATTACCTCTAATTGGAATTACCCATACACTAAACTTCATAAGTAAAGAAAAAGAATAGGCGGCAGATTTGATGTTGTACTGCATCTTGATTTCCTGCGCCATAAAAAGAACTATAAGGAAATAATCCGAAAATATTCCCCTAAGTAAAGCTACTGCTTTGCGCGAGTTAGAATTAGACAATTTTCATTCATCAAGAAAACTATGCATTACAACAGATTATAAACTGCAATTGAACAATTTTGTAAACGTTTATATAGCACACAATCGCGACGCACATTTCGTCTTTCGCACATACGACGCCATTGTGGAATTACTCAAAATGCCTCGATTTTTGGATTACGCAAGATGCCTCGCTGCAAATGGAGTGACGCTTTTGGCTGAAAATTTTGTGTGACGTCACTATCGTGCAACTGCATATTCCGTATGACATAACTTCTTCAGGAAGTGAACTGCGGCTGATACCTTAGAGTAAATATTCTACCAAATAGTGGTATATTTACTAAAAAACTGAAAAGAAGAAGTTTTAATACTGTTTTTCCTGTTTGTGCTTTATCAATGCTCCAATTGCTTTAATCACTCACGACGAACTTGGGCATTTTGCACCCATTTAAACCAAACCTGAATAACAGTTAACCGTTTTGCAAAAATACTTTAATACTTACGGGTTTGCATAATTGCTTAAGTCTGAGAGGCATATCAATTAAAGTTTAAGTCATCCATGCGTGCTAGGTCTGCAGTTCACAACAGTCAGCAGTCTTGAACTTCAGACGAACAGCTTTAACGTTTTGCTCAACTGTTAAACTAGTTTTGCAAAATGGTTAACAGTTTTACAGGTTTGGTTTAAACGGTTGCAAAGTGTTTTAATTTGCGGTGATTGTTTTAAACAATTAAAGCCTTGGTAAAACGCAGAAGCGAAAAGCAGTAAGAAGGAGATAGTAATGGCTGCGGAGATCTGTAGCTGATTTTTCCGGCTTGACTGCAGTCTGGCTGCCAAAATCATTGGTTGCAGGAATGGCTATACCAGAAAGGATGAGTCAGAGCACATGTGATTGGTGGTTAGGAAGGGCAGAGAGCTTGTGATTGGTGAGAAGGGAGCAGCCACAGAAGAACAAAGAACTTTCTAGACCAGTACATGTGGCTGTGCTTCCTCCTTCTATTAAACCTCTTTGGCTGATACTTATACTGTAGTGGCTAATGAAGCAAGCGGGTGCACCGCAGCTTCTTTGGCCGATTCTTGAGAACATCAAAACTGAAAAACTCTGCGTACAATCTTCATAGCCGGTTTCGATAAAGGGTTCACTAGTAGAATAATACTAATTGTGTGCCATTCTTTTGCATGTATCCACTATCATATAATTTACGGTAGCTTCAAGCGTTTCAATCGAATAGAACTCATAGTGTAATCGTCAACAATATAGTATCTTTAGGACAGCCGGTAGTCAGTGGAGTACCACAAAGAACCGTGCTTGGGCCTATACTTTTTCTCATCAACACGTGAATAAATTAATAAAAAAATACTTATAGTTCATTAGATACACATAGGACAAGGTAAAACGGCACAGCCTGTTCCTCGAGTTATATTAAACACAAAGATCGGGTAATACCATTATTACAAAGTAAAGTGCAATGCAGTCCATTACTTGGCCCCTGTTTCGTAAGAGTACGAGTTGCCAACTGCAGTACAAGCTAGTTAATTTGTTATCAGGACTACTACGGATCACCTGGAATAAGATGTTACAAGATTTTTCTCACATAAGCTGAGGACTGAGAGTGCATTTTCTTGCCCTGACTTAGAAACAATCAGTATACTTTTGAGCAAGTATCATGGTCGCATGGATGCGAATGTGCAGGCCTGTCGTCGTTTGCTGACAATACACGAATATTAGCTGCAGAACGTTTAGTGGAAGACGTGCTGTCTGTCCAATGAAATTTGGAAAGCATCTGCCAATAGTCAGTAAAGAATCACATGACTTTAAATTAAAAGAAAGTCAAGTTGCTTAGATACGGCAAGAATTTAACACTTTTTGAGTCCACAACATACACTATAGTGATGGACATTATACTGTAAGAAAGAGAGTTTCAAGATTCCTTTGCCTGAGAATATAAGAAGATGCTACATTTGAAGAGCATGTATCGAGAGTCATAGCCATGGGAAAGAAATTTAGCGGATTGGTTTTATGAACTTTCTCGTGATGCGAAATAGAGGTTATGCTCAGTCTGTGAAAATAGTAAATTTTCCCGGAAATGGAGGATGGTTCTTCACCTTGGATGTCAAGTACCTAAAAGATTGGAGAAGTTGAAACTATTCTGAAATCGTTCACTGCCAAAATTCGAGGCATGCACGAGTACGACTGCCACAAACGATTTAGCTGTTTACAGTTTTAGTCATTGGAACGAAGACACGCGCTTCACAATCATATGTTTGGAAAATATGAAGCACATCACAGTGTATGCGAATGAACGGACTGTCGCTGGACTCTCAGAAAAAATTTCTAGTGACGGTAACCTAGCAGAGATGGTGGCCAAGCCGTGGTAGTGACGGTGGTAGTGACGGTAACCTAGCAGAGATGGTGGCCAAGCCGTGGTAGTGACGGTAACCTAGCAGAGATGGTGGCCAAGCCGTGGCGGTAAAATATGCTAGTAGGCTCATTGCGCCGGGAAGCGCTACCATCGTTCACGACACCCTGTGTGCGTGTTTGTGAGCGCAGATCGTGTGCGTGTGAGCGGCGTTCAAGTAGGCGAGCCTCGCTGCTCGCTGTATCGCTGATTAAGTTAGGTTACGTTAGGTAGGGTTAGGTAAGGTTAGGTTAGGTAAGGTTAGGTAAGGCTAGGTAACGTTAAGTAACGTTAGGTAAGGTTAGAAAGGTTAGGTTGGGTGAAGTTGGGTTAGGTTAGGTAAGGTTAGGTTAGAAAGTTAGGGAAGGAGGTTAGGTTAGGTAAGGGTAGATTAGGTTAGGCTAGGTTAGGTTGCCTTAAATAGTGTTTATTTTAGTGGTAGTGTGCGCAAGAAACCTTACGTGAACGCAAAGGTGTCGTGAACTACGGTAGTGCCGCCGGGAAGCACAGGCGTCAAACTCGCCACGCACTATGTACGTTTGCGACTATTCTGTGTAGGTTCATCGGTGTGCGTGCGGGCGGAGTTCAAGTTCGTGTGCTGTGCTGCTCGCTGTATCGCAAATTAGGATAAGTAAGGTAAGGTTGAGTTGGGAACACGACAGTTTAACGAGATGCCGCAGTACATTCGAAACGCAACTAATGCTAATAGGAAAGTGAGTGATAAGCTGCGACCCATCAGAAGATAAACAGCATCATGACTCTTCACAAGTGAAGTGATGCGTAGAACGTAACCTAGACCTCTTCGAAAGACCCTCGAGGTACTCAGGGTAGGTGCTGCAGGACAATACTCAGTTGGTTGGTAATTTGATTGCTAGGTTGTTTGGTTTCTCTGGCCCCATCTGAAAGGTTAGATAGAAAAATATTGAACTGTTGAACGCTGAGAAGCTGAAACAAGAGGAAATTTCAGCCTTAGATTAGCAGTGAATCGGAATAAACGCCGTTGGTGGATTGTTTGTTAGAACTTCAGGCCACGCGCTACAACAGTGCGCATTCTGTTACAACACAGTGCCCCGGGCTACAACAGTGCGCATTCTGTTACAACACAGTGCCCCGGGCTACAACAGTGCGCATTCTGTTACAACACAGTGCCCCGGGCTACAACAGTGTGCTCTATGTAACAACACCGGGTCCCAGGTTACAACACTATAGGACACTTTGTACAACACAGGGCCCATGATTGCAACGCTGCACCGGAGACCAGATTGGTACATCATGGTATGCGGTGAACACCGTAGTGTCTCATGCACGCTACACTGTGTGATGTACCTGTGGTGCCAATCAACCGTAATTTATTACCGCAGTGTTTGTTCACAATTCTAGAACGTTCGTTTAGTAGAGGACAGAGACAGGAATCTTCTTCTCATCAGTACCAATTTCCCTAAACACACAAAAGCCCGTCTTAACGCTTACGAAGAAAGCTGTTTTGTAACCAATCTCCAACTAAGTAACTACAAAACAAGTCTCAGGCTTCACAAATGCCCTTGTTTCCGTCGTCCAATAGCGAAGATCTGCAGACTGCATGTGGAGACCAATTAGGAGATTAGCAGATCATCCGAGGATGATGGGTGTCTTCACCGCCGGTGAGTTGGGCATTGTGAGGCTAACTGAGTTTTTTCACGATGCAAACAATAGCGTGTAGAGAAGCGCCTTATTATGGGGACGATCAAGGAAGCCAGACGCCACCGCGCTTTGTCTGTACTGTTTACGACCTTTGATGCTCTTTTGTCCCAACTCGATCTCCTGTCGCACCTGGAATTCGATTCTTTTTAGCCGTATAATAGAGCGCCAAGTTTTAGGACGCACCCAAAACATCCCTGACAAAAGGATGAGAGCGCACAGCGTGTGGAGCAGACCATCCATGGGGCTGTACCTGTTCCTGTATCTCTGCAGCCGGCGTGTGTTCTCTGTACAGGTAAGCCATGCAGCGCCATTTTGTTACCTGTTGGAATTCTGCAAGCCACCGTATGTACGATTCCACGTTTCATTTACTCCTCAACAGAAGAGCTGTCAGCATATTTGTTCCAGAGTTCTAATGAAAATAGCTGAAATCATATTCATGCCAGAGTTCAAGAGAAAGGCTGGAATCATTTTCGTTTCAGAGTTCAAGTGGAATCAACTCAAATTATAGTCAATCCAGAGTTTGAGAGAAAGAGCTGAAATCATATTTTCTCTATAACTCGAATACAGATTAGTTTACGCGTTAATTACTTATTTCAGTCCTACTTAAAAATATGGCCTGTTTACAATATCAGATAAGAAATGATACCTCGCTATTTTATGGGAAGTTTTTAGCCCTCTCTAACAGTAACGTAAAGCTCTGCTTCTGTGCTGCTAAAATGGCACAAGCTTGCGAATAAGGACACTTTAAGTTCTGTAATGCGGTAATATGTTCCACACAACTACATGCACGCTCAAGAAGTCTTACCTTTTGTCAATAGTTACTACGAGCATAAGCCCAGTCGTCGATTACTATGCTAGCTTGTTGTTTAGTGTATAATATATCATGCATAGTTTGTGAATTCAAGCTCATTTCAGGGCGATTGATAGTGTTTATTTCAGTAAGTAATACATAATCTCTAGCATACCGCATCCAAATTATCTATATTACACTGGAACGATAATAATAGCGATGTCCACTATGTTACGATCGATACGTTTTCATGACTAGCGTGCATTGCTGGGCTGCTGAAATGAGTCACTACAGCACAGGGTAGGTGGCAAATACTGACACAGTGCAAGCTATATGCTAATATGTTCCTTTAATAATATTATTTAAACATACTGGGCTTATACGAATTAAGCAAGCAGGTCTGTGCTTTAAAAGTTATATTATTGCCTAATGGATAAGCGTTCCCAAGAAACTATTGGCACAATTAAAATAACGAGATAGATATCGTTCAAAAATCAGCTTCTCAGCTCTCTTTGACTTATTTGATGTTGCACTTTTTCCCAGCAATTTTCCACAACGTCCACTACGAAGTAGTTCTGCAAACATTAATTATACCGAAGTGTATAATCCAAGTACTGCATATAATTCTTATCTGCAGCACAACTCATAACTGGCTACTGTACCACATAAGATCTATGTAGAGCCCCACATGCCACCGAATTTACCTCACAAGCAGCCGACAAATTGACTTCCGCGACCGCATCGTTTCATGGGAGAACGAACAAGATTCCAATTAACAGCTTTTGGATCTTGTGAACCTCCAACATTTTTTGGAAGCCTCGAACAAAAGGGGACATTTTATTCAAGATTCTACAGGAATTAAGGATATTAAACTCTTGAGGAGCAAAGTGTTGCGTGAACGTCAGGAATGTCGTCCCTGTTTGATGCTGTTGGCTGTGAGTCGCTGAGTGACAGGAAGTCAACTCCAGCGTCCATGCATGAGAGGAATTTGGTCGCCTTGTCATCGAGCTTTGGTGGCGTGTTTGGAGTTAAGCCATTACTGCCCCGTGAATTTTGTATATTATAATGTTAGTCATGTAGAAAAGTGACCTACCAAGCATCTATCTATGATGCATGAGAGTGCTATATGTAGATGCATGGTGACAGACGTACACAACTTAAATCCCAACTCACATAGAATTAATAGCTAACCTTATCATTACAGATGGAATCTTTCTGTGTCCTTTAAAGAAAAGGAATAAACTGTTTTTTCTTTTAACTCTAACGGAACTCCAGTAGACGGACTGAAAACTTCATTTAATTTTGACGTTAGCTTGCATATAAATTAATATGACAATGTATATAACATTTTATATGAAAATATATACCATGAGCTCTGAAACCCTATTGAAAAATTACAAGTAGTAAGACTCGGATAATGCCGGTTACTCTCCTAAAAATCCAACTATAAATAGCAGACTTTGAACTTAACTCCTTTCTTGTCTGATGGTGCAGTTCAGATGTCTGGGCTCGACTCTTTCAATAGCAATGATTCCAATACCATGGAGACGTACACGAATCGTATAGGATTGTGTTCCAGTTATCCATCTGAATTCCACTTGGAATAACTGAGATGGGTGAGCAGGGACCGGCATGTGTTCCTGCATGGGTGCAACATTCAGGAGGGGGAGGGGGGAAAATGAGGATAGTCGTCTCCATAGTTACACAAACTCTAGTTTAAGATTTGTGGTATCGCTAAGAAAACAGCTGAGGTGCCGAAACTAACTTTGTCCACACACGCTGAGAATCCTAGCAACATCACAACTAACTTCTACTTATCAACTTGAGTGTGTATATAAGGGTGTGTATATAAGGCACTCGAAATGTTAAAACCCAATTGTTCAATTCTGAAACTTGGGTGTGTATCTAAGGCACTCGAAATGGTAAAACCCAAATGTTTAATTCTGAAGCATTAAGATATTAAAAGTAAGGCGAAACTGCACTCTAATTAGTTTCCTGAATGAATGTTTACTAGCTAGTCTGTCGAAAGTGTTCTTCCAATTAATTTTCAGCATATGTTAGCCGTTAAGTGAGCTGCTCAACATTGTGCCACTTGTAAACTTTCTGAGGGATTACGTCAAGTTTGAAATGAATGAGAACTCCAGAGATGAAATCTTAATTGTTTGCTTTTTATACGGGACAGGAAGCATTTGGACAATTACCTGAAATAACGCATTCAAAATACTACTGTGCACCTGAATACCGAAGGACTTTATTGCATTCAACAAATAGTGAGCGTTGTCTACGGATTTGAATAAAAATAGCATGAAACGAGGAAGAGTAAGGAGGAAAAAACGGACTGTAAAAGTGCATTTTGATGTACCAACTCATGCTGAGCAGCTGATACATACGAAAGCTGCTGAAGGGAGTAACGAAGTTTACATTAATTCTGTTCAAAGATGTTTTCTAGTAACATGTAACATGGTTTGGTTTGCAAGGAGCAGAGCCTGCCAGTGACGCATTCTGTGATGCGTGCATACGAGGATGTAAGTTCTCGCTTGTGCCGCCTATGTTCATACCACTAAACAATGGCAAGACTAGACCTCCCACCAACTCTTGTTTACTCCTGTAGTTGCTGTCATAAGTTAGCTCTGCATGTATTTGTCGTAATGTGTCTACAAAGTGGTGGTGGACGGCCTCAGTAACATTACAAAATAATTTATTTGAATAAGAACTCTGTTCTCTTACAGCAATAGATTCACATTAGACACCCTCTGTCTTAGTTAATATGTCATTGCATTAAATCAATGGCAAAAAACGTAATAATATTAAGAAAACACAATGGATGAATATTTGTTGAGAATCACTCTACCTCTCCGACACCAGTTACGGTGCTTGTGTACACGTTTCATTTCGAGTACCTGCATCTGGTACACTGCAACAAAGAAGTCCTACCTCGTCACTCATACACGCAGGACATTTCAACATAAATGGATGGTCATCTCCACCATACATAGACCTTAAAATAACTAGTTGCTATTTTCCACAGGGTTTTCAGTACTTAAAATAAATAACATGTTCAACACACTCAAGGCCTAAAAAGGATAACTGTGAAACGCTGTTGTGAAGTCAAAGACAACACCCTAACAGCATTGCTGAAATTGAAATAAAAAATTCGTTTTTGGAGAGACTGACATGTCTCTGGGCTCTGAAGCGGTCAGAGATCTGCTACGAAACTGAGATATAGTGTAACATGAAACTCAGCTGTATTTCATCATGGAAACTCACGTGCATCGCAGAAAATTGGTCTTATGAGACGTGCTTGGAGGGTGTTTGGCTCGGTAGATTTGACGCGTCGCTGCTTCAATTGCTTTGTCCTCCCTCTTCTGGAGTACTGCTCTGTA
>LQNS02278127.1:342564-355388 GCA_001587735.2 Parhyale hawaiensis | reverse complement strand
GGCGGTATGGGGGGCGGTGAGGCTAAAAGGGCGGTAGGGGGCGGTGAGGCTAAAATAGCGGTAGGGGGGGGGCAGTGAGGCTAAAAGGGGCGGTAGGGGGGCGGTAATGCAAAAAAGAAGTCAAGGGAGGCTACGGATTACCATTGTGTTTCACTTGTACTGAACTAAAGCACTGCATCATTTCATGTGCATGATATTGCAGCTGAAGCTGCTTCAATATTTTGAACAAAACCGTGGCACTGCTATTTACCCGAGTAGTTAACGTTGTGGAATGCAAAGGCACGATCATTTGATGCTTCTGTACAGCACTGGAAAATGACCTGCCAAGTTAAAAACAGATTAGCCAGCAGATTAGTCTACAAATAACTAATTTTTAGTGGTATCAGCTTTGCTGAGGTTTATGAATGCCGCTTGTTAACTCATCGTATGTGCAATAATTCATATACCAGACGAACAAGTTTTTTCCCACAAATCAAATAATTAGTACGCGTGCATAACAATCATGTAAACTGTGCGGCGAGCAGAACACTACGTCGAACTCTCCCATGGATGCAGAGGGCTAGTAACTGGATCTGCACTGCCGAGCAAAATAAGAGAACGATTTTCATTTTTTAAAAATAAAGGTTAACCATGTAGAGTAGGTTAATGAATCTTTTGATGGGGCCCTAAGGGATGTATTTAAAATATTCCTACAAAATATCAGGAGAAACATAACTATATTTAATACATTAGAGCAATCTAACAAACAATAACAAAAATTGAACAGTGCAAAATAAGAGATCTATCGTCTCTAAATACAAGTTTACAAACAAATAGCATAGAACAATGGTCAATTTTAGGTTCAGAACAATTTGTATGGAGTACTAAAACCTTTATTTTCAATAACTTCAGCACAGCGACGATTACAAGACATCACAAGTTTCTTACAAAACTATGGATTTATTTTTTCCATTTCTTTTCAATTTTAGTCCACAGATCCTTCACTGTTGATGGTTGTCGTTCTCTTACATTGTCACCTATGATTTTCCATAAATTTTCAATAGCATTAAGGTCCGGGCTTTAGGCAGGCCATTTCATGACTTCGATATTCTCTTCCGCAAAATATTCCTTCACTTTCTTTGCAGTATGGCACGGGGCATTTTCCTGCATAAAAATTGCTAGCTGGTTTGGTGCTGATCGTAGAGATGGGATAACATATTGCTGTACAAGATCGAGATACACATCAGCATTGACAGTTTCTTTAATGGCCACCAACGGTCCAACTCCTTCAGATGAAAACATGCCCCACACCATTGCGCTACCTCCCCCATGCTTTACAGATGTTTTGACACATTTCGGGTTCAGCCTGTCACCTGTTGCACGTCTAACATACCGTCTGCCATCAGATCCAATCAAATTAAATTACTTTCGTCGCTAAAATGCACTCTTTCCCAATCTTCATCTTTCCAAATAATGTGCCTTTTCGCATATTCAAGTCTTGCTTTCTTATTCTTCTTACTGATATGTGGTTTAGTGGTAGGACTGCATGCCTTTAACCCAGATGCATTGAGGTGACGAGAAACTGTATAGCGAGACACTTCTATGTTGTTATTGACCTTCAGCTTTCTGGAAATTTCCGCTGCAGTTTGGAAAGGATCCTTCTGCGTATAGCGTTTCATAATCCTATCAACTCGTACGGTGGTTTTTCGAGGGCGGCCTGCAGATACCGGTCATTCCAGCTGTTTCTTTTCATCATAGAGCTGCAAAGCACGAGGAACAACGCTCTTGGATCGGTTTACGTCACTCGATATGACCGAAAGAGTCATTCCTGAGGATCTGAGCTTAACAATTGCTTCCCGCAGCTCAGGAGTAACTTTCACGTGAGGTGCCATGTTTGTAAAATGGTGTTATCGTAAGAGTGTCAGGTCTAGAAGTCATGTACACGAAATTGAATGTTGCCAGATGACCGGGGTAAATGTGAGAATGTTTTAGAGACGATCATTCTCTTATTTCGCACTGTTCAATTATTTTTATTGTTTGTTAGATTGCTCTAATGTATTAAATATAGTTATGTTTGTCCTGATATTTTGTAGAAATATGTTAAATACATTACTTAAGGCCCCATCAAAATATTCATTAACCTACCCTACATGGTTAAACTTTTTTTTAATAATGAAAATCTTTCTCATATTTTACCCGCTAGTGTAAGTTTCAAACAGTTTCAAAACTCTTGGCTTTGGTATTAGATGTCTGCAGACCAGCTGCAATGCCCAGCCGATACCCTACGTTTACTAGCTCACGAGAGATGAGTTCAGGTGTAACAGAGAGCAGATTTAAAATTTGCAACTTAGAGTAACTTTATCATTACAGAAGAGTAAACCCAGCAGATGCTATGCAAAAAAACGAGTGTATAACAAGGTGGTTCCAAAAGTAATGTGTCAAATGTTTAATTCAAAAAGTTGATGAGCTACAAAGATGAAAGTGGCGCCATCAAAGCGACCGAACATTTCTGCCCCAGAATTTATTTTTTTATATATCACCACCATTGTCAAAGCACTTTTGCTAGCGATGAATAAGAGGCTTGATGTTTCCGGTTGTAAAAGTCAGCTCCTGCTGAGGTCAATTTTTTGACGGCTGCAATAACGGTGTTGTCAGCAAAATGCTCCCCAAGTAATGCGTCCTTCCGAGATCCAAACAGGTGGAAGTTTGGTGGTGCCAGATCGGGTCTAAACGGTGGTGCCGTCCAGCCGAACTTCGTCGCACATTGAAACTTGTGTGCTCTCTGGCGTTATCGTATTGATGACTATAGTTTTTTTTGTTGCGATTTGGTCAGCGGTTGGTCAACGTGATTGTTAACTAGCTGTCTCCTAGCTGTGGCTTCAAGATCGAGGCACTCTCAGGGGTATATTCTGGCGCGCCCTTTCCCGGCCACAATATATTGGGCCTCACACACCCAAACGTCCCGAGTGCCTTGCCCCGCAGGAGATATTGCAGGTTGCCAGAGTTTCTTTTGACGAAGTTAGTTTTTAAAGTTAGGTAGGCTGCCAATACTACCCCTTATGTTTCGGGAGGTGGGCCGCTGATTGACGTGGCTGACCTATTCCGAGGCCACCTAGATACTAGGTGGCTTGGCCTATTCCCGCTAGACTTCTACCTTCTTGTATTTTTTTTTCCTTCCCCTGTGCGGCGTAGCTGAGCGAAAGCGTTCAGCCGTGCCCGGGTGTTATAGATGCTAAACTTGTGGCTTTTTCCTGTCAGCAGCGCATCGACCACTCTGACACCTCCCGGCAAAAAAGCCGAGACAAAAATCTTTGCTTAATTGAAAACGCGCCCTAGTGGTGCACGAGCCTGTGTCAAACCACAGGAATAGTTCGGTGCGATATAGACATTGTGTTCCTGATGACACGCTAGTAAAATTTGTACTACGACTACATCTACTCAAGATCGAGACACACTTTGGTATCCGGGGTTGTGGCTGTGCGTGATCGTCCGAAGCGTTCATTGTCACTATCATTTCTGTCGCCCCTAGCCCATCTCCTGACTGTGCGGACATCAACTGCATCGGCTTCGTAAACGTTCACAAGGCGTCGGTGAATGTTGATTGGTTGAATTTTTTCTACATGGAGGAATTCAATGACATATTTTTGCTTTCAACGCAGGACGTCCATGACAGAGATCACTTTCTTAGTGTCACACCTTCAATATCTGCAACAGACAGATAAAACTGGGAGGTCATAGGTGCACAAGTTCGGTCACGATAACAATGCAATTTGCAACCCCCTGTAATTCCTTCGGGTGGAGTAATAAAATGAGCGGCATTGCTTTTGGAACGACCCTTATCCATGCCTGGCTACAGTAGTGCGACAGTTTTTTTGGGCGCATCGAAATACTGGGTGATGCAAAAAAAAAATCATTCCACACATGCAGAAAATATTACGATACAATTAAAAATGAATTATATCTCACTCATTCGAGGTTATATGAGCAATAATTCTAACGTTCACCGCGCTGTGCATGATGATGGCATGACGGCCAGAGATGAATCTACACATATCTTGGTATTGATTTTGATGCTGCTGAAGCAGATAAATTGCACTTGCCTGCATGATATTGGAAAGAAAGTTGAATGCCGCTATTTCCACTTGGACAAAGGGTCACCATCCTCCCAACACTGCTAAAAATTGTGGCCGAATTCTGAGTAGGCCTGCGATCTATAGCAGTATCAGCGATACGCGCCATATCATCCCGTGTAACTTAATGGCAGCTGGTAGACCTAAGAAATGTCCTGAGTGCCTTTTCCAGAGGGGATGTTGCTGCTGGCTGCAGCTCCTGGTGACAAGGTTAATTGGTAAAGTTATGTACAGTATGTCCTCAATTCTTGCCTGTTCCGTGAAGTGGACCGCCGAGCACCGAATGGTGCTGACTGACCCATCTCATGGGACTTTTACTACCTGCCCCCGCGTTTGTAGCCACGGAAGGGACCTTCTGTACGGGCGTTTCTCTTTCTATCTTCGTTTCTTTTAGTTTTTTTTTAATATCTTTACCTAGTGCGGCATTGCTGGAAGAACAGCCGTGTCGTTTAGTGTTGGAGATGTTTTGCACCTTATTTACTGTCAAGAGTATCATGCTGGCACTGGGCACTTTGAGATCTAATGAACCTTCTTGAGTTCGCCTTCAACTTGGGACGTTTCGACAGAAAAGTAGGTATGTAAATCACTGATAATTAGGCTGGAGGCGAGAGTATTGCTCGCAGCGCTTGTAAACCCTTATCCAGTACTAACTGCTATGCTGCTGCAAGCCCCATTTATAATTTTCGGTGCTTGACTAGTACAGAGATGGACCCACGGATCCTTCAACGGCGACAGAATATGGGAGAACAATTAACTCAAATTTAAACTTGGGGATCCAGGACGCACTGTCGTCTTTCACGACGAATTTGCGTTCACGTAAGCTTTCCTGCGCGCGCCACCACTAAAATAAACACTACCTAGGCAAACCTAACCTAGCCTAACCTAACCTTCCCTTACCTAACCTAACCTCCTTACCTAACCTTTTAACCTAACCTTACCTAACCCCACCTAACCTAACCCAACCTAAAAACCCAATCTAATCTTTCTAACCTTACCTAACCTTACCTAACGTTACCTAACGTTATTTAACGTTATCTATAACGTTATCTATGTTGCCTAACGTTACCTAACTTTACCTAACCTAACCTAACCCAATTTAATTAGCGATACAGCGAGCAGCGCGGTGCACCAACATGAACGCCGCTCACGCGCACACGATCTGCGTACACAAACACGCATACATCTCCGTCGTGAGAGACGATAGCGCGTCCTGACACCCCGGAGGCCGCGGCCCTGTGTAGTCATACACACACAACACACACACACACACACGCACACACACGAAATATGAAACTTAGAATAACTCTGGACTCGCCCGGCCGCGCTATCGTCATTCGCGACGATTTGTGTACGCAGATCGTGTGCGAGTGAGCAGCGTTCAAGTTGGTGCGCCGCGCTGCTCGCTGTATCGCTGATTAAGTTGGGTTAGGTTAGTAACGTTAGATAACGTTAGGTAACGTTAGATAACGTTAGGTAACGCTAGGTAAGGTTAGGTAAGGTTAGAAAGGTTAGATTGGGTTAGGGTGTGTTGGATTAGGTTATGTTGGGCTAGGTAAGGTTAGGTTAGGTTAGGTTAGAAGGTTAGGTAAGGAGGTTAGGTTAGGTAAGGGAAGGTTAAGTTAAGCTAGGTTAGGTTTGCCTAGGTAGTGTTTATTTTAATGGTGGCGCGCGCAGGAAAGCTTACGTGAACGCAAAATCGTCGTGAAAGACGATAGTGCCGCCCGGCCGGCGTGATGGACTTAATTATCGGAGCTCGTCCACAGACTCGGCAAAACAGCAACTCTTGCCGGTGGCGGGATGGCTGGGGGTCCTGGGGCGATTGCTCGTGTTCCGCCTCCAGTGCATGGCAATATCAAAGGACGACCGTTTACAAGTGGTAGATAGCCAGAGTATGGTAGAAACTTGAAGTATGGAGTTCGTTTATGTATGCTGTGTGTCTACATTCGAGCAATTTGCCTCCGTAATGCTCAGACCCCGTTGATGCCCTCAATATGATAATATCCCACTTGCTATGGCCCACGCAGAGCAGTTAACCGCTCGTAGAATGTGCAGTCGCTTGAACAAGCACTTATCGTCGTAAACGTTTCAGATTTCATCACTTTGTTCCGCAGATCGTTACTTATTGTGATTAGAATGCCGATATAACTATCAAGTGATTTAAAATCATACTAGAGCACTCTGAGAGCGCATATCTTCGCAGAGCGGGGCAACGGTAGCAAAAAATTCAAATTGGCTCTGAAACCATAACTTTCTTTCTATATACTCCAAAATCCAATCATTTGTGCCTTTTGACAGTGATAACAGCTTGTGCAATTTTCTCGAACATCCGTTCATTACTTTTTGAGTTATACTGCTAACAAATGTTAATACAAACATGAGTAAAACATACAAACGAACAAACCAATCTGCACCAAAATTTGATCATTTATGTCTTCTAACCTTACTAATAACCCCTATAAATTTCATAAAGATCGATTCATTATTTTTTGAGTTCTTGCGCTAACAAGCATAAAATCAAAAAACAGTGACAAACGAACGAGCAAACGGATCATTACCGAAATTTGGTCATTTACTCTTTGTTATATACCTAACAATTCTTGTTAATTTCATAAAAATTCACCCATAACGTTTTGAGTTATGGCATTGAGAAAAATGAGGCAGACAAACAAACAAACGGATGGACATATCTTCACCAGAAGTTAATCATCTGTTCCTCCTAACATATTTAACAATCCCTGTAAATTTCGATCAAATCGGTTGAGGTATCTTGGTGACAGACAGACAGGCAAACAGTTAGACAGACAAACACGACGAAAACATAACCTCTTTGGCGGAGGTAATAAATGAATTATTAGTCTCCAGTTCAAAATGCAGCAGCCATAATCAAACGTCGGTGGTTACGTCAGCGCATGTGTGCGTGCAGGTGGACCCCTGACGTGTATTGATAAGGTTAGGACAGGCTCTGGAATTCAGGACCCTGGTGCACTTCATTCAACTCCCATTGAAGCGCATATATGCACCTCACTACTATTTTGTGCTGATAACAGTAATATGTTACAGCGTAAATAGACAAATTTCAAGTATTTTTGTTGAGAAGTACTCACACTACATTTAAGGCCGATCACAAACATGTAAAGTGAAGTGTAACAAGGCGTTTGTTATACCTCGTTACACCCCGTACAGCACGAATTGCGTTCCTTGAAGGAGGTCTGAGCTTTAGGAGTGCAGCAGGCCTTGACACAGCTGTCATATTAAATATTGTAGAATATTCTCTTAAGATGAATGATGCACTGAGTGAATGAAGTATTTTAGCACAATTTAGGAATTGCAAGAACATGTATAAAAACAAATTTAAGCAATCAGCTGATGATACAACTATGGCATGTTGCTGGCATAGTGATTCCCTGAAGTGTATTATTTAAGTTATTAGTTTCAACGATATAGATCAGAACGAAAGCCAGAGCGTAACGTACAGCTGTTATTTTTACAGCTCTGGTACACTGCGCTTCATTAAAATATAAAGGAGGTCAGCCTTCGGGCTACTACTGTACTGGCTTATTCCAAAGCATTGTGCTCCGAATTAAACTGTTTCTTCTATTTTTTTCATCGAAGAAAGACGTTAGACGCATGCAGAATAAGTGAGACTTAAAGGTAAAAAATCTTTGTTTTAGCATTTTTCTTATGATGATAATGACTACAGACCGCTAGGTTGAATTGTTCAAACGACTAGCCCGACACTGTAACATTTTTTTTGTACCGTTTAGGTTATAGTCAAAGCCGTCCTGTAATATTCAGCATCGCTTGTTCCATTCACAACTAAGAACATTTCCAACTATAATCCCTAACCTAGTGTTTTTATGAGAGGCAAGTTTGTGTTAGTACGAAGACGGCTCATTTCCGGATCATCCGAGACCCAATAGCCCTATCCTTTGTTCATTGGGTTCCGCCGCAGTTACGCTGGAACAACACAAGGGTTACCACTGCAGCCGGCAGATCCAACAGTAAAGAAAGGATGACCCATTGCAGTGACTTATGGTCAAATTTTAAACTAATCTGCGTAATATACCAAACTCATGCAAGTTTCGTAAAAATCTGTATATTATTTTCTGAGTTATGGCAGCAACAAAAATGAAGCAAACAAACAAACAAACAAACGGATTTTCGAACAAACTTTATCTAGGAATCCCAATAAATTTTGCTGAAATCCGCTTTTAACTTTTTGGTTGTCTTGGTGACGGACAGACAAAATGCCAGACTGACAGACAAACACGACAACAACATAACCTAATTGGAGGAGGTACTTAGAAACCAACAAAAACATGATTGTTTTTTTCTTTATTTGGTTTTTATTCAAATAGTTTGGTGTTTATTAAAAAAAATCGCAAATTAAACAGTTTTACTTCTAGAAATTATATATTTTTTGACAAAACTGAGAGGATGAGTTAATGTGTTTCTATTTAGAAATCTGTTTGACTGATAGGACAGTTAGGGTCAACTACTGCTTATGTTTGTTGAAAACCTATAACTTTTGCAATTTTGTGTTATTTCAGTTCAGAGATATATATTTGATTATATTCTGGTGACCTAGAAGCGACTGAAAGTTAGATGTAGGTAGTAGTTATAATTGCTTTTAGTTGGTTTACCACATTTAATAGATAATATGCTTATATATAACAATCATATTGAAATGTTGTGCAATAAGGTAGCAAAGGCGGGAGGTGTTATCTATGCCATTAAGAAGTGTTTGAATCAAAAGACTTTGGTGATGTTGTATTTTGCTCTCATTTACTCTCATCTTGTTCAATATATTATTTATGAGGAAGGAGCACCATCGAGTTTACTAACTGCGCTCAAGGTAAGTGTTAACATTGTACTAAGAACTATACTTGGGATCAGGAGAAATACTGACAATGTACCAGCAATGTCTGTGAATGCTATATTCGTTGAGCTAAGTCTTTTAAAGCTTGATTATGTCTATGATTATTTTTACTGAAATTTTTCCGCAACATGATGTATGATGACTGTAATGCTTTCATTGAGTATTATGGTGAGTTAGTACCAAGTCATGGGCACAATACACGCAGGCAAAGGTTCAACATGCCTAGTGTTAAGTTGGAGGTACGAGAGTGATTTACCATTTTTCAGAGCTTCCGCTGTGTAATTCAATGCCAGAAGCTCTTCTTAAACCAATCTCCGAACCTAATTTCAAGAAGAGGCACAAAGAATGTGCATTGACTAAATATTCTAAGACGTAGACGGTTAGCTTACCAATTGTGATGGCACCAGAAGCAATGCATACAATACAACTGCAATAGTAGCCAAGCTTAGATGAAAGTTGTGTATGTCGTTCGTACAAATGTCTAAATGTGTTCAGGATAAAAAGAAGCACCAACGTGATCACAAACATTATTAAAAAAAAAGACGTTTCGGATTTTTAAAATCCTTCATCAGTGTTCTGAAATGAGAAAATTCGGATTATACAAGGTAGTTAAGACTTTAGAATAACAAAAATACATCTATCATAGGTACCTAATCATTAAAAATCTATGAAATGATGGAGAGCTTAACAGCCGATGCGCACTCGTTTAGCTCAGGCCTACGTTTAAAAATGTACAACGATTCTAAAATGCGGAGGTCAGCCGTTGTTTGGGTCGTGTCTAAAATAGAAAAATTATTGCTCCTAAAAACATGGTCACTATTGATACAATGGTCACGGATGGAAGATATTGAGGGTTTCGTTAAAAGTTGACCATTTCGAAAAGAAGTTCCTCTGTGTTGGGCGCACCTCACAAACAATTGGAGAGCAGTGCTCCCAATGTACGATCGCTCGCAGCGGTCACACCTGTAATTATACACTACTGAGGAGCCCACCAACACATCGGATACTTCTCTTCGATTAAAAAATGAGCCTATTGAAAAATGATTTTTAAAATATATGCATGGATCAAGGTAGGGAAAATACTCGTATATGTTTGGGACTATTTCTTGCTTCATTTTTTCTGTTTGGAACCCGATGGATGGCAATTGCAAGTATAACCGTAATTTGCATACAGTGGGGAAAATAGGCTTTTTATGAAATTTTCTGTTTAGAAAGTATTTTAATTTTTGGTCAACTAAATATAACGGGAAGTTATTCCTTCTAAAAAAAATTGCGCAGAAAATCAGTCTCGAGGTGAAACAGTGCAAATGTTGAGGATATTTCATATGCTCTATTGAGAAGGGTTGTTTTTATAGAACTTTTGTATTGGAAGTAAATGGTGCTGAAAAAGTTTGTTCCTAGGCTGGTAAAAGTCACTTTCCTAAAAACAGAGGTTGAAAATTGATTGTTTTCTTTACAAACATTGACATCTAAAAACGACAGTTTTCCGTTCTGTTCTGTTTCCATTGTGAATTCAACATTTGCGTGACATTGATTAAAATAATAGAAAAAATGCCTCTGCCTGCTGATGATTCCTAAATAAAATGAAAGTATCGTCTAGATAGCGTTTGGTAAAATGCTGGTTCACAGTGTTCTGGACAATTGACTAAATACTTAGATTCAAAATCATTAAGAAAAATATTAGCGATAATTGGAGACAGAGCTGACCCCATTGCTAAACCGTCAATTTGTTTGTAAATTCTGTCATTGAATCTAAAATAAGTATCCTTCACAGCCAGTTCTAAAAGTTTTTTAAAATCTAAACGTGACAATCCAAAAGGTGCTGATAATTGCTGATTAAAAACCTGATCCAAAATACCTATGATAGATGTATTTTTGTTATTCTTAAGTCTTAACTACCTTTTATAATCCGAATTTTGTCATTTCAGAACAATGATGATGGATTTTTAAAAATCTGAAACGTCCATAACTATTCGAGTTCTGGCCTTAAAAATAGGCAGACAGACAAACAAATAGACAGATGAACGAATTTTCACCAAAAGTATATAATCTGTTACTGTTTTCATACCTAACAATCCCTGCAAATTTCGCAAAGAACCGTCCACAACTTTTTTAGTTATTGTGCTAACAAGCATAAAATCAAACATTATGACAAACATACAAACGAACCAACCGATAGTCCCAAAAATTTGATCGTTTGCTGTTCGTATTATGCCTAACAAGTCACATAAATTTCATGAAAATCCGTCTATTATTTTTTAAGTTATGTCCTTAAGAAAAATAGTCAGACAGACAAACAAACAGACAGATGAACAGATTTTCATCAAAGGTACCTAATCATCGGTTATTGTTAACATGCGTAACAATCCCTGTCAATTTCGTAAGGATCCGTCCGTAACTTTATAGGTAATCTTGGTGATAGACAAAAACGCAAACAGACAGTCAAATTGACAGACACACAAGCAGCCAAACAGACAGACAAAACGACAATAACCTCCATGGCGAAAGTAATAACAGACAGACAAACACAACAAAACAGAGTTTCCTCGGTGGATGTATTTAGTCGGTGACAAAACTGTTAGGAAAATATGGAGAATACTCCTGTGAAAACGTAATTATATGCAGTAAAGTGCTTTTTTGTCACTTCTCTGCAGCTGCCCGATTCAATTTATCTGAGTGAGTAAGCACATTAAGCAGTTTGCAGGAACCAGAGAAGTTTGCAAAGCACTTTTCGCTTTAACACAAAAATATCGATCTACTGAAACAATGCAGTCGGGAATTTAATTAAATTCGGTACTTCTTTACTGCCTGCTCATTTTTTCGCATTCATCTAAGGTGGGGAAAGATTGTGTTGCTGAGTTGAATTGAGAAAAAGAGCACTTATCCGTTATGACAATTTGAGTTGGATGCTGGAGCGTATTTTTCAGAGCAATTTTCGGAAAAATGGATGATGAATAATTCCGAGCTATCATTTTTGACAGCGCTGGTACTCTAGTGCTTGTAAAGATTTTGGTAATCTTTGCAACTGTACGTACTTCAACTTTTTTCGGTCCTAAAATAACTTTTACAAACTAGCACATGGAAGAACTCAAGAAAAGTGAAGAGCAACAAGATTTCGAAGTTCAAAGTTTTCGAGCAAATTTGTTGCCACGCTGCAAGGCATATTGCAGCTGCGCGCGAGCAGCCCATGAGCACGCGTCGGTAAAATCCCTGGTCCGATTTGGTAGTATAAAATAACTGAACTGCTAAATCAAGGGGAGATTAAGAAATATAGATAAATCCGACTTTAAAAGCCATTACATTGTGAAAATGCAGCGTTCTTACCCTAATCAGATTCAAGGGGGCCTAGAATCTATATAGAATCGACTTTGCACTTCAGCAGATAATATCGTCAACCGACTTTAGGGCAGCTCAACATTCTGTCAGGTGAGTCACCGAAAGGGCGAGACGGAGCCAAAGTCACAGAAAGATCTCGATCTTAACATCCGTAAATCAGTAAATTTACACATCAGTAAATTTGCGGTTGATACTAAACTATGTCATCCTGCACGAAAAGAGCCGAGCTTCAACAAGACCTTGACCACCTCATGGAATGGAGCAGAACGTGGCAGATGAGCTTTAATGTCGACAAATGCTCTGTAATGCACATTGGGCTGATGAACCCTTCGCCTCCACTGCAAATGAATGGGACGGTATGGCTGCTGTCACCCAACAACGTGACTTAGGAATCACTATTACAAACAAGCTACAACAGTCAGCAAGTTGACAAGAGTGTGAAAATGGCAAGCAGAGTACTGGGATTCATAACCAGAAATTTTCAATACAAGTCCAAAGAC
>LQNS02278127.1:320491-334466 GCA_001587735.2 Parhyale hawaiensis | reverse complement strand
CGCACCCAAGAAGTTTGAAGATAGAATTACTACGTCTATTACACCGGAAACCATCGGTTCCTCAACGGTGCACTGATTTTCTCCTAAATGTATACATCGTAAACCAACAGAAAATATAATTTCGATGAGGAGAAAAGTAATGACTGCCAGACTCCACGGGAACGGGAAGAGAGGCTGGAAGAGCAAGAACTGCTTTCATTTTCAATAACGATTAATATCATATTCCAAATTTAGCTTTCTTCTGCAATTTGCCTACTGAATTCCATCAGATGGGAAGAGGATCGCCAGAATATCCAACGTGGCTAGACATGCATTCAAATAATAAAGGGATAAGGATTTAACTTAAGCTTTCTGCTGCCACCTCGTCATCGATCTGCTGAGCTTTAAAACTATTCGCTCTAATTTTCTCCTATCTATTATTGAAGAGCGTAACACACGAAGGAAGGAAGGAAGGAAAGGACGAACGAATGAAGGAACAACGTTATTAATATTATAGATAGATTGGGAAGCCTGAAGCAATTCTTTGATAAGTTTACAGTAAAATTATTGATGAATCAGTGACAGAGGAAAGAGCTCCACTGTCACAACATTTGCAGGTAAGTTGATTCTTAGAATAGCGAGTGGGCGTCTGCTGCTATAATAGAGCTGGCTGCATGGCGCTCCTACTACGAGTACGCAGGTCATGTCCTGTAGACTCGCCAGTAGAGCTGCTGCAGAGCGATGGATAAACTTGAGAAGAAAATCGCGGAGCAGCATCGAAGCTGCTAACTGTGCTGATTTGCACAATGAAGAAAGCTTCGCGAAGTCTCTGGAACATGCAGAACACTTTTTATTTATGCACTAGTGTCCCGAGCCGTCATTGTAAATGACGGCATATTGGGTTTTTAATGACTGGTGCACGTGTGCGATAAATGACGGCAGTAAGTTAGCCCTTCAGGAAAACCCCCGCTGGCTTCCTCATTTTTCCCCTATCTAATACTGAAGAAANTTCCAAGGTACTCAACTTTTTTTTTTCGCCTTTTGAAATCTGAATTTTCTCCTATCTTATTAGTTGTATTTTTCCCCTATCTAATACTGAAGAAAAAGATTGCAAGGTACCCACTTTTTTTTTCGCCGAAAAAAATTGCAAGGTTCCCCACTTTTTTTTTTTACATTTTGAAATATGAATTTTCTCCTATCTTATTCTCATAGAGCGTGTCAGGAAAGATATAAATATATAAATAAATAAATAAACAAATAAATAAATAAATAAATAAATAAATAAATAAATAAAAACACGACGTGAATTATTATATAGTAGATAGATTTTTTTTATCTCTCATGTGGAGAAGCTAACCTTTTCCACCTTGTCTTGTCAGCAGCTTTCGATTGATGAAACAGGCAAAGTTAACTTCAATTACATGTGTTGAAGATGAGGCAGAATATCTGGTGGTACAGTTCCGTGACTTCTAGGTACGCTGTTCAAACTTCACAATGCAACTATACACCATTGCAACTTATAAGTATCTCAAAAGTGGGAGATACACTCAACGCTTGACCACTATCGCTTAGTATAGCATAGAAAGTGAAAGAAATGACTCAATGTTAGATGTTTTTTAGTTGTATATGAAGGGGCCATATGGGCGCCCCTAAATGGTATTGAAAGAAACAAATTTGCGATCCAAGTTGGATTGTTCGAAAAAGTGCCACCAAAAAAATTCAACGTACAGTTTCGAATTATTTGACTACTGTATTATGGTCGGTAAACACGTTGGTAAAGGGAGTGCTTAAAATAATCTTTACAGCAGTTTATTATCGAAATTAAAAAATTTTAACTGTGGTATAGTTACCCCTAAATACTATTGCTCGATCACAAAAACTTAGATTTTTTTCAAAAACAGCGAGAACAGCACATGCTAACCATTATTCAATACAAATAGTCACTTAGGCCGAGTCAAAATAAATTCAGGAACGTTAAAGGTGAAAACTCACTGTATGTGAATAACGGGCTGAGTTGGGATGTCACGCGACTGTGACATGAGCAATTATGTTTGACGTGTGTTGTTATGCCTCTTCCGTTCTGTATTAACTGAAAAGCAAATAGCCTGGAAGACATCGACATCTACAACGCTCATTCAGTGCTTAATATACTAAGTTGATGCCATTTTAAGGCGGGAGGTCCGTGTGTTTCAGGGCGATTACGCAGGGGGTCCGACGAAAACTGAACTTTGGGAACCACTAGTTTAATGGAAAGTATTTAACAATTGAACTCAAGTGAGTTCGGATGGGCGGGGCTTATGACTAGCACCTTTTTCTTAAAAGTACGAATAAGTACAGCGGATTGCGTTTACAGTATAGCAATGTACTTGCAGAAGCCTTGCTCGCTGCAACGTCATCGATTGTGGACTTGAGTGACTGTGCAACTTTTGCGTTAATGTGCAGCCGTCCTCAGAATACCTCCTGACTGCCCCAGAAGTAGTTAGTACTACATAGATGTTGCATGGGAGCTGCCCTACGCTGCCCTCAAAGTAGTACTTAGCGGACATTAGAAGGGCTCCGGACCTAACGGTGCTACACGTTGGTAGCAAGCCAGGCTCACAAAGAACCTAAGAACACCGAGGACGAGGTGCCAGTGGCGGTCTAGCAAAATACGCCGGTAGTGAAGGGCACAAAAACAGCGACCCAAGCTCGATAAGGTTACTCCTTGGGTGAGTCTCGCCATTGCCTTCTTGAGTGCAGGCCTTGGTTTACTCTCATGACGTCACAGAAACGGTTGGATGATGCCGCTTCGGCAGTACAGTGACACGAGCGCATGCACTGAGCCAACATGCAATATTTTTCCTTCAATATTCTGGATTAAAATAGTCTTAGAGAGTGAGGAACAGTGACTGACTATGGAAAATGTTAGCAGAATGCAAGTAATGCATAACTGAAACTGAACTTATAAGGTAGCCTGGCGGAAACATGGTTAAATACTCAGTTGGACTGCTTACTTTATTTGTTTCATCGAAAGAATTCGCCACGAACATGTGCTATAAAGGCATTCTTACTCCTGAATAGTGTCCAAACAGGTTCAGTTTGTGAGACTTTTCAAAACGTCAACAATGAATAGACCCTTAGTATGATACTGGATGAGAAAAATAATACGATTTTCTCGATTTTTAAAGCGCCAACATTTCCCGCGGGTTCTAAGTTCCTCAGCACTAGTAACAAAAGGTTAAATTTCTAGGGTGGAAATAAGTTTAAGACAGAGAGACAGAAAAATGTATTTCTGAATTGCTAAACCAGCTTATGAGATCAAATTAGGTAAATAAAGCTATCAATACAAGAATTTCGCCTGAGAACATAAGTTTCAAGATTACTTCTCCTCTGCTCTGAAATTTGTAGATGTTTCACAGCCACAAATTTGAATTGCCTCATCTTGGTACTCCAAAATGAGGCACCCGTCAAATAGTGACAACCGCCGAATGGACGTCGTGCAGTGCCGACTGCGTATTGGGCACACGAGACTTACTCAGGACTATCTGCGCTCCCACTGTCTTGCATTTAATGGCTGAGTGTCCCACTTTCTCCGACGAGCGGAGAGACTGCTATCCGGACCTGCATGGTCGAGATGCCGACTCCATCTCAGAGGAATGCTCTCTGAAGGACCTCGCGGCCAATTTAATAGAAATGCCCTTATGACTTATCTGGCCAGATACAACCTCTATCATAAACTGTGATGAACCCATTATGGTAAGTGCTATCAACTACAACCCTGCTCGTTTCTTTGTGAATTACATATACTATGTGTAAAATTTATAATGACAAAAAATGTTCTCCTTACTACTTTATAATATAAAATGAAACAAATTCAGCGCCCTAGCGGCGCACGAACCTGTGGCTAAACACAGGAATAGTTCGGCGCTATGTAGGCAGTGTGCCGCTGAAGCGCTAGTAAAAGCTTCTACCACTACGCATTTTTATATGTTCTCCTATTGCTTTTTCATACTTTGCTTAGGCTATTTGGCTCATTTTTTNCACAAAATATGCTTACAAGCTTACAAGTACAAACAAAGTAGCCAAAATTCAACCTAGTAATTAGGCCCAGTCACAAATATTGGTGGCCACGTACAATGAGAATAAATAGATACACTCAGCTTTAAGCCGGGGTGTTAGTCCCGGTGTCTCTTTGGGAATGGGCCTCTTGGTTTGTCTACTGCCGCCTATCTAATCTAATCTAATCTTTTGCTAGGTTTTCTCTAATATACACATTGCAAGTTATATTTACTGTGACGTATCGAGATGATAGTTGCATCAGAGTTCATCTTAAAATGAAAGTTAAAATCAAGTGAGTTCTAAAATTAAATTCACGACAAGATGTCAAACTATAGAAATTAGGAAAGGAAATACGTTTCAAAGACATCGCATACACTGGACAGCTTTGCCAGTAGAACGTATTTTTTGTGAATATTCCTTAGTGTAGTTAAGTTATTTTACGAACTACCCAACATATGATCACATATAGACCACACCATATATTGACTGGACTGGACACTGGCCCCTACAGCAGATTGTGGTCCTGCATTTAGGTCTGACTGCACGGTGCCACTGTCGCATGACGACTATTTATTAACGGAGACCTCTATTTTTCACTGCCGAGCAGTTCGGCGTGTACGGGACGCTGCTCCTCAATAGAGACAGCGATGAGAACAACTTTACTATATTTTTTGACCCAATGAGTGTAATACAGGCCATTCGATCATACGACATCATCCCCTTCTCACGTCATCAACCGAATAGTGAGTACGATACAAAAATTGCAGAGGATGGAAAGTCCGTGTGTCTGTTGGGTGCCTGGTCATGTTGATATCGCGGGTAATGAGCTCGCTAATGAAGAGTCGAAGCAGGTGGCCTTGTCGGATTTGCCCGCGAAAATCCGTGAAGTCCTCTACCGAGACTATTACCCACTAATCAAGAGAAACCTGCGCGAGCTATGTGAATCCCAGTGGCTGGCGCAGAGAAATAATAAATTACGAACAATGAAAGAAACTTTCCGACAGTGGCACTCGTCAAATAGTGACAACCGCCGAATGGACGTCGTGCAGTGCCGACTGCGTATTGGGCACACGAGACTTACTCAGGACTATCTGCGCTCCCACTGTCTTGCATTTAATGGCTGAGTGTCCCACTTGGCCGACGAGCGGATTGACTGCTATCCGGACCTGCATGGTCGAGATGCCGACTCCATCTCAGAGGAATGCTCTCTGAGGGATCTCGCGGCCAATTTAATAGAAATGCCCTTATGACTTATCTGACTCTATCATAAACTGTGATGAACCCATTACGGTAAATGCTATCGTCAACTACGGCCCTGCTCATTTCTTTGTGAATTACATACACTATATGTAAAATTAATAATGATAACAATGATCTCTTTACTACTTTATAATATAAAATCAGACAAATTCCGCGCCCTAGCAGAGCACAAACCTGTGGCTAAACACGGGAATAGTTCGGCGCTATGTAGGCAGTGTGCCACTGAAGCGCTAGTAAAAGATTCTACCACTACTCATTTTTATATGTTATCCTATTGCTTTTTCATACTTTGCTTAGGCTATTTGGCTCATTTTTTTTTTTTTTGGATTCAGTAATGACTGGTAACCCTGTCAATACTTCTAAATCTTCTATATGAAACAAATTCACAAAAAAAATATTGAGGCTTCAAAGGTAATAGCGTGGAGCAACTGTTTCTGACATCTTTTGATGTTTACAGTACGGTAGAGTAAAACTATTTCGCAATAGTTTGTGAAACAAACAGTCCCATTTTGTAGAACATAAGCTTTCAAATTTGCGGTATGCTCGATTTGTAATGAAATGCCAAGTAAACAGCTGATGCAAATGTTAATAAAATTTATCTGGTATACGGGCTAAGCGAGGCGATCAGAACAGACAGCAGAGCTGTAGGGTGAGTCGCAGCAGCTTGGAGACATGAAGTGATGAAGCCCTTGAAGCAATGAAGTGAGTGAAGTACTGCCTGCTATGAACTGATCTAGCATTGAAAGCAGCGAAGTGATACAGCATTGGTAGCAGTGAAGTGATACAGCGTTGGTAGCGGTGAAGTGATACAGCGTTGGTAGCAGTGAAGTGATACAGCATTGGTAGCGGTGAAGTGATACAGCGTTCTTAGCCTTGAATTGATCTAGAATTGGCAACTGTGAAATGATGTAGCATCGGCCGTAGAAGAGTGAACTAACTTTACTTTGGCTGCTGACAATCATGACGTGATGTAGTAGAGGGAGCAACCATGATGTCATTTAACTTGGGCAGCCATAGAATGATTCAAATTTGCCAGCCATGAAGTGATTCAACTTAGGCAACCATGAAGTGATGTAACATAGGCAACGATGAAGTGATGTATCGTAGGCAACCACAAAGGGACATAGTATTCCAAGGTAGTAATGTGAAAAGAAATGAAGCAACTGTAGATGGTTCCATTGATGAACTGCTGTATCAGCAACAAAATGTCTTTTTAATGTCTTTCAACGGCTGTTAGTACTGGTATCTATATCTCATGGTTAATTATGCATTTTTAGTTCATGACTACCAATGTCGTTGCATTCTGAAGTATTACTGTTGTTTTATTCATGTTTGTTCTGTGTTAAAGGGTTTTTTCTTAACCTTCCTTTCCTTGCGGCTATAGGGATGAGCTCTACGGAAATCTCTACAGACTATCAATTTCTGAGGTTATTGCTTCAAACCCGTCGTTGGAAAAACTCAATTGTATGTGATATTAAAATTCACTATATGTGGTAGCATGTGCCAATTTTTTCTATAAAATTCAAATATTCCTAGAAATTATGATAAATTTTCAATATTTCTTGGTGTCAGAGGGTACGATATACATCGCCTACTGAAGATATATGATTGTGAATCATATTCCCTTCGCTGTTACACATTCCTTACGTTACGACGAAAAAAATAATCTTTGTTTGAAGTTTCCGTGATTATTAAAACTCATTTTACTCACTTACGTAAACCGGCCTCCAGGCCTAATTGCGAGTGACCCGATTTCAGTGTCCAGTCAATGTATGGTGTGGTCTATGGAACACATTGTGTGCAAAACAGTAGCAGATTATTTAATAAAATGTTATTTTAAGCAAGTTTCTGCCAGGCTGTTCCCGTTAACATAACCAGTGAGCTGAGAAACCATTTGTTCTGTGTAGCAAATTCACTACTTGGAACTCCCATAAAAATCACCTCAGTGTCTCTTTGCGCCTCTCGCTCTCTGCAGATCAGACATACAGAAAGATAACTCAAATATGTTTAATATTTCAAATAGTAAGTTCGATCTCAATTGCGAAGCAAAGGAAGAAGCTTAGCGGGTCCAGTTATTATTCTTATTGATCATGGTAACATTTTTTTGTAGTTCCTTCAAATTGGATTATACCTGATCATGCCGGACAAATTATATTTATAATTTTTAATTCTTCTCTGTGTTGTCGAAATCAGTCCTAAGTTGCCCACGACCAGCTGTGGAGGACGCTTCAATCAACGCTATTTCTACGAAACATTTTAGGCAGTGAGGAGTTAAGGACTTGTCAGCTGGGTCTATGACGTTACTGCATGTACGACGGCGTTATCCATCTACATGCCTCCACTTCTAGATGAATTTTTAAAGAATGGTAGTTGCGTCATACTTCACCCATGAAATAGCTCTGAACGTACAAGAGTGAAGCACAGGTTCCTTGTATTCAGGTACAAGTCTTATGAGGTAGATCAGTGGATGCATATGACAGCGCCCAAGTATTAGAGTTTGTATGGTGATTAGTTATCGTCCCAGGTTAGCCGTAGTTTATCGTAGAAATAATCCTGCTATTTTTTGGTGATTTGGCTTTAAAATCTTTGTTTTGCCAATCTTATTACATGAAACAATAGACGAATGACATTAAATCTGCTCTAGGTTGTGTATCCTTTTCCGGATACAGTTCTAGACTCCCTAGAGAATGGGAAAGGAAAGTGGTCTCCCAAAGTGTCACCACTAAACAAACGATGCAGAATATATCAGCTAACATAACGATCAGGGACAATAATGAGATAGTGTACATGGTGTTGATCTTAACCCCTGCCAAGCAGCTCGTGTTCTGTTGGCGTATATTCGAATTTCTGTAAGCACCATTGTCTCTCAGTCAGCAATATCACATAAAGACGTACGAACCTTCACAAAATTTACAGGAACTCTTAGGAATGTTACGGGAAACGGATGATCACTTTTTGGTGATGATAAGCTCATCTCGTTTTGCCTAATTGTCTCTCTCTTTATAACCCGCGAATGAGTAAGAGATGTGATGCGGTTTTCGTTCTGTATATATATATGTTGGCATGTATTATGTCTTTCCACCCAAAAACTGCCGGAAAGAACTGAACTATCATCACAATATCTTAAAAACAGGTAGGTGGGATGATCTAAATGAGAAAAGTGCCAAAACTGCTGACTCAGCGCCTTCAGTCCTTTTCTCAATCGCATATAATTATTTTGAGCCACGAGAAGTGTTTTTTTTTTCAGTTAGTAGCTTACATAGATATGGTCGGATTTTTTTATTAAATTTGTCGGATCTGTTTGAAATGTTAAGAGAAAATACTTAATTTTGGTCATGATCTGTTAGATTTTTTGTCTCTGCATTAGCCAATCTACTTGTCACAGCATAACTCACAATGTTATGCACAAATATTCATGAAATATATGCAGCAAATACTATGAATGTCACAGAAAACAGTCGAATAAGTTTTGGTATTTATCGATCAGAAATAATTCCTGGATTCAGCACCCATTTGAATTTCTCGCAAGCCTTGGCGGAGGGTTGCGCTTTCGGAGAGCTGTTCTAGCTCTGAATAACATCGTGTGCAAAAAATGACTGGTCTAAATTCATGGCAATAAATGCTTAAATGATCTGTCGCGTCTATTAGAAATCATTCATCTGGTAGAAACAGCAATTAACAGAAAGTCTGATGCAAACTTTCTAAGATACTGAAGACAAATATGCCTTGCAACATGTAGGGGAGATTAAGTAGCTGATACTCTTAACTGGATGATACGGTAGTGCCGCACAGAAGGTAGAGGAAGCAACCATATACTTGGCAGCTAAATTCTCTAGCGGCATTGCCAAAATTTTAAATTACAGAAAAATAGTTATCTTCACTTCTGGGAAAGATTTCACGGAAACTCACGCGTTTTAACACAACTAAAGTCCATCATATCTCACAACGAAGAGCAAGTCCACTCGGCACACTCTCCAATGCCTATCCAAATCACCAACACTTGCGAGTTCAGTAAACGCGGGAGGGTACGTAGAACTCGCATCGACATGTGGAAACGCTAGCTACTATAGCACCGCGCATTTACAGTGGAGGAGGAATGTGTACATTGAGTGCATCATTCTTATCTCAATTATTAATAAATTTGTTGAAAATCATTCATGGCAGAAAATTGTTGGGACTTGTCATGTAATGATAGCGGCGAGATTTTTCAAAGTTGCATCATGTTGGAGCAAATCGATGAGTTTTTAGTTAGCTGGAATCATTTCATATTGCTGCTGATCATTCATTGAATTTTATTGTTTTGATGTCATCATTGCCTGGTATGAAAGTTGTGAGGGCTTTGCATGCCAGCATCGCCAAGCAGGTTGTGGTTTTGGAGGGTTCCAGAGGATACTTCTCACTTTGAATCAGCAGTGGTTGAGTTATGTACCAGCATGACTTGGCTTGCTTCCTTCCACGAAATGTTTCATTTTTTATTACGGGCTTAGAAGTATTCTGTTTCTCTATGTACATGCAGTTGATGAAAACAGTGTTTTTCAAGCTTTTCATGATGATAACTCATTCTTGAAAATATCTGGGTCTAGTCATTGCACTGGCGTACGCAAGGGGGAGGGGCACAGGGGACACGTGCCCCCCTTAGGCAAGGCGCCTCATCATATGATGATACTAGTAATTCCAGAAAAAGTACCAGGATAAATAAATTTAGCAGTTATAATGTTCTATAGATGTAAAAATATGTGACATATATGTTTGAAACGCAAGTATTACGCATATTTTCCTTTAGAGAGTGGTAATTGAACACTAACAGAGTTGTCTTAGCTACACTAATTTATATTTGTAACTTTGACTTATGTGCCTCTCCCGTCGCGGCCTGAACAACCGGCAAAATTATTTCGACTCGAGTCTTGCTCGGTTATCAGCAAAAGGTCTACAGAGTACAATCGCTTAGCTTCTTCTTATTACGGTCTCCAGCAAAAAACCTAGGAATGTTCCGGTGCCGTACACACACACTGCTTGAAAGAAAAAAAATCATTCAATCCGCGGAACAATGTCGTGCCTCACCATACTACCGTAGGCAGAGACTGTTATCTCTGTTCCATTCATTATAACACACCGTCCGGCCGAGTGTGCCTCTCCTTGAAGCCATCAATATCATAAAACGCGAGCTACAACCATTGGTATTGTACACTCACTGCGGAAGTCATTACCTCCGCCAAGGAGGTTATGTTTTGGTCGTGTTTGTCTGTGTCTATGTTTTTCTGTCACCAATACAACTCAAAAAGTTCTGAAAATTACAGGGTTCGTTAGGTATGTTATGAGAAACAGATGATTAACTTTTGGTGAAGATACGTCCATTAGCTTGTTTGTCTGCTTCATTTTTCTCACTGCCATGACTCACAAAGTTATGGATGGATTTTTTATGAAATTGACATGAGTTGTTAGTTATTCAACAAAAAGTAAATGACCAAATTTTGGTAATGATCAGTTTGTTCGTTCGTTCGTTTATCACTGTTTTAATTTTATGCTTGTTAGCACAATAACTAACAAAACAATGAATGGATCCTTATGAAAGTTATAGGGGTTGTTAATAATGTTGAAGGACATAAATGATCTAATTTTGGTGCAGATCGGTTCTCTTGTTTGTATGTTTGACTCATGTTTGTCAATACGTTTGTTAGCAATTTAACTCAAAAAGTTATGAACGGATCTTCAAGAAAATTGCACAAGCTGTTATTACTATCAAAAGACACAAGTGATTCGATTTTGGAGTTAATACAAAGAAAATTATGGTTTCAGAGCCAATTTCAATTTTTTGCTACCGTTGCCTCGCTTGGCGGAGGTATGCGCTCTCAGAGTGCTCTAGTTATAGTCTTTCTTTAGTTTTAGGCAGCGCTGGTTCAGTTTACAGCATCAAGAACGTTATGAGAATGATAGAAAACACAACTTCGTTTGTTACTCGTTCTCAAAACCTTATGAACATCCTAGAAAATAACATCGAAGAGAATACACCAGACCAGAACAAAAGAAAAAGAAATTGATTTCATTTGTGTCAGACAAGATGGGTGGGGCGACACGATACTGTTACTTTGTTTCATGATCTCGCATTCATAATATGCAAGTATTCTTAACAATATAGGGTCGACTGGGGCAAATCGTGCGCGTCGGAAACCCGGGGCAAATCGTGCGCACCCCCCTCCCCCCGTAAACGAAGTGTCAGAGAGGAATGACAAAAATACAGAAAGNATGTATCATAACTACATGTAACACTGCCCTTACAGTAAAATAGCAGTTTCTCAAAGATCGATAGTAAGAGTGTGACAACCAATTGAAAAAAAATGCGCACGATTTGCCCCAATCGACCCTACAGGAAAGTTCTACTAAAATGTCTCTAGCAACATGCCATAATTCAAGAGCGCCACTACGAAATTTGACTTTATTATTGCCCTAGGGCCTGGAATCATGTGTTATTGTCTTTGGTATAACTAAGCTTCTTTCAGTGCAGTTTCACGCCACAGTACAAGATGTAGCTTCAGTACAAGACTTATTTCCTTGTGTGTCCGATGTCTACAATTATGCAGAGATAAATTTGAAGCTGTCACAGTGTGTTCAGTTCTGCTGAAGAAATTGCAAACACATTTAAAATAATCGTCGAGAGACCTAAAGCTCCTGGAAAACATAGAAACTACATCAACCTAGCTACGACAACTATAAAGTCAATATTTGTTGACAATTATTTTGCGGAATTTGATTGCTGAATTAAACAGCAGGTTTCCAATTAATTGAATGGCCAGTGTCTCGGACGTGATGATAAACAAATGAGTTCATTTATTATTTTTCAACATTAGCTTTATGTTCCTTAATTCTTGTTTCAACATTTCGACTAATTTTTCCAATATATACTTAATCACAATTTTGATATTCTAATTTATATACTACTCCACTCAAATCCGAAGTTTGCTTTTTATCCTTTAGCTGATATAGTTTTTTACGGATGGTATTTTTTTCTTATTTTTAGCTACACGTCCGAGACACTGGCCATTCAATTAATTGGAAAGATTTCAAGGTACTACAGCAATGTGAACAAAACCAGCAGAGGCGTTTTTTAGAATCAAGCTTTTTGTCATTAGATCAAAACGTCTATAATAGGTACTAACATGTCTCCGAAATTAACAGGCCACTTTAAATTCATTATTGTGAGGCAAATTTTTTGGAGCAATCGCTCTAATTATTTTGAACGAAATTCAATTAGTATCTTTGATACACTTTAGCTGCATGTAAGAATTCCCGGACAAAAGATTCTTGTCTTGAAAATGACTTTCGCAAAGATTGTCGAATGCTTGGCCACAAAAATTATAATATCCAGAAAACGTCATACTGAAAAAAACCTAATAAATTATGTAACCTTGATGTCAAATTTTCATCAATATTATCGTTTTGTCAAATAAAAAGGTAGAGTCAACTTGACTGCACCCCATATTGGGAAACACACACGCACTGGTTTGTGCTGCGGATGTTGGAATACTGACCCAGAGGAGTAAACGACTGCAGTCGACCACGGATGGACGTATCGTCAAGAGCTATGACGTCATCGACGGAGGATTCAAGTAAGCAGCAATCTGTGGGTCCTCGATTGTAGGCGGTTGAGTTACGGTCTGCGTACAAGAAATGAAAAATTAAAAATCTTCCTGAATGAAAAGGGCGAATTGAATCATTACTTCCGAAGATTGAATTTATCGTTACAAGCAATTCCTGCAGTGCTGAGTCATGGCGTTTTCCTTGAGTTTTCTCACTTTGAACTCTGTCTACAGCTCCACTTCTGTAACAGCTGCCCAACTTCTTTTCTACTCCGTTCCACCGACTGTTTTCCGAGTGAACAGCTAGTCAATCACAGGTCAAGTTTTAGAAACGATTCTTGTGGACAAGAATAGGAGAACAACATCTGGATTAGCCTGAAGTTGATTGACATTTGCTCCAGTAGGACGGCTTTGCTTTATTGATAGACATTTAACCTGAACAGAAAAACCCAAGTTTTTGGAATAAACAAGCAGTCTGTTACGGAATGGAATCCGAAAGCATTCTTTCACGTGCTGCGGAAATAATGCTGCTTACTCGCGGTCGAAAACTAATCAGTGACCTTGGAATAAACTGTTCACGAACTGAATACATTTGTCTTGTTATTCAGGAGCAGTGGTGAGTATCTTTCAAAGTCAAGTTAATTTATGTCATAGTAATGATTTCTTTTCTGTGCCTTTTGGATGCTTTAGAAGAGCACGAAATGCATCGTTTCAAAATTTACTATAAAATATACTACTTGCAAAGTTATGGACTGCTTTCTTATAAAAATGGAGAACATGATCCACACATCGTTTAAATTTTTGTTTTCATTTCTTTCTCATTTCACGTAATAAATGCATAGCTATATTATTTAAGATTGTGTCATCTGTGTAGCTATACTATGCACAAGATTTCACCCTGTGGGAGATTAAAGTTATGAATGATAATTTATAAATTGTAGTGACAAACACAATCACTATTACAAACAAACTACAACACAGTCAGCAAGTCGACAAGATTGTGAAAATGGCGAGCAGAGTACTCGGATTCATCACCAGAAACTTCGAATACAAGTCCAAGGACATCATCGTCCCACTGTCCAAGGCATTAGTGAGGCCACACTTAGAATTTGCTGTTCAATTCT
>LQNS02278127.1:310276-320300 GCA_001587735.2 Parhyale hawaiensis | reverse complement strand
CACAAAATATGCTTACAAGCTTACAAGTACAAACAAAGTAGCCAAAATTCAACCTAGTAATTAGGCCCAGTCACAAATATTGGTGGCCACGTACAATGAGAATAAATAGATACACTCAGCTTTAAGCCGGGGTGTTAGTCCCGGTGTCTCTTTGGGAATGGGCCTCTTGGTTTGTCTACTGCCGCCTATCTAATCTAATCTAATCTTTTGCTAGGTTTTCTCTAATATACACATTGCAAGTTATATTTACTGTGACGTATCGAGATGATAGTTGCATCAGAGTTCATCTTAAAATGAAAGTTAAAATCAAGTGAGTTCTAAAATTAAATTCACGACAAGATGTCAAACTATAGAAATTAGGAAAGGAAATACGTTTCAAAGACATCGCATACACTGGACAGCTTTGCCAGTAGAACGTATTTTTTGTGAATATTCCTTAGTGTAGTTAAGTTATTTTACGAACTACCCAACATATGATCACATATAGACCACACCATATATTGACTGGACTGGACACTGGCCCCTACAGCAGATTGTGGTCCTGCATTTAGGTCTGACTGCACGGTGCCACTGTCGCATGACGACTATTTATTAACGGAGACCTCTATTTTTCACTGCCGAGCAGTTCGGCGTGTACGGGACGCTGCTCCTCAATAGAGACAGCGATGAGAACAACTTTACTATATTTTTTGACCCAATGAGTGTAATACAGGCCATTCGATCATACGACATCATCCCCTTCTCACGTCATCAACCGAATAGTGAGTACGATACAAAAATTGCAGAGGATGGAAAGTCCGTGTGTCTGTTGGGTGCCTGGTCATGTTGATATCGCGGGTAATGAGCTCGCTAATGAAGAGTCGAAGCAGGTGGCCTTGTCGGATTTGCCCGCGAAAATCCGTGAAGTCCTCTACCGAGACTATTACCCACTAATCAAGAGAAACCTGCGCGAGCTATGTGAATCCCAGTGGCTGGCGCAGAGAAATAATAAATTACGAACAATGAAAGAAACTTTCCGACAGTGGCACTCGTCAAATAGTGACAACCGCCGAATGGACGTCGTGCAGTGCCGACTGCGTATTGGGCACACGAGACTTACTCAGGACTATCTGCGCTCCCACTGTCTTGCATTTAATGGCTGAGTGTCCCACTTGGCCGACGAGCGGATTGACTGCTATCCGGACCTGCATGGTCGAGATGCCGACTCCATCTCAGAGGAATGCTCTCTGAGGGATCTCGCGGCCAATTTAATAGAAATGCCCTTATGACTTATCTGACTCTATCATAAACTGTGATGAACCCATTACGGTAAATGCTATCGTCAACTACGGCCCTGCTCATTTCTTTGTGAATTACATACACTATATGTAAAATTAATAATGATAACAATGATCTCTTTACTACTTTATAATATAAAATCAGACAAATTCCGCGCCCTAGCAGAGCACAAACCTGTGGCTAAACACGGGAATAGTTCGGCGCTATGTAGGCAGTGTGCCACTGAAGCGCTAGTAAAAGATTCTACCACTACTCATTTTTATATGTTATCCTATTGCTTTTTCATACTTTGCTTAGGCTATTTGGCTCATTTTTTTTTTTTTTGGATTCAGTAATGACTGGTAACCCTGTCAATACTTCTAAATCTTCTATATGAAACAAATTCACAAAAAAAATATTGAGGCTTCAAAGGTAATAGCGTGGAGCAACTGTTTCTGACATCTTTTGATGTTTACAGTACGGTAGAGTAAAACTATTTCGCAATAGTTTGTGAAACAAACAGTCCCATTTTGTAGAACATAAGCTTTCAAATTTGCGGTATGCTCGATTTGTAATGAAATGCCAAGTAAACAGCTGATGCAAATGTTAATAAAATTTATCTGGTATACGGGCTAAGCGAGGCGATCAGAACAGACAGCAGAGCTGTAGGGTGAGTCGCAGCAGCTTGGAGACATGAAGTGATGAAGCCCTTGAAGCAATGAAGTGAGTGAAGTACTGCCTGCTATGAACTGATCTAGCATTGAAAGCAGCGAAGTGATACAGCATTGGTAGCAGTGAAGTGATACAGCGTTGGTAGCGGTGAAGTGATACAGCGTTGGTAGCAGTGAAGTGATACAGCATTGGTAGCGGTGAAGTGATACAGCGTTCTTAGCCTTGAATTGATCTAGAATTGGCAACTGTGAAATGATGTAGCATCGGCCGTAGAAGAGTGAACTAACTTTACTTTGGCTGCTGACAATCATGACGTGATGTAGTAGAGGGAGCAACCATGATGTCATTTAACTTGGGCAGCCATAGAATGATTCAAATTTGCCAGCCATGAAGTGATTCAACTTAGGCAACCATGAAGTGATGTAACATAGGCAACGATGAAGTGATGTATCGTAGGCAACCACAAAGGGACATAGTATTCCAAGGTAGTAATGTGAAAAGAAATGAAGCAACTGTAGATGGTTCCATTGATGAACTGCTGTATCAGCAACAAAATGTCTTTTTAATGTCTTTCAACGGCTGTTAGTACTGGTATCTATATCTCATGGTTAATTATGCATTTTTAGTTCATGACTACCAATGTCGTTGCATTCTGAAGTATTACTGTTGTTTTATTCATGTTTGTTCTGTGTTAAAGGGTTTTTTCTTAACCTTCCTTTCCTTGCGGCTATAGGGATGAGCTCTACGGAAATCTCTACAGACTATCAATTTCTGAGGTTATTGCTTCAAACCCGTCGTTGGAAAAACTCAATTGTATGTGATATTAAAATTCACTATATGTGGTAGCATGTGCCAATTTTTTCTATAAAATTCAAATATTCCTAGAAATTATGATAAATTTTCAATATTTCTTGGTGTCAGAGGGTACGATATACATCGCCTACTGAAGATATATGATTGTGAATCATATTCCCTTCGCTGTTACACATTCCTTACGTTACGACGAAAAAAATAATCTTTGTTTGAAGTTTCCGTGATTATTAAAACTCATTTTACTCACTTACGTAAACCGGCCTCCAGGCCTAATTGCGAGTGACCCGATTTCAGTGTCCAGTCAATGTATGGTGTGGTCTATGGAACACATTGTGTGCAAAACAGTAGCAGATTATTTAATAAAATGTTATTTTAAGCAAGTTTCTGCCAGGCTGTTCCCGTTAACATAACCAGTGAGCTGAGAAACCATTTGTTCTGTGTAGCAAATTCACTACTTGGAACTCCCATAAAAATCACCTCAGTGTCTCTTTGCGCCTCTCGCTCTCTGCAGATCAGACATACAGAAAGATAACTCAAATATGTTTAATATTTCAAATAGTAAGTTCGATCTCAATTGCGAAGCAAAGGAAGAAGCTTAGCGGGTCCAGTTATTATTCTTATTGATCATGGTAACATTTTTTTGTAGTTCCTTCAAATTGGATTATACCTGATCATGCCGGACAAATTATATTTATAATTTTTAATTCTTCTCTGTGTTGTCGAAATCAGTCCTAAGTTGCCCACGACCAGCTGTGGAGGACGCTTCAATCAACGCTATTTCTACGAAACATTTTAGGCAGTGAGGAGTTAAGGACTTGTCAGCTGGGTCTATGACGTTACTGCATGTACGACGGCGTTATCCATCTACATGCCTCCACTTCTAGATGAATTTTTAAAGAATGGTAGTTGCGTCATACTTCACCCATGAAATAGCTCTGAACGTACAAGAGTGAAGCACAGGTTCCTTGTATTCAGGTACAAGTCTTATGAGGTAGATCAGTGGATGCATATGACAGCGCCCAAGTATTAGAGTTTGTATGGTGATTAGTTATCGTCCCAGGTTAGCCGTAGTTTATCGTAGAAATAATCCTGCTATTTTTTGGTGATTTGGCTTTAAAATCTTTGTTTTGCCAATCTTATTACATGAAACAATAGACGAATGACATTAAATCTGCTCTAGGTTGTGTATCCTTTTCCGGATACAGTTCTAGACTCCCTAGAGAATGGGAAAGGAAAGTGGTCTCCCAAAGTGTCACCACTAAACAAACGATGCAGAATATATCAGCTAACATAACGATCAGGGACAATAATGAGATAGTGTACATGGTGTTGATCTTAACCCCTGCCAAGCAGCTCGTGTTCTGTTGGCGTATATTCGAATTTCTGTAAGCACCATTGTCTCTCAGTCAGCAATATCACATAAAGACGTACGAACCTTCACAAAATTTACAGGAACTCTTAGGAATGTTACGGGAAACGGATGATCACTTTTTGGTGATGATAAGCTCATCTCGTTTTGCCTAATTGTCTCTCTCTTTATAACCCGCGAATGAGTAAGAGATGTGATGCGGTTTTCGTTCTGTATATATATATGTTGGCATGTATTATGTCTTTCCACCCAAAAACTGCCGGAAAGAACTGAACTATCATCACAATATCTTAAAAACAGGTAGGTGGGATGATCTAAATGAGAAAAGTGCCAAAACTGCTGACTCAGCGCCTTCAGTCCTTTTCTCAATCGCATATAATTATTTTGAGCCACGAGAAGTGTTTTTTTTTTCAGTTAGTAGCTTACATAGATATGGTCGGATTTTTTTATTAAATTTGTCGGATCTGTTTGAAATGTTAAGAGAAAATACTTAATTTTGGTCATGATCTGTTAGATTTTTTGTCTCTGCATTAGCCAATCTACTTGTCACAGCATAACTCACAATGTTATGCACAAATATTCATGAAATATATGCAGCAAATACTATGAATGTCACAGAAAACAGTCGAATAAGTTTTGGTATTTATCGATCAGAAATAATTCCTGGATTCAGCACCCATTTGAATTTCTCGCAAGCCTTGGCGGAGGGTTGCGCTTTCGGAGAGCTGTTCTAGCTCTGAATAACATCGTGTGCAAAAAATGACTGGTCTAAATTCATGGCAATAAATGCTTAAATGATCTGTCGCGTCTATTAGAAATCATTCATCTGGTAGAAACAGCAATTAACAGAAAGTCTGATGCAAACTTTCTAAGATACTGAAGACAAATATGCCTTGCAACATGTAGGGGAGATTAAGTAGCTGATACTCTTAACTGGATGATACGGTAGTGCCGCACAGAAGGTAGAGGAAGCAACCATATACTTGGCAGCTAAATTCTCTAGCGGCATTGCCAAAATTTTAAATTACAGAAAAATAGTTATCTTCACTTCTGGGAAAGATTTCACGGAAACTCACGCGTTTTAACACAACTAAAGTCCATCATATCTCACAACGAAGAGCAAGTCCACTCGGCACACTCTCCAATGCCTATCCAAATCACCAACACTTGCGAGTTCAGTAAACGCGGGAGGGTACGTAGAACTCGCATCGACATGTGGAAACGCTAGCTACTATAGCACCGCGCATTTACAGTGGAGGAGGAATGTGTACATTGAGTGCATCATTCTTATCTCAATTATTAATAAATTTGTTGAAAATCATTCATGGCAGAAAATTGTTGGGACTTGTCATGTAATGATAGCGGCGAGATTTTTCAAAGTTGCATCATGTTGGAGCAAATCGATGAGTTTTTAGTTAGCTGGAATCATTTCATATTGCTGCTGATCATTCATTGAATTTTATTGTTTTGATATCATCACTGCCGGGTATGAAAGTTGTGAGGGCTTTGCATGCCAGCATCGCAAAGCAGGTTGTGGTTTTGGAGGGTTGCAGAGGACAATTCTCACTTTGAATCAGCAGTGGTTGGAATTATGTGCTAGCACGATTTGGCTTTTTTCCTTTCACGAAATATTTGTGATTTATTACGGGCTTAGAAGTATTCTGTTTCTCTATGTACATGTAGTTGATAAAAACAGTTTTCTTTCAAGCTTTTCATGATGATAACTGATTCTTCAAATATCTAGTCACTGCAACGCTATAAATTTACTTAGGGAAATAATATGCACTGTCATTTGAAAATCTCTAATTAATATGTTTACTGCGATTGTTTGTAGTAACTGAACACAGGAATAACTTTAGTAAATAAAATGGTAAGATTTGCATGTGCTAGAAGTTATCTAGAATACCTATATCGAAATGCAGTATTGCTTGACGCATACGCCAATGTTGCTTTCGAATACTTCGCAGCACCTTTTGTAGGGAAGAGATGAGGTCGGAACCAGTAAGATTTCTCTGCTTCAAACAAACAATATCCAGTGCTGTACCCTGAGAATGTAAACTTCCGCCAAAGAAAAGCAACTTAATTCTGAAAGATATAGGTACTGATACGCAGACAGAGAAACTAGAGAGCGTACTACCAGGGCTTCGGTAGAAGTTAATTAACTGTTCCTCGAGGCATTGCAATTATTTCCTGTAAATTTCATGAAGATTGGCTTGAAAGTTTTTGAATAATGTGGCTCACAGACAGACAAAAGGGACAGACAAACATCCGCCGGTAAAAACATCCCTAAACTCTCTAGCTGAGGTAATAATAGGTAAATAACTAAAAGTTATGGACGGATTTTGACGATATTCACAGGAATTGTTGGGCATGTTAGGCGGAACAAATGATTAACTTTTGATGAAAATCCGTTCATCCGTTAGTTTTTCTGTTCATCTGTCTCATTTTTTCAATATCATAGCTCATAAACTTATGGATGGATTTCCAGAAAATTTACATGAGGTTTTAAGTTTTGTTGCGTTAAAAAAAGGACCAAATTTCTGTGATGAACTGTTGGTTCGTGTGTTTGTCGCTGTGTCTGATTTTATGTTTGTTAGTGCAATAACTCACAAAGTTTTGAATGGATATTTATGAAATTTATGAGAGTTACAAATAATGTTAAAAGCCATAAATGGTCGAATTTTGGTGCAGATCGTTTCATGCGTTTGTATGTTTGACTTATATTTACCATAATGTTTGTTAGCAGCATAGCAGCATAACTCAAAGAGTTATGAACGGATCTTCAACTTGTAGAAGCTGTTAATACTATCAAAACGCGCAAACAATTAGGTTTTGGAGTTGATAAAAAGAAAATCATTGTTTCAGAGACAATTTCAATTTGTCGTTACAGTTGGCTAGCTTAGCGTAGGTTTGCGCTCTCAGAGTGGTCAATTTTTTTCAATATAGGGAATGGTCGCTACATCAAATGACGTCAAAAAGGACCTCATTCAAAGTATTAGTTAACTTGTGAGTTGTAGCATCCAGAGACTTCTTCAAAGCAATTTATATGGAATATATGCCATAATTCCTGTTTCGAAGTGAACTGCTTGCCATCAGCGTATATCTCTCTCTAGATGATGGGTAAAAATTTTTCAATGGGATTCAGATTGGGAGAATTTGGCGACCACACAATCAATCTTTCATTCTTGAAGTCAGATATTCTTAAATGTTGCTCCTACTGAATGAGCAGGGGCATTGTCCTGTAAGAATAGGAGCTTTTTGCCGGAAGAAAAACTTTGCTAATCAAGCCATGGGATAAGCGTTTCTCTCAAAAGCCGGCAATAGCTAGCTTTGTTGATTTCCACTCCTTCTTGTATCATGATGAGGTCAACAATTTCATTATTAATGATTCCTGCCCCCAACATTATTTCAACTTCAACTTGAAGGTGGTGATTCAAAATCCCTGAAAAGCCACTCATCAGAGCCACGAACGAGGCTCTAGCTGAAGCCATCTGTGAACAATTCACAATGCATATCCTAGCAGTTTTATGTCTGTAAGAGCCCACTCAATCCTTAGTTGCATATACCGTTTCGTCAATGGAAGATTTATTCAGGAGATCTTTCTGCTGCAATTAAACCTAGCATACGGATTCGTGAGGTGTTTGACACACTGGGAAACCTGCTTAAAAAAATTGGCCCTTCAGAGACACTTAGGAGACGTTCGATTGAGCGCCGAAAGCAGGCTCGGCGTAGCTTGACTTGTCCTAAACTCTAGGCAGGTGCGCTGGCTTCGACCTATTGAATTAAATTTTTCGCGTCGACTCCTAAACTGTTACCTCTGAGATATCCATAAGCTTAATCTTGCTCCTTAAGATGGAACTGCAGCAGGCCCTAATGCGATTGGGTTACTTCTGATATTTATAGAACGGATCAAAGTTGCAACGCCTTAGCCTCTGCCAGGTGTTCGTACACTTCAAGCCTCGAGGGTATAATTTCGGTGCCTAATTGTACATGCCTCTAATCACTCGACATTTAACTTTCCTTATATCTCTTATGGTTGTGACTTTTAATTTCCTCTAACGAGACCTTTTTTTCGACTGGAGAGATCATATGAGAATCGTCGGAACGTCTCAATACAACGACCGAAAATTCTTGCAATTGCAGCACATAGTTGTGTGGACCAATATGTTGCCACATATTTACCTGTAAAAAAGCAGGAACACATGAACATTTTTGCACCCAGAAATTAACAATGAAAGATAAACAAATGCTGCCAGTTGCTTCTGCTCTGTTTTTCACTGTTCGTTCGAATGTGCAACAAGCGTCTTCGCTTAACTGTCCTAAGTTAAGTCGCAGTGTACAGCCATCAAAGGGGCGTGTTGCAATCAGACGTCGGTGTTACCCTCACAGTGTTACACGAGTACCAGTGAATGCAACGTGCGATCTCAGCGCCCCAACAATGTGTTGCGGAATTTTCGGCAAGCTTTAACATTTTCATTGCAGGCAGACCCTTATTTTAGCAGTATTTTAGGATAAAAAATTGAGAAAACTGAGCAGAAGTGCTTCAAATGCTAAAATTCAACAATAAATAGCAGTCCAAGACTTTGTAATACGACTTGGTGGGTATCAAATTCAGTGTTTGTAAGCAGCGGGAGTGTTACCCAGCTCAAAACCCTACAACTTTGGAGGGTTGTCTTCCGTGTCACCCGGTGTTACCCAACCTGTGTCGCATTGGAGGCCTGTGTAGCACAGGTGACACCGAAGGCGTAATTGCAACACGCCTCAGCAAGTGTTTAGAACCTGTAGGTTACTTATACACTTTTGAGACATAGTTTAATTAGCGAGTACTCCGAGAGCACACACCTCCGCCACGCAAAGCAATGCAAAGGAAATTTCATGTGGGGGCTGTAAAATAATTCTATCAGCAGCAAAATTCAATCATCTTTTTTCCTTTTTTGTAACGTGCCTAGCATTCTACATATATTATGAAGATCTGAGGTGTGTTCTGAGAAACAGCAAGGTAAACAGAGAAAAAAAGATGAAACAAAGCAATTTAACAGATCATCAAAAATATTTGGTCTTTGGTTTCTGTACGTCTATTCCTAAAGCCCAGTGCCCACGTAACAACTTTCGTTAGCGCTAGCAGCCTAGAGACAGCTCAACGAATACAACGGCGAAGTCGTAGCCCTGACTTCAGTGTGACGTCTACGAACACCGTGCTCCAATTCTTGAAGTATAAATCTTGGTGTATAAATACTGCTCATAGATAGGAGCGATATTTGAAAGTCCACAGTTCCTGCCTATTAGATATGGCGTAAAAACTGCAGTTATGCTGCGACTTCCAACACTTTTCTTAAAGTTGAATTTTGTGTAAGTTCAGACCTCGCTGCGAAAACGTAAACGGATTATTTGAGTTGACTCTAGACTGCTTGCGCCAACGAGAATTGATAAGATGGCACCGGGCTGAACAGTCAATGCTAATTTCATTAGGATTGACGTATAATTTTGTGAGTGAGTAACGTTCCACAAAAAACAAACAGAGACACTGGGAAGCAAACGAACATGTAGATTATCGGAAACGTTTCATAATTTGTTCTTAATATTACCATTAATCCTTCATTCCCATATTATGAAGATCCGTTCATATATTTTTATGCTCTCTTATCTATAAAAAGAAAATAGACAAACAGCTAAACGGCAAACCACAAAAGTTACTCCTCTGCTCCTTCTGACATACCTAGCAATCCCTGTAAATTTTATGAAGATTCGTCTGAGACACGCCTTGTCCAGTTGGACTTCAGCGCTGCGTTTGACAGGGTTAACCATATAACCATAGTGGTCTATTGTACAAGCTGGAGTCCTTTGGTGTGGGTGGTAGGGTTCTGTCAATCATTCGCGATTTTGTTTCTGAGCGAACGCAGAGAGTGTCTGTTG
>LQNS02278127.1:291626-302430 GCA_001587735.2 Parhyale hawaiensis | reverse complement strand
TCAAACAGGTGAGAAATACGATCCAAGATGCACAAAGAAAACTGTTAAATTTGGAGGCGGTAGTGTTATGGTGTTCGGAATATTTTCTGCAAAGGGTACTACTCCTCTCGTCCGTCTGAATACGCCTGTCAATGCTGCTGTGTATAAGAACCTCTTGGCAGATCATGTTTTGCCAATCTTAAACAATTCTGACACTGACGGCCCATTTTCATGCACGACAACGCACCCTGCCACAAAGCCAAAAGTGTGTTGAGGTTTCTTGATGAGGAAGGAGTGGAGACTCTTGATCGACTGGCCTGCTCAAAGTCCTGACCACAACCCCATAGAGAACCTGTGGAAAGTCTTGGGTGAGAAAGTCATGGCTCCAAATCCATCAAACACTGAGGATTTGTGGACAAAGCTTCAAGAGGAATGGGGCTAGATTGATATTGAACGATGCCGCAATTTAATTGAATCTTGCCCTCGAAGATGTGTTGAAGTCATCAAACATAAAGGATCGTTCACAAAATATTGATTACGGATGAAAGTTTTTGTTAAATTTGTTGTTTTGTTGCGTTTTTGTCAAGTGTCCCTTAATTCTGCTCATACTAAATTCATAATTATAAGTTAAATATACATAACTTCTTTCTTATCCTTCGGTTCTTCAGGAGACGTTCTTAAAGCAGTAAAACATCACCATTTGGCAAAAACGGTTTTAATAAAAGTTGCCATAATAGCGACGTTTCGGGAGTACAACGTCCATAGGTCATGCAGAATTTAAAACTGGCTTTGGCCAGGTATCGTGCGCGGCTTTATACCTGTCTGTTTAGTTGCCAAGTACTAATTTACATAATTTTAGTATCGCTGGTAAAATAGTTCTAAAATATGACATGTTGGCATCTTCATCAAATGAGCATTGTTACTAACGCTGAAAAGTGCATTCTGACAATTTCTCAATTAAAATGTGATATACTCGGCCTAAAAGTTCCCATATTTTCAGGGATAAATTAAAATTGTAACAGGTAACGTTGTTGGGAGTGATCTAAAATACACGACTTTGGTGTATAAGTAAAAGGATGCAGGATATATATTCGATGGACAAAAACGAAAGAAAAAGAAAAATAAAATAATAACAGTTATGATGCAGTTTGTTGCGCTAAGATATGAATTAATTACTACTTTGTACTTGGTTGCCAATTTGTACAATGTGGACATAACAAAAGGTTTAAAACAGTTCTTTACGCTATAACAAGGCTAATTGCTACTTTGTACAGATTCCTAGTTTGTACAATACCTGACTAGAATTATATTGTGCATGGGAATCAAAATATTTGCAGAACTCTGTCCTGGCCTTCCTCTTGACTGTTGAGGCTCGGCCTCAGCTCTTTTATGAAAAGCGCTTCCAGGATCAGCAGGTCTTGTTTGGTGGCGGCCCTCTTGAGTACGGCAACGGACTGAAGGATGGTGTGTGGTGGGGTTCGCTGCATATTGTGGACGCCTCTTAAGTGTTGTTGAACGGATTTGTGCTGCCGGAACCTGTCTTGAAGTGTGTGCTCTGTGTATCCAACGTATGTCGCTGAAGAGTTACACTCTCCCTCCTTACATGTATACTGATACACACAGTTATATTCGTGCAGGGGGCGATAGACGTTATTGCATATGAAGAGATTCCGAAGTTTGAGATTTCAGTAGTAAATTATTAATTACCTCCGCCAAGGAGGTTATGTTTTCGTCGTGTTTGTCTGTCTGTTTGTCTGTTTGTTTATTTCTCTGTCTGTTTGTCTGTTTGCCTGTCACCAAGATAACTCAAAAAAGTTATGAACCGATATGGATGAAATTTACATCGATTGTTAGATATGTTAAGAGGAACAGATGATTAACTTTTGGTGAAGATATGTCCATCCGTTTGTTTGTTTGTTTGTCTGCCTCATTTTTCTCGACGCTCTAACTCAAAAAGTTATGGATGGATTTTGATGAAATTNTTGTCTGCCTCATTTTTCTCGACGCTCTAACTCAAAAAGTTATGGATGGATTTTGATGAAATTAACATGAGTTGTTAGGTATATAACAAAGAGTAAATGACCAAATTTTGGTAATGATTCACTTGTTTGTTCGTTCGTTTGTCACTGTTTTTATTTTATGCTTGTTAGCACAATAACTCAAAATATAATGAATGGATCTTTATGAAATTCATAGGAGTTGTTAGTAATGTTAAAGACATAAATGATCAAATTTTGGTGTAGATTGGTTTGTTCGTTTGTATGTTTGACTCATGTTTGTCATAACGTTTGATAACAGTATACCTGAAAAAGTTATGAACGGATCTTCAAGAAAATTAATCAAACTGTTAATAATATGAAAAGGCACAAATGATTAGATTTTGGAGTTTATACAAAGAAAATTATGGTTTCTGAGCCAATTTTAATTTTTTGCTACAGTTGCTTCACTTGGGGGAGGTATGCGCTCTCAGAGTGCTCTAGTTTCACTTTGTTCTCACCGCAGGTTGGTGTAACGTTCTTTGCTATGATATGGCGCAGATGCTTCTCACCCAGTTTGTAATTTGACGTCATTTGAGACTGAAAGTATACATTGACATGCTGTAGGGTGGTATTTTCTCTGTCACTCGGTGCCGATTGCGCTGTCTTCAGAAACGTCTGTATTTCTTGGTCAATGATGCTCATAGGAAAATTATTGTTGGTCAACAGCTGTTTGATGCGTTGTGCTTCAATGTGAAATGCTGGCCAGTCGCTGGAAATTCTGTAGGCTCTGTTCATGAGGGTTTTAACTACGGCGTTCTTGTAACGCTGAGGGCAGATACTCTTGTAATAATAAATACATTCGCCGCTGTTTGTTACTTTGGTATGGACTGAAGTGTGGAGTGACGGCCCTTGCTTCTTGATTAGTGTATCCAGGAAAGTGAGCTTACTGTTATTCTCTTCTTCGACTGTAAACTTGAGTACGGAGTAAGCTTCGAAGAGGAAGCGGAGCTGTTGGAGGTCGTAGCTAGCTGGTGGCAGTAGGAATATGTCATCGACGTATCTTGCGTATATTATTGGAGAATAAGCCGGGTGTTGAGGAAGTACTTTGTTTTCAAGATCACACATGTACAAATTTGCTAAAGTTGGTCCCAAGCTGCTGCCCATCATCACCCTATCAGTCTGCAGAAAGAGACGCCCATCAATACTACGGAACGGGGTCTTCGTGGTGCAAAGCTTCAGCAGTTCTTTCATAGACTTCCCTGGGATGTTGGGTGGGGGTATTGATGCGTGATGGTACACGTTCTTGAGTATTATTGCAATTGTTGTTTCCAGTGGCACGTTGGTCAATAAACTTTCGACATCCAGGCTAGCTAATTCGTACTCTTCGGGAAAGTTGCAGTTTGTAATGAGTTCTAGAAATTCGAAGGTTGAGTCGACCATGCATTTCCTCGGCATGTACTTTACAATGATACTGTTGAGTTTCTTGGCTATTTCTGCTGCAGGGGTTCCAACTTGAGATACTATAGGACGCATCGGTGGGTCGATGACGCTCTTGTGAATCTTTGGGTTTGCGTAGATGTAACCTTATTCATAGTGACCAATTAACTTGGGAAGTTTGACGCTATCTTTCGCGGCATTGCAGGCCGTGACGTGCTTATTTATGCTCCGCTTTAGTTCTTCTATTGGGTTGTTTTCTATTTCTTTGAATTTCGATGTGTCTTCCAGTATTTGGTTGATTTTTCCAGCATATTCTTCTTTGTTCATAACGACGAAAACGTTGCTCTTGTCTTGTCACAATGTTGTCGTTCTGCTTCATTGCTCGTATTTTAGATCGTTGCTCTTTGGTTAGTAAGTCTTGCGTGAAATCTTGTCTCCTCTTCAGTCCGTACAGTCGTAGCTCGCTCTTCAGCTGATCTTCGTTGTTCAAGGAAATAAGGCCACATTCTTCTTTCTGTTTGATATCGCTGTAAAGTTCATATATATATATATATATAACTATATATATATATATATATATATGAAAAAAAAAATTTTCATAACACTCTTTTTGTTTGTAACCGAAGTACTGTGGATTTCCTTGCTGTATTCTAGGAATTTTATTGTGATTCTGAGAACAATAAAGGTGTTAAGGTGTATAAAGGTGTACTAACTGTCCGTTGTGACCCGTGAGTGAAGTTTTAATAATAATTACACGTAACGCATGGATTGGCTCATGACTGTTATGACTTCACCAGGGAAGAGGGTTGGAGTGATAATCTGTCGCGTACAGAAGACGCTCATAAGCAATGCATATTAAGAGAAAGGATGTAAGTCTCCCCCGAGACCATCGATGCTCTTTATTTTCCGGTCACCAGACTCATAATTTAGATAAAAGATTCAATATGACTTCGATCAGCTGTGGAGCTTAAACTAAAATATTATGCTAATTTTGTGTTATATTTCAGAACAAGATTAGACTTTGAAATTTGGCTAGGTAAAAGAAGTTAAATGGTGCGAATGATGTGGAAACAGGTGCCGATGCTGACATTGTTGGTCTTCATGCAGGTGAGTTCGTGGTTGATCATGTGCCTTAGATATCTTAATGTCTTTGTTCACGGTGTTCTTCATGTCATTCGTTGTATTGGATGCAATTTTCTAAGCTTATTTAAACTTAATAATGTATAAACTTATGCTGTATAATTATGCTTATTGCTACTGTGATTATGTAAAGACTCTTGAAAATTAAATTTCTGAGAGAAGCATATCGACATACCAATATAATTTACACTCCTTTGTGATGCATTCCTCTCTGTATATTTAGATTACAAATTATAATGAAGCATCAGAAGTAACAGAAATTGGAGCACTCTGAGAGCGCATACCTCTGCCAAGCGAGGCAACGGTAGCACAAAATTCAAATTGGTTTTGAAACTATGATATTCTTTGTATCAACTCCAAAATCTGATCATTTGTGCCTTTTGATAGTAATAACAGTTTGTGCAATTTTCTTGAAGTTCCGTTCATACCTTTTTGAGTTATGCTGCTAACAAACGTTATAACACACATGAGTCAAACATACAAACGAACGAACCGATCTGCGCCAAAACTTTATCATCTATATCCTTTAACAATACTAACAACCCCTATAAATTTCATGAAGATCCATTCATCGTTTATTAAGTTATTGTGCTAACAAGCATAAAATTAAAAACAGTGACAAACGAGCGAACAAACAAACGGATCATTATCAAAATTTGGTCATTTACTCTTCGATATTTACTTAACAACTCATGTAAATTTAAAAAAAATCCGTCTGTAACTTTTTGAGTTATAGTATTGAGAAAAAAAGGCAGACAAACAAACGGATGGACGGATCTTCACCAAAAGTTAATCGTCTGTGCCTCCTAACATACATAACAATCCCTGTAAATTTCGTTAATATCCGTCCACAACTTTCTGAGTTTTCTTGGTGACAGACAAACAAACGAACAGACAGACAAGCCCAACGAAAACATAGCCTCCTTGGCGGAGGCAATAATGTTCCAGAACTCATTAGAAACGCGCTGATGCATCGCTTATGGCTATTTATTAGCAATAATTTATAAGTAAACTTTATAATATTTGAAATATGCAAACAATGGCAAACACAATATTGAAGTTTTGAGAGTAAAATTATTCTTCAAGAAGAGGTAACATTAGTTTCAACAGAATAAGTCTGCAAGAATGTTCTAGAATCCTCAGACAATGGGCTATTGCATTGCTTATACTTATTTGTGTTAAATAATGAATTAATAAATCAAGATAAATGAACTTCATAATACACTCACCTAGTTCAATTGTAATAAAAGCATTTTCAACATCATCATCGGCACCTAGCTGTTTCTCTAGCAACATCTCCTACAATGGAGCAAGTGGGCGAGGTAGTATAGAATCTTTGTAGATTCATTGCTTACCTTTAAAGTTTTGGCGAAACAGCCCCCAGAATTACACGGACACTGGAAAATTTACTCGCATCACTTTATGAAACAAGTTTTTTATACAATTTTTCTTCAAAGGAATGCTGAACCGTTTTTGCACGTGCATTAATTATCGCGCCACTCTGTATTCAGGAATAGCATAGAAATTAGCAGAAATATGCGGAGTGTACGATCACTCGCTAGCCATGCACACTCCACTAAGTTCGGAAGGACGTGACACTTGAGTGAGTGAAACATTATGACACACTACGTGTAATTCTTAGCGCTGCATCTCTTCTCTTCAATGGAGTGCAATATAGCGCGAAAAAGCTGAACTGCACAAAAATCAATGGGATTTTCCTAATGTCTTCCAGGAAAGACGGTGAGTCTTGTAGGGCTAAAATGCTTCTTCTGTCGGTCCGGGGAATTCAAAAGTACGAAAATAGTTATTCGGTACATCCATTCGGTATCCCCAGCTCTGATCTTTATACCAGAATCAGAATCACCGGTGTAAATAGTTAAGAGGTGTCTATGCATGTCGTTTGCGGTTTGCCGTAATTTTTGAAATCTTGATATACTTCTTGCTGAAATAATAAAATAAGAAAAATCTTTCATCAACTGTTTTTACGCTCGAAGACCTAGTAGATTCTTTCACTCAATCGTTAGCTATTTCAACTTTGTTTCCCATAGTCTATTTGTCCATAAACACCCTTCGTCTCACATTTCCACATAGTTTGTTTTATATATTGAAAGGTTACGGCAGCATTTTGCAGCGTGTTCTGCTGAAAACTAGAGCACTCTGAGATTTCATACCTCCGCCAAGCAAGGCGGAGGTTTCGAGTTATGCGGGTAACATACATTCTAACAAACATCAGTCAAACACACAAACAGACCAACCGATCATCACCAAAATATTATCATTTATGTACACCAATATTGCTAACAATTCCTGTAGATGTCAAATAGATCTGTTAATAATGCTAACAGGCACAAAATGAAACACAGAGACATCAAACAAACAAACAAACAAACAAACAAATGTATCGGCAAATTGTCACGAAAATTTGTTTTTCTCTTCGTAATATACCTAAGTCATGCAAATTTCATAGGAGTCTGTCTATTATTTTTTGAGTTATGGCAGTGAGAAAAAATGAGGCAGACAAATCGACATATACGGATGATCTTCACCAAACGTTAATCATCTGTTCCTCATGACATACTTCACAATCCCTGTAAACTTTGTTAAAAACCATGAATCACGTTCTGAGTAATCTTGGTGACAGACAAACAAATTCAACGAAAACATAGCCTCCTTGGCGGAGGTAAATATTCTGTCTAGGTGATAAAGACTACTGTGTAGTTAAAAACAATGCTACAGGTGGTTGAGACTGGATTAGGAGATTATTCTATTGTTTCAAAGAAAGGTAGATTGTTTTCACGCAATGAAGAGTGCGGCGGTAAATTAAAGATTGTTACGAGCAGTTTGAAATGTCATTGCAGAATGTTAATTGCTGTAAAAGTATGTCACAGCTATAGCTGAAGTGTTTCAGGTTTTAAAGATAGATTCAGAAAGCGATTCCACTGTTTCAAGGGGATGTAGATGTATAAGAATATGAGGATTCATTGCATTCAATTGATTTATTACGCAAACATTTTAAATAAGCAGTAGCAAATAATACACGGTGTTTTAATTATTAAATTAATTGTTGCAAACAAGCTTAAAGTTTCTAGGAATACAATGCATAAACTGGTGAGTTCCGTATATAAAATACGTTCATTAGACTTTATAATATTATTCTGCTTGTGGTTCCATAAATACGTTCGTACTTATGTACGTCCGCCTATTAATAAATTCGTCTACAAGTTACGCTTTCAGTATTAGATAGGATAAAATCCACTTGAAAGAAACTCTGATTTTTGCTGGAAAGATTGTCAACCATAGTAATGCTTTTTTCGCTTTTTGAATGTTTTCAGTCAGTTTCGAAGTAAAGACATGAAGATAATTTTATTCGTATCGAATCAACAAATTTTCACTGTTTTTTTCACGCCATATTATGCTCAATTTACTGGTGGATCATGACATTCTTAATCAGAAGGGCGAAATGCGTAGCTAAGATAGGGTACGGAAACACAAAGCGGGCAGTTTTGGATATTGCGGCAAAGTATTTTTTTTTAAGCGACTGTGCGATGCCTAAGAAAACACGACAACACTTTGGGTTACGCTGCTGCGGTGGAAGAAATTGGTCAAGTCTGTTGTACTTCGTCTACAGCTATCGCCTCACACAAAGCAAATAAATGATGAACTATACAGTTCAATATCTACAGGCCCCGTAATAGTAATAAACTAGAGCACTCTGAGAGTGCATACCACCGCCAAGTAAGGCAAGAGTAACGAAAAATTCAATTTGGCTCTGAAACCATGATTTCTTTTGTATCAACTCCAAAATCTAATCTTTTGTGCCTATTGATAGTATTAACAGTTTCTGCAATTTTTTTGAAGATCCTTTCGTAACTGTTTGAGTTAAGCTGCTAACATACATTATGACAAACATAAGTCCAACATACAAACGACCCAACCGATCTACACCAAAATCTGGTGATTTATATATTTTAACATTACTAAGAACTCCTGCAAATTTCATGCAGATCCACTTAAAACTTTTTCAGATACACCGTAACAAACACTATGACAAACACAACTCATACAAAGAAACGAATCAAACGATCTGCACCAAAACTTAATCATTCATGTCTATTAACATTACCAACAATTCCTGTAAGTTTCATAAAGAATCACTCCAAACTTTTTGAGGTATTGTGCTAACAAACACAAAATCAAACACAGCAACTAACACACCAACGAACGCACAGATCATCACAAAAATTTGATCAACTACTTTTTGTGATGCACCTAACAACTCTTGTAAATTTCATAAAAATTCGTCCATAAATTTTGTGAGTTATGGCATTAAGAGAAATGAAGCAGACAAACAAACAATCAGACGGACGGATCTACACTAAAAGGTAATCATCTGTTCTTCCTAACATACCCAACAATCCCTGTAAATTTCGTCAGAATCCGTCCATAACTTTTTGAGTTCTCCTGGTGACAGACAGAAGAAAGATAGACAGACAAATAGGCAAACAGACAGGCGAATCCGACGAAAATAGAACCTCGTTGGCGGATGTAAAAAATGGAAGACATCGGCAAAAAAATTGAATTATATTATTTGTTATTATTATTATTAAATCCCACCAGACTGGCGACGTGGGAACGGAGAAACTCCCGCGCAACTAGCCCTGCGGGTGAAGAAAACAAAAGAATGAAAAAAGAAGATCCAAGATTACAGAATAGCTGGGTACAGATCGCTTAAAGCTGCCAATACCTGCACCAGCAAAGACAGAGCTAAGACCATTCCAAACATCCACACACGAAGGGAAAAACGAACGGGAACACTGGCCCGTATGGCATCACAACGGTTCCAAGGCAACTCACGAAGAGCACCAGTACGCCAAGTATACCTCACCAGAACAAATGGATCCGGAAGAAACTCAGACAGTTATAGATTTTATACAAAAAGCAGACACCACCAACTCTGCGACGATGCTCCAGTTCACAAGGCACAACACCACCCAGCATGAACGCACATCGACGAACCACTTTGTCAAGCAAACACAGATGGTAATCGGCAGCAGAACCACAGACTACAGAGCAGTACTTTGTCAAGCAGTACTCCAGAAGCAATTAATGCAGCGACGTGTCAATTCTACCGAGCTAAACAGCCTCCAAGCACGCCTCATAAGACCAATTTTCTGCGATGCACGTGAGGCAACCGAACGAATGTGGGGCTCAAACGTCAATTTTGGATCAAAATTGACGCCCAAGATTACCAAGTCATAAACCACAGGAAGAGATACGCCATCCAGTATAAGTGCAGGAAAAGGAGGTTCCACTGTACGCGACCTGGACACGAGCATGGTCTTAGTCTTGCCCGCAGTTAGCCTCATCCCCCACCTAGAACACCAGGAATAAATAATTTCAAAATCATTCTGAATGGATTTTGAAACCTCTAATCAGCCACTAGGCTTATCGCAAACAGCCAACAAAGTAACATCATCAGCGTAACCAACAAGTAAATTATTAACAAGATGAAACAGATCTGCCGCATATACAACGAACAGCAAAGGGCCCAGAACACTACCCTGTTGGACACCAGAAACCAAACCTAAAAACTCACTCTTCTTCCCATCAACAACTACACATTGACGTCTGTCAGATAAAAACTGACTAATTACCGCTAGAACTGAACCACCAATACCGATTAATCTCAGCTTTGGAGCAGCCCAAGGTGATTCACGCAATCAAAAGCAGCACTAAAATCAAGCTGTACCAACCTTGTCTTATGACCCCCATCAAGAGCCAGCTGTAAGACATGAGAAATATGAAGCAGAGCATCACAAATTCCCTAGCCCTTACGAAAACCATACTGTGTTGGGGAAGGACACCCTGCTTTTCAAGAAAACAACCCAATATCGACGCAATCAATCTCTCATAAACTTTGGACAAAACAGGTGCGATCAAGTCAGAGGTACGGGATGAAACCGAGCCCTTCGGAACAGGCGTCACATGGGCGACACGCCAGCACTCCGGAAAAGAGCCAAGCCGCAACAGTCGAGGGAATAAGGAAGCAAGCGGGGCTACGAGCACACCAGCCACCCTCCGAAGAAAGAAAGGAAACATACCAGATGGATCAGTGCCCCCATAGGGGTCCAGTTCAAGAAGAAGGCGGTGCACTTCAGAGGATCTGAAAGCAAAACCGGAGAACCTCGGCTCGGGATCAAATGCTAAAGGAATGCGCACCCGGTCCCGGCTCTGCTTCCCATCAAAGTAGCGCAACAAAAGGTCCGCCT
>LQNS02278127.1:229897-245607 GCA_001587735.2 Parhyale hawaiensis | reverse complement strand
AATGCCTTGTACAGTGGGACGATGATGGCCTTGGACTTGTATTCGAAGTTCCTGGTGATGAATCCGAGTACTCTGCTTGCCATTTTCACACTCTTGTCGACTTGCTGACTGTGTTGTAGTTTGTTTGTAATAGTGATTCCTAAGTCATGTTGTTGGGTGACAGTGGCCAATTCCATCCCATTCCATCCCATTCATTTTCAATTGGGTGGAAGAGTTCACCAGCCCTACTTGCATTACTGAGCATTTGTCTACGCTTATTTTTACAAGTTAACCAACACCGAGGAAGAGGAGGGACACTGCATGGAGTTCTGTATGCTCTCTCATCCCTCAAAATATTTCTGGGTGAAACACAAGAGCTGCGGCTGAAGCTCAAACTCATCAACATGGGCATCTGTGGAAAATGTCTTCCGCAGAGAGGAAGTGGGTGACCAACAGCCCCAGTGTTAGAAAGAAGTTGGGACTCACGCTTCGGCACTCTTTGAATTATTGTAGCTGCGTAAAAATCATGTAGATATCTTTGGAAGAAAAGAAGCAAAAATTCGCCAAGAAGATGATAGCGCAAGCACGGATAGTTTTAACAGACCACGATGACTCGGAGAGTTGAGTAAGTCGGGCCGTATAAGATAATGGACTATAGTGACAACAAAATATTTGGATCTTAGGAGTTGGTGAGGCCTGGATGAGGAGTCCGTAGCTGTGGAGGGTGTTGCTCCCAGTGTTTCTCCAGACAATTTCTGAACATTTTGACTGTTTCTACACTGACGACTTTGAAGGGAGACTGTTCCGAAAGTTCACTATGAAGTGCGGGAAAAACTGCTGGAGTAATGTAGTTCTTCGATCTTGACTTCTAAGTACTTGGTCGTTGGATCGATGGCGATCATCAATGTCTGTGTCACAAAGTCCCGTCGTTTGCACGTTGTTGAAGCCCTTTCATTAAGTACTTGAATGATTCTATTACTTGCCCCCTGAGTCACCACGGCTAAAATAATTCCCACTACTGATTATTGAAATTTAATTAAATTCGTTTCTAACACATAAGAACCTAAAACAGGAAACAAGAAGTTCATGATAAAGCAAGAATTGTATTTATGCGTAAGAAACTGAAACTCGTTAATAAAATGCATAGCTTAGAGGCCAGGGGACACAATTAGTATATCTATATATTTTTGCGACAAAATTACCTCAAAGATAACAGAAACTAATGCTGTCTCCAAGCGATATCTTGCGCTAATGAATATGAGTTTTTTGCTAATAAATGTGATACATGAGTAACTACGAGCGGTTTATGTATGGCCGATCTGCACGATAAATTTTCAAAATGTTCACTCATCCGAATGTGTTACTGTGATGAAGAAACAGCAGAAAAGTACACTACTTCCTGAGTTTTATTTCACTTCAATCTGAAAAGATATCCGTTACTTCCCTAGCCACATTTGACGGGGCAACTGATTTGATGGCCAACATTTTAACATCTCTTTTGGCGTTCGTTACACAGAGCTGTGTTGACAATGACGTTACAAAACATTAGGACGAGTGGATGAGTGAAAGCTTCGTAAAAACTAACATGTAGACAGGTCTTTATATAGGACGTCAAATTATTAGGCAAACTGTTTTTGCTATTAAAAACGTTAATTTAGGAACCAAATGAATTGCAATAATGAACATATTCGAATTGAGGTAAAAATGTGATATTTTAGAGTCACTAATGGTGCATGTATGAACCTCTGCAAAAACGAAAACCGTTCTTACTGTTCTTTTACAGTTGCTAACGTAAAGACTTCATGTTGAGTAATATCGTCTGTCTGATCTACGATTGCTTCCCTGTGCGCTAGTTTTTTTTTTTTAAATTGCCTTTAATCTTGATATATCTTCATCCCCAGCGCACTCCATTTTATTCAGGTTTAAATCGGGTGAACACGCTGGCCATTTCTACAAACAACATTCAAAAATCTAATTACCGTGTGTGCTACAGAAAGTTTTAGGGTGCATGACAAGGCTCATCATTTTGCATGAATAAAAGCAATAGTTCTTCGAAAAGGTAACATAATCATCAGGTAACATTCCAATGCTGTATGGAATTTTCCATGGACAAACCAACTTCTCTCTGATTTTGTGAGGCCAAAAAATTACTCCGCCTCCTCTTGCTTAGCATCTCAAACAATGATTACGATTGAATATTTTCAGTCTTTACAGCTGCTACTTTACTTCTGCCAACTAACCGTCTAGAGTAGCTCTGAAAAATTGAAGTACGGGAAAAACTGCTATTTCGCGAAGTTTTCAGCCAGTTAAATTTCGTTCATGAACAGCTTCACAGAGCGCCTTGCAATAAGTTTTACACTTTTGTATAGCTGCTCAGGAGGCGACAAGCAATAGAGTGTGAAATATCTGCCTTTAAACACTTTTCGACCAGTCAAACCCATGTTCTTCACAAATTGCCTCGTTACACTGACATGGTAGGTACGCTTGGGAATAACCCTTGATGTACTGTCGCTGGCCTCTTTTAGACTCTTAAAGTTATCATGTATGGACCGATCAAAAGTCACTTTATTCAACAGATTTAAAATAAAATTCATTACACAAAGTAACATAGCCCTAATTTTAAGAAAAGAGAAGTCAAGATTATTTCACAAGACCAAGTGCAAGCAAAATCTGTTATTCGGCACATATGCAGTCTTTAACTTTGAATGGCATAAGATACTAGCTTTCTAAATGCCTTTAGTTTTACCATAAAGTGATGGTGGCTTTACGATTTGCAAATAATTTGTGAGTATGACGTTGATTTGAACGACAGATTGACTTATTTTGCAATAAATAGTTTGAATGGAAGAGTTTGACTTAAAAACAAAGAGTTAGCCACCAATAGCGCTTTACAGAGTTCATAGACACCCAGTTCTGTAACTGCCAAAACTATTTTGTCAACCATCACCCGCAGGCTTATCTGGAATTTTCTCCCAGGAAAGTAAGACTCATAGTTACAAATTTATGGTAGAAGATGCTCATAGCATTGTTTTAAATACATTTGTAAATACGGGAACTTGCTTTATTAGCAGGCCCGTGTAAGAGTTTTGTCAGCATAGTGGCCACCACGGCTCAGCTGGCGTCGGCTACACTCACAGTTACGTGAAATTGATACAAATTAGCGAAAAATATTATTAGGTAGTGTTTTTTATACAACTAAAAAAAGAGTTGGCACTGTATAAGTAATTAGCTATTCAATTATATTAACTTTTTATTAAGTACAGTAAGAACAATATTGTATCTTTTAACTTATTACGTACCTTCATTAAAAAATCCTCTGATCACCATTTTAAATTATAGTAATCTTACGGTGTCTTTGACACCGCTGCGGTGTCCGAGTGGTTAAGGAGATGGACTTGAAATCCATTGGGCTCTGCCCGCACAGGTTCGAACCCTGTCCGCAGCGAGTGCATTTTTAGCGCGGAGCGGCTATGCGTGCTTGTAATGAATGCAGGTGAGCCACAGGCAATATTGATGGCAGCGAAACACCTGCGCCGGAGGTACACATTATTCTCCATGTGACCGTGTGCTGAGGTGCACGCGTTCCGTGCGTCTTCAGCAGCGTAGCGCTTCAGGTATCACCACCTAAGGTGGTTGCCCGCTGCTTGGTTACAGGATGCAAGATAGGTCGGTGGTCTGTGGTCTTTTTTAATATATGTTGTAGGGCAGCAATGCCCGCCTCTGATGAACATAGACTATATCGAAAGGAGTGGAAACTCTAGTCTACTTTAAAGTAATGGTAACTTCAGCATTTCATTGAAGTATCGTCAGAATTTCGAGTATCGCTCCTGTTTTTTCTCGATATTAACACTAGAGAAGCCACTCTTAATTTCTTCAGCTCGCTGCACTTTGATTTTAGCATAAGCCGAGGACTCGGTGCTCGTTTTCATGCATCAATACTCCATGGCTGGCAAGCTGCCATCCGAATTCTAGTTTTGTCTGGCAATTTGTGCTCCAATAATTATCCTACGAATTAGTTACCCCCTCATTTGGGAGAGAGCTGCTGCTATTTCACTTAGTTGGAACCCAGCCTTTAAAGCACCGATGGAACTACCTATGTAAACTACTAGTTTGTTGACTACGTTCTTGTCTTTTTTTACACTTTAGTAAGTTATAACCGGCAAGAACTTAGTTTCCAGCCTAAGATAATCACTAGCGCCTGCAGGCTTTTAAGTCGGCTGTTAATGGTTTTTTGCTGGATTTCCTTTAGCAGCGCTTTGGGCTTCCCGGTGTTGCAAATGCTTCATTTGGGTTGTATTACCTGTCCGTGGGAGCCCAAGCGTGAAGTTTTAATAATAATAGCGGTACCTTCTCCTGAACGTCATGTCGAGAGCGTTGTACTCGGCACTTGGGGTCATGTTGCTGTCATTATAACCCCCAGCCGACCATAAAAATAACATATATTATTGTCCAAAACTTAAACACGTATGTGCGTCATAAATATGCTAAGTGCATCATCATTACACATTTTAACTCACTCTACTGTAATTATAATAACACTACTCACGTACTATATTGCATACAGGTACACTGGGAAAAACTATGATGCACTTAGATGCATCAGAATCGTATGCATTTTTGTCCCAAAATTGAAACACGCAAGTGCATCATAAATTATCATGATGCACTTTAGCGAGCTCCACTGTAACTAAAGTAATAATCATGTATTATAGTACTTACAGTAATTACACTTAACGAGTTATTCCTTTTTCTTTAATAGTAGAATTCAAAAGTTCAAATATTGAAGGAAAGGAGAAGCCAGCGGTCTGAGAATCCGAGAATTGAAGTCACCGAGGGAGCACGGACTTCATATTTTGGTTGGCACACTACCAGTGACATATCGTCAAGACTTTAGAAAAAGAAAGCATGATGAAATCTACGTTAGATTTATCCACTGTATGTGAAATTATATTTATTCATTCTCCTCAGGTTTCGTACTGCGACTAAAATGCTTTCATTAATAATTATGGTGTCCAGATTATCACTGCTTTACTGGGGCTTGATGTACATATAAACTAATCTGTAGCCAGGATACTACTGTGATTATATTTTTACCAATCCTGAAATTTATTTAATTTTTTCTTGTTATTCGGAAACCAAAAGAAATGCAGCAAACGCGCAATTGTTTTCTTCATTTTCGACGACCGGGCACCGCAGTGCAAATATAAACTCAGGTTTTCCGTTACATAGCTCCAAACTATTTTGCTTTACACTCTATAGCAATAAACCACTTTGTTTTATGTCATGCCATACTACTACAGAAGACTCGGCTTTACACTCTGCAACGAAAAATTCCTGGTTTGATTCGATGCAACGCTACAAAATCGATGGTTTTCCACCATGCCCCTTACAAAATCCTTTATATTACACTACAGTGACTACACAATAACACAAGTACAAAATACTTAGCGATATCTCGGAAAATTGGACGATCCGGACATTGAGGTCCCGTCTCTTCGCCCCACCACAAAATTTCCAAATTCGACCAACGGGAAACTTAGCACCGCGGGTCCCATCCTCTTTTTATGCTAATCTGCTTAGGGAAAACCTGGGAAACAAATCAATCTGGAAATTAGCGGCGCTTGTGGCGCCCCTCGCACGCCGGTGAAGGAAGCAAAGGAGCCGACAAATTAGTTAATGACGTCAGAGGGACGCAGGCAGGAAGCGGAGGAGGATAGCATCTCTGGGAGACGGAAGAGGAGGATGTGCACGTGAGAGAATATCGGTGGGACAGAGATGTGTTGATAGCTGTCACTGTTCTGCATACAAACGGAGGCTTCAACTGTACTTAGAAGAACCAATACAAATATGAGCAATTAATTATGTGTTTGTAATAGACTGCATCAGAGATACGCAAAAAAAAATGAAATTGCAGCTGGGACAAGGATATTCAGTCTTACAATGTAATATCAGAATGAGACACGGATTCAGATTTATTATAATGTAAACTTGAAGAGGAACAGTGTTAGAACGCTGTTGTATCTCTAAAATATCTTAAAGTATAATTTCCTCAAGAATTCTTTCATGCTTTGTGAACAAATGCTTGTCGTTTCAGAAGGAATCTCCCAGTTATCTCACTTCTGTGATCTCAGCAGAACAGGCCGCGGCCTTTTTGCGACCTTCTTCATTGTTCGTATTTTATGCCCACCAGTGCTTTTTCTTATACGCTTTAGAGTCAGTAGCACGGTCGTCCTTCTAGCTACTACGTAGAGCAGTGATGATATAAACATATGCTCCATTTTATATATATATATATATTTATAGGTATATATAGTTTTTAGGTGATGCAAGAATTGGCTCACAACACTTGGTCTGTAGATGGCAGAAGCCTTCTGAATTCAATTCTTTCAAAAATTAGCATCAAGACCGGCAGCACAGGAAATATTATAGGCTGCAAAAATACTTCAAAGAGGCCGAGCCCAGCTCAGGTTATAAACAATATTAGTCATTCATCTGCTGTTTTCTTCTTGCGAAGTTTACCGCTTCTGTCTGATGGTATGTAGAGCTGAATTGTTTGATTCTCTCCATCAGGTTCTCCAGTGCAGTATATTTGATGTTGTGTAGCTGATGATGATGCTACGCTCTATTATCATTTTTACCGTGCATCTATTCATCTATTCCACTATACAGTTAGTTGGTCGTTTGATAGTTCTCTCCGTCCTAACGTGACGGACTAGGTAGGGGAAATTCATCAGCTAAACAGCAAGAAGTTTTTCATTTCCAATTTCTTCAAATGAAAGCTAAGCTGTGAAGGTGCATGCAGTACCTGCCAGTGGCAGCATAGCTAATGGATTAAACAGTGAATATTTCCTAACGGAGTTCATATTGCTCAGATTTTGTAAAAGAAACAAAGAAAGAAAAGGTAAGATGTTTTGGAGAACAGAGCCAAGGAAAAGAGTAAAGGAAACAGAGCTTTCACTGAATTAATTGTTTTCTACCATCATTCACAACCTATTTCAGGGCCCTGTGCAACCTCCGTGGTCAGCGGTCACGTGATTCTGTGTATCGTATCACCAAGCCTTGTACTTTAAGCAATTATTCTCCTTACTATATTACAATTCTAGAGCGTTATTTGCAGTCCACGTACATGAATTAACTTACGGCATGAAAGTATTTTTAATAAAATCTTTCGAAAAGGAAACTGGTTGCTGTCTTTGCTGGATCGGTTTATTTTGTAATTTCTGGAGAGACACGAGCACAGTGTGCTATGCAGGGAGAGAGACTGTGATCAGCTCAGCATGGGCGCCGTTTCCAGACAGGAACATGGCAGTAATAGGCAACAACTGAGACACGTGTGAAGTGGCTATACGTTGTCGTCGTCGGAGGTCATGGGTAGTTTTAATGCCTTATTTCGCTATATAATTCCCCAACATTTTGCAATTTAAAACGATTGTTTTTCTTCTTACCTTAAGCTTCTTTCTTGGTATAGCTCTGAAGCGACGCAGATTTCCAATGTAAATTAATGGAACTGGCTGCATGAAAACCGACCCTGCTATTGACAGGAATATTGCGCACCAATTCAACACCTAATTCCACTTACGCTTGTACATGGTTGTGCTGACGTGCATCACTGTGAACCAGTTACATATACAGTAGATGACACAATACCATTTTAAGTAGCTCCTGCAGTGCCAGCCTCTCCACTGTGCCACTATATGAGCGGGCTGATGCCACTCATGTCAGTCGCAGCGAAGATCACCGGTCCCTGTCAGCGCTCAGTAAGCGTCACGCGCCGAATGATGCGATTGGAGTCATTGGTGACGTGATTGAGTCTTGCGGGGGCAGCAGCGGACGGTGGGGATGCAGGATCAGAAGAGTTAACTACTCCTTGTCTGTACCTGCTGTGTATGTCACGCTAGCTTCTCTGATGCATGTTTGTAATGAGGGAGTGAGACACGGAGCTACTTAAACCGAGAATCTCTTAGGAAAACTGCGTCAGTGTAAGAGCTGAAACAACCTTGGAACGTACTTCAGATGTATTTCAGTTGCATTAATAACTCATATCATTTTTTTTTTGTACAGAGGGGCTCCTAAAAGCTCCTACTAGCTCTATCAAAATTCTTGGTTGCCTCAACAGCTGCAATTGCAAAAGAGCTTCTCGGGCCACCGGATGTTCTGCTATAGGACAGAATTAGAAGATGCTCTTCATCTAAAATTACGATTTGTTGAAGCATTGTGGATGTGTACCGATCATCCATACATGATTGTCAGGAATACTGCTTCATTCTGTCATCTTGTGGGTAATTACCGTGCCCATGGCCAAGGGAGCGCGCATGCGTTCATTTGTGTGTGGCACAAACGTATGGCAACGCAGTTGCTCCAAATTCGCTATTTACAACTTTTCTCCATTACCATTAGTGTAGTGAGTACCAATAACATTGCGCAGCATTTGAATGAAAGGCAAGCAATTGCAATATTTCAATCTTCTGGTCGGGAATCTTTGTAATTGGATACAATCGAAAAAGGAATGTCCAATAATGAATTAAATGTTGCAATTATTTGATAAGCTACGAAGCAAGCCATACATAAAGCGGTTACGGCCCATTGTGATAATGAATGGCATTTGATATTTTTACTCAGTACTATCGAACTGGCCAAAAATTTTAACGAGTTGTTAGAATTTCCATTGCATTGTCCTAATAATTACGCCAAGCACGATCGGTGCAGACGCGTGTCTCTGTTAACAAAAACTTTGATATCAAAATATCCTATAAATGCAGGCACCACTCGTCGCACATATATTAGGTTAACACATTAACCTGATCGAAGCGATGTGAGCATTTGCCTGTGCCATGCGATCACGTTTGTCAGGATCCAGCCAGCACGGCTGCCAAAGGTGTCATAAGTGTACGTACATAAGGACATGTGTTTTAATTTCACATAGCCCTGCACGTTAAAACTTTATACGGCGGTATGATTAATGTATGGTTGCCACTGACGAGAACTTTTCTCCGTGGTGGCACGCGCTGCACTAGCCGTCCTGTCTGCGTGTCCTACGGACGTGCCCCGTCCCAGGCACCACCGAAGTGACAGTTTTACGCTTCAGCCACTCCCGCTACCTGCCGTTACCGTAACAATGAGAGTAATTATGATGCTGCAAATGAAAACTTCAGCGATGTGGAACCTCCGAACAAGATGATTTACTTAGAAAATTTCACTAGACATGTGCTGGATATTGGGAATAATTTTCCACGTCCAGCGGTTTTGAAATGTGAGGACTGCCACCGGAAGAGCATCTTGTGGGTACGATATGTATCCATTTTTTAACAGTAAGGGCAACCTCGTTACCAATGGCCAATGCGAAAGAAAAGACGTCATCGGTAAAGTGGTAAATAGATATTTTTTTTGCAGTTTCCGAAAATATTTTGCCTGTCAGACATAATTGGAGTCACGATCTACTGATACAACATCTATTGCGTGTACTGTCACAACTACTTTCTTTTCTTTCTGTTATGATGGATATCAGTGCAGTCTCCTAATGCGCTTATATACGCTGCTATTGCCATAAATGTACATTTGGGATGCGCTCCAGTTCCATTACCCTGTATGTCGTTTAGACGTAGGCTAAAAAAAGAATAATATTTACATCTCTTTAGAGGTGCAAATTGCCCTTACGTACGTAACTGGAAGTTACTGAACAGAGTGGTAGTAGAAAGAAACCCTCGTCACAGCAATATGCCCTCCAAAATTAATGATCAGTTATTTTCCCTTCAGGACTTCTTAAGGTATCCTGGAGAATATACATAGATAACCCAGAATTCTTTGAACAAATTTCAACCTCCTACCGTTTCTAATAGCGAAATAAGCATGTGTCACTCTATAAAGGCATTTCCGAAAGTGTTTCGTTAAAAAAATATTAAGAATCAAACTTTTAGACGTACGATTTACTACCCTGGTGGGTTAATGAAAATTTCAAATCAGAACTTCATAAATACAAAGGTTAAATTAAGTTAAATGTTTACAGTGGATGGCACTGTCGGAGTGACTGCCGAGCACCCCAACGAAGACACCACGCAGGAGATTCACTAATCCTCGCACAGGCTTTAGTAATCCTACCGATAAGTTCTTCTCCGGACAGTACTGGTGTTTCGCCGATTAAACTCTTCAGGTGTTTCCCAATGGTAGAAATCAAGGGACGCCATATATCAGGAGACTGTAGTGGATATCTTTCTCTGTACATTCTAAAGTTGCTCTCCTACAATTCCAGTTCTTCATACTTAAAATTACACTCAGTGCACGTCTGTGAGTTCACTACTCGATAGTTGGTCCATTATCGTCTGTACGTATAGATATACTGCAGACCAACTATCCAGTGTCAAAGAGCGCCCGTAGAGTAACTTTGTCTTTGTTGCATAGTGATGTAGTCCACCAACTCAGTAAATCGTTTTTCATCAATTGTAACGCTTCGCAACTTTGAAACCCTGTGTATTAACTTGGTTGGAATTACAGAATATGTAGCATAGATCAAAAGCGCTCTTGCCTAGGCTCCAAGCGTACCCTGTCGTGTGCTGTCAACAATCTATTGTGTTCAGCAGGGATAACTCATAACTTGTTTTCAACGATGACATGTAACTGAAAGCTACTTTCAATAAAAAAGTCATTAACTTCGAATTTCCTCGTGGTTTTTCGTGTCAGCTTCAGTGACAAAGAAGAGGGTAAACTTTTTTTTTTCTTTCACTTCTACCTTTGGCTATTTTTTTTTATTCCTCGGTCAGCCTGAGCGGCGCTAGGACAAAGGTCGCTCTGTATACGCACATGCTCACCTGAGGAGCCGGCTCGGCTGAGGAACCTGCCTTGACCCTTTCTGAACAACTGAAAGGTAAAAAGTAGAAACCTTCAATGAACTACTCAGAATATTTAATAAGCACAGCACCAGTAAGTAGACTAGATACGTATAGATTTCTCTTCCTAAGAGCACAGTAGTAGTAGGCTGCTGATGAAGAGAAGCTTGACTTATTGAACATACCAGTCAACATTTGATTTTATTGTATCTAATCAATGAAGATATAGCTATATTATAATATGAAGTATAGACTTTTGATAAAGTAGATTTAGTCGTTTCGAATTGCGACCTTCGCCTCTTAGCGCACTCTTCAGGAGCTTGGACACCGTGACCTGCGTGTGCAGCCTAGTGGCTCGGGACCTTCTGTATTCAAAAGCTAGCAGAACAACTGGACATTTCACCCTAGCCCACTTTGCAGGAAAGCCTCCAAATTTGCAGTTTCATTTGAATACCCAGCGACACTTTCTGTCCACTGTCTTGCAGAACATTTGTCGAGCAAGTGGTGCAGCATAAAAAGCTTGTAAATGCCCTGCATTACACCCTGCCAACACGATATCTCTCGATACCCTCGTGAAATAAGCTTCCTAGCGCGATTGAATAACAGTATTAATAATGAAACAATAATTAAAATGTAATTCTAAAGACAGCAGATAGTAAATTGAACGCACTTTACTAAATATAAGCAGAACAAAGTTAAAAATTATGCTCAGCTCTGTAAAAGAAGTGTAAGTTCTGTACCCCTCATTGACTAACCAAGTAACTGTGCACTGTAGGCTACAAGCTGTGCAGCAAGAGATAATAATAAGCTTGATATCTACCGCGACGACCCGGACCCACCCACCCGACCCGGCCAGGTGTTGCCGCCGCGTGTGCCGCAAGCCTCAGGGATCACCAAAGGCCGCTGAGGTGCCACCACCTCTAACGTCCAGCGGATGATGTCGGTCAGTTGATCAGCAATAGGACGATCGAATAAAGGCGATCCTTTGATGTTCTCCATCGCTCCACAGACTCCAATGAAACGCTCGAGCTGTCCTGATATGGACCAGATTATTGAGATGGGCTTTAAATGAGGCGGAATATGTGTGTAGTGTGGAGCAGAGGACCATCAAACGGCCCGTTGACCGCTCTCACATGCTTCCTTCTCTTCCGTTTGTTCCGATCCCCTTTGTTGCACTGCGGGCCACTGACAAACACTCGTAATATTAGCAGGCTGCTCAAGCGAACCAAATGTGACTGTCCGATCCTATCGAGCTCCTTCTCCCTTTGAAACTGGTCGGCAGCAAACGCAGAGAAAACTGACCTGAGACTTTGATGATGCTCGATGTGCTCACGTGGCATTGGTAAGTGTAGGTTTAATAACTAAATACGCAATAAATTTTAGGCATTTACGCGAAAACATCGATATTAGGATGTCTGAAAGTTTGAATTTACTGGCACTTAACCTTTAAGAAGGAACTTCAGGGTTCTCCAAACATAGAAATAGAGATCTGCTCAGGTCGGTGTTAAAATCAGCTTGCCCTCAAGTGCAGTATGCCCAAAGGTATCCGTTACAGGCAGCGGCGCAGCTGTGGTTATCGACACTCTGGACTGCGTGCCACCTACTGAGTAGGTAATTAGTCACCACGGACTGTTGCCACATGTGGTATTCGCTCCTCCATCTGTACAGTACAGGCCTTGAATTGCCCCCCTCCCAAAAAAAAAAGAGCTTTATGTGTTATTTGTATGTATGTTATTTGTACAAGTTGTTAGATATATTATAGAGAGTAAATTAACAAATTTTTGCCGTGACCTGTCACTTTGTGGGTTTCTTTATCCCAGTATTTAATTTTATGTTTGTCAGCAAAATAGCTCAAAAATTTATCTACAGATATTTATGGAATATAAAGGAATTGATGGCAATGTTGATAATATGTATGATTAAATTTTGGTGATGATCGGTTGGGTCGTTTGTGTGTTTGATTGTTTCTCTGAGTGTTTACCAGCAAAATACCTCAAAAGGTCTAGAATGGATCTAAAAAAATACAGAAGCTGTTATTGAAGTGAAAAATCACAAATGATAACATTTTTTTGTATTGATACATTGGAGATCATATTTGTGTATCACGTCGTTGAAAAAAAAAACAACGGTGTCATAAAATCTACACACTGTGTGCCTGCTATATGCGAATTAATTTGATGCAAAATTTGTGCATATACAAATGGAGAACTGGGACCACTGTTTCCTTTAATGACAAAAAATTTGTTCATATGAAATCTGCCACTTGTACGCGGGAGACATTGCCAGCACACAGTATCGCGTTGCTTCTCTTATTTACAGATGTTTTCATAAAATCTGCTTTAATTACTGTTGTATTTAGCTGTGTTTTAGTGCAGTCTTGTTAAGAAAACGTACCAGATAACCCAGTCGGAGGACTAAAAATGGGTTATGAAACGTTTTCCACTCTATATGATGTAAGCAGATTAAATATATCCGAATTCAATTTATGCGTCTTTCTCGCTTCTTTCTCTTCCTTCTCCCAGAGTGCCAAAGACCGAGAAGTTGAGTAGAGCACTCTGAGAGCGCATACTTCAGCCAAGCAAAGCAACATTAACTAAAAATTCAACTTGGTACTGAAACTATGATTTCTTTTTGATCAGCACCAAAATTTAGTCATTTATGCCTTTTGACAATTGTAACAGCTTCTGCAATTTTCTTGAAGATCCTTTCTCAGCCTTTGAAATATTTTGCTGGCACACACTCTGACAAACACCAATTAAACCCACAAAAGGCCGAACCGATCCTCAACAAAGTTAAATCAATTATGTCTAATATTGCTCCTAAAAAGTCCTGTGATTAAATTAAAAAGACGCTACTAACGTTGGGAGCTATTATCGTGACAAACATAAGATGAACAATGTAAAAAAAAAAAAATATGTTCATAACTGTTTGAGTTATGGTTTGGCACGCAAAGAGATCGATAGAAATCTCAACAAAACTAGAGCACTCTGAGAGCGCATATCTCCGCGAAGCAAAGAAACGGTAATGAAAAATTAAAATTCGTTTTGAATTTTAATTCCACTTGTATTAACGCCAAAATCTAATCATTTGCGACTCATCTGTAATAACAACTTCTGTAAGCTCGGAAATCTATTCGTATCTCTTTGAGTAATACTACTGTCAGATACTCTGACACATATTGGTCAAACAAACCAAACCATCTTCACCAAATTTTAGTCTATTATTTTTTTTAACAATATTTGCAATAACTCAAACTAAATTCATAAAGATCCGTTCATAACTTTTAGAGTTACTGTGATAGCAAGCATAAAATCGAACTCAGAGACAAGCTAGAACACATCGTGGTGTAAGACCATCCCCTGCTGTGGGAGCAAATTTCATCGTCGTCATTTTTTATGGCCAATTGTTCTCAATTTTGATTTCGTTTGAATTAACGGCAAAATCTAATCATTTTTGACTTCTAAATATGCCTAAATGTTAATAAAAAAACGACCCTAATCCGTGGCTATTAGAAGACGAAAACACTTCTAAAGGCTAGTGGAACAATCGAGCTATCCGGCCGTGCATGAAACTTTCATCTGTAGGAACTTCTCCCGTAGTGACAGCGCTTACAAGAAAAACCGTCAGGCCCTCAAACTTTATATTGAATATTTCTAGTTATATTCAACGAAATTTCCGTCATTGGCCAAGCGTATCGCTTGTTCTGATGTTGATCTTACATGAAATGCAATTTGATGAAAATCGCTTCCGTCAATCTCGTGCAATCAAGTGCCGAATTTGTTAAAGAAAGCAAAGGGCGAAAATTCACTGAAGCTCCCTCTTAAGCGCATTATATCCTGGGCACACGTAATTGCGTCCCATGGAACAAATCTGTGACGCATTGTTTACAGCTGGAGTTTCTAGGGTACTGAGTAAGTCTATTTATATAACTCCGCCAAAAACAAAAGTAATAATTATTTTCTGCTCTGAGTGCAACAAAGACAAATAAAAGTTCCAAAACAGTCGCAAGTCCGCAATCAAAGGAGATCTTTCAAAACGAAGAAGTCAGGAACTGATATAAAATAGAATTGATCATATAATACAATCCATCTCTTTGAAAGTTTTGATTTTAATGTAACTGTTGTGCGCGTTTGGTGAATTTGCGCGATCGATCGATCGCGCAAATCCACCAAACGCGCACATCATAACCATTGGCTTCAACGATGGCCTCAACGCCTACTGCGGAGTTAACATACGAAGCGTTTTTACCTTTTTTAAATTCCGTCGAAATCATCAGTACATTCTGCATTTCGATGTGCATATGTCGGCCAATGTAGAAGCCTGCTTACTAATTCTGCGTTGCAGCAAGCTATAGGACATTACTAGTTAACTGTGCTCAGTAGCTGCTTGTTATAGGCCATGCTCTGAATATATAATCCGTAAGATATTATTGAACGAAGAGATACGATATTTAATTAGTTCCGCTATTAGTCAAGCTTCATAGCCACACAGTCAGGGTAGTGGCTCTCTCTGCCAGTCATAGTCACACAGTCAGGTGAGTGGCTCTCTCTGCCAGTCATAGCCACACAGTCAGGGTAGTGGCTCTCTCTACCAGTCATAGCCACACAGTCAGGTTAGTGGCTCTCTCTGCCAGTCATAGCCACACAGTCAGGTGAGTGGCTCTCTCTGCCAGTCATAGCCACACAGTCAGGTTAGTGGCTCTCTCTGCCAGCCATAGCCACACAGTCAGGGTAGTGGCTCTCTCTGCCAGTCATAGCCACACAGTCAGGGTAGAGGCTCTCTCTGCCAGTCATAGCCACACAGTTAGGTGAGTGGCTCTCTCTGCCAGTCATAGCCACACAGTCAGGATAGTGGCTCTCTCTACCAGTCATAGCCACACAGTCAGGTTAGTGGCTCTCTCTGCCAGTCATA
>LQNS02278127.1:211374-229596 GCA_001587735.2 Parhyale hawaiensis | reverse complement strand
GTCATAGCCACACAGTCAGGGTAGAGGCTCTCTCTGCCAGTCATAGCCACACAGTCAGGGTAGTGGCTCTTTCTGCCAGCCATAGCCACACAGTCAGGGTAGTGGCTCTCTCTGCCAGCCATAGCCACACAGTCAGGTTAGTGGCTCTCTCTGCTAGTCATAGCCACACAGTCAGGGTAGTGGCTCTCTCTGCCAGTCATAGCCACACAGTCAGGTTAGTGGCTCTCTCTGCCAGTCATAGCCACACAGTCAGGGTAGTGGCTCTCACTGCCAGTCATAGCTACACAGTCAGGGTAGTGGCTCTCTCTGCCAATCATAGCCACACAGTCAGGGTAGTGGCTCTCTCTGCCAGTCATAGCCACACAGTCAAGGTAGTGGCTCTCTCTGCCAGTCAGCCAACTGACCGACACACCGGTTCATGGTACAGACAATGACAGTTTAAGCACTGACAGGGTGTGGAGAAAGTTCCTACAGTAATTAATTTTTAGCAGCTCGATAGTGAAACAAAAATACTGAAAATTGCAAATGCCTCATAGTGTCACTAGACATTGTCTTCGTGTATTTTTTAATATTCCCTACTTTAATCCTGGATTACTCTTCGAGGTGTTCCTCTGTAGCTGTCTTTTAATACGCGCAGCCTGTCCTGCGGAGATTTATCCTATGCATTCTTCAGGTACAACTTCAAATTGTCGACAGCGCCGTGGAGCGATGGACAGCAGTCATTAATTAGACGCTAACATGCGGACCAGACAAGGAGGTCAAGAAGATTCTAAGTGGAGGAAGATCACCAAATTTTGTTGCTCCAGAATTTCGCAAATTGGTTTTGTATCACGCGAGCGAGGGCACGCCGATTTGGTGAAAAGATAAAATCATCGTTCCTGAAGTATTTCTTCACTCCATACAGATCAGTGTCGAATTGTTCAGCAACGCATGGAATTTTAATGTATGTTAGCAACGAAGAGAAAACATTTCCATACGATGGCTCCAGGTTGCTCTTCCGCGATTCTGTCACTCCGGAGAACGAATTTTGCATTCAATGGTAACAACTTTGAATCAGAAAACCAATTTCACCTCCTCACATGGCACCTTTCAGGCTGTTTCAAAAGAATTTGAGCTCTCGCTTCTATTTCTGATGATCAGAATGGCCGGCGCCTCGTCAGCATAAAGAGAAAAGGTTGACCTCAATAATTACCTCCGCCGATACGATTATGTTTTTGCCTGTTTGACTGTTTGTCTCTTTGTTTGTCTGTCACCCAGATTACTCAAAAAAGTATGGACTGATGTTTCCGAGATTTGCAGAGGCTGGTGGGCATGTTAGGAGGAACAGATGATTAACTTTTGGTGAAGATCCTTTCATCCGTTTATTTTTTGTCTCTTTTTCTTAATACATTAACTCAAAAAGTTATGAGTAGATTTTCATAATATTCACATAAGTCGTTAGGAATATCACGAAAAGTAAATGACCAAATTTTGGTGACGGTCTGTTCACTGGTTTGTTTGTCTCTATGCTCAATTCTATATTTGTTAGCAAAATAATTAAAAAATTTTTGACTTGAACTTTATGTAATTTTTATGAGTAGTTAGAAATGCTTAGAGATATAAATGATCAAATTTTGGTGATGATCGGTTTTTTCATTTGTATGTTTGACTTATGTTTATTGTAATGTGTCAGGAGTATAACTCAAATATTACCAAAGGATCTCTGTTGAATTTGTAGGAATTGTTAGAAATAATGAAAAACACAAATTACCAAATTTTAATGATAATCGGTTTGTCATATTGTGTTTCACTAATGTTTGTCAAGATGTTTGCTAGAACATAATGCATGATCTTACGCGCGGATCTACAGAAAAAATACAGAATCTATAATTATTGTCGAAAGACACAAATAACCATATTTTGGTGCTGATAAAGATAAATCAGAGTTTCAGAACCAATTTAATTTTTTCGTTACAGTTGCTTTGCTTGGCGGAGGGATGCGCTGTCGGAGTGCTGTAGTTGAAGATGTTATAAATTGATTTCCATAAAATTCTCGGGAATTTTTAGAAATATTAAAAGGCACAAATGGACAAATGTTGGTGAAAATCGGTTCGTCCATTTTGTGTTTGACTGTTGTTTGTCAAAATGTTTGTCAGAACATAACTCAAAAAGTTAAGAACGGATCACGATGAAAATTACAGAAGCTGTTATTGTTGTCAAGAAGCACAAGTGACAAATTTCGGTGATGATACTACAGTTGGAAATTCTAGTTTCATGACTAGTTTAAATTTTCATTAACATTGCCTTGCTGGGCGGATATGTGCGCTCTTACAGTGCTCTAGTAGTGTAACTACAGTCCTCATCGCTTGGACCAAAAAAAAACTAAAAATTGGAAGCCAATTTCAACTTGGAATTTTGGCAGTTTGAGCATTGACCAAGTTGCTCCGCCACAACGCTATTGGGTATTTATCGTGAAACATTCACGAATAAATACTTCTTGCGGCACCAGTTTTCGATAGCAATAAGCCTCAAAGCTCCAGTCTATTTCAGTTTAAGAATTTTTATCCGCTTTTCGAACAGATTAAAACTGGGCATTTGCTCATTTCGTTAAATTTCATAACAATATAATGGAACTATCCATGGTTGGATAAGAAGAAGTATATTCCTATCAAAGAGCTCTAAACATTCCTTGCAGTCACTGTAGAAGGTTTCAAAAAAGGCAGTAATATGATACTTCGTTTAGTAAATTTTATCGGTAATTTTACACTTGTCAATATTGAAGAAAACTGGATAGAATGTCAAATTACTAAGCAATACTAGACCTCTTGTTATAAATATATCAATATCACTCAAATAACAAATTTAATGAAAAGTAACATTGAAGAAATATCGCTATATCAATCATATGTGAAAATCGATAGTTTGTGTTACGACTTTTAGTTCGCCTTTATAGGCTGCACACCGCATGATGCTCATAGCTGCAGTTCTTCGGCCCGCAGGCACAGCGCCATCCGAATGAGAGGAAACCTCAAACTCAAACGTGTTTGTGCTCCTACGCAACAATGAGGAAAAGCAGGAGTGATAGCATGTACGGAATGAATGATAAAAACGGCCGGAAACAGCAGAAGCAGCGCAATACCTCCAGATGCAGGACTCTTCGTTATTCGCGCGGTTGGAGCTACGAGCCGTTCTTACAGTAGTTTCTTTTTATTTTGAGATGAAAAATCATTTGCTAACTTATTGATCGTTAATTTATCAAAAATAACCCGAGACTTTAGCCGCACTCAGTGCACGACTCCTGCGCACAACGTATGATTGCTAACATTACGTATGTGGAACCGACCTCTCGACGTTCACAATATTAAGGCTTCCATGGCTCCGCCGCTGCTCCATCGGCGTCCGCAGTTTTTATTGAAGGCGGCGTTTATGAGTTCGAGCGGCGTGGATTTCTTTGATGCGCGAACGCCTTCAAATTTTGTCGCTGTCGAGTCGCAGTGAGGCGGCAATAGGAGATCCGAGCAGCTCTCTTTGCATTAATTTGAGCGCTTGTTTAATTAGAGCCCCGGATTGCTGACGGGACCACGATTGCCACACAGTAGCGTGAGGTGGGCGCGCGTTCCAATATAATCTCCTCCTGCTTCTGCCGCCGCAAGATTTTCTGCAAAGGTGTCAGCGATGTGGTCCCGCTCACCGCTATATAGGGGGACAATTACAGGCTGCTAAATCAAATATTGAGTGAGAGGCAATCACGTTAAAATGTCTTCAGAAACCCATTGAAATTTGGTCGCATTATTGACAGGCTTTGGGATCGCTGGGGAGCACCGAGGGGAGCCCGGTAATTGAGAGGTGAGTGAGGGGAAGTAAGGAGGGAGGGACGTCACCGATGGCACGGAACTTTCCAATTGAACACAGACACCCTCACTGGTGCCTTACATGAGGGAAATGGATGCATGGAGTGGTGTTGGGAACGAATGGGATTTGTGAGTCAAGAGAAGACCGTTTAAACACAAGAGATTCCATGGAACTCAAAAAATTCTATAGCGAAATACAATAGATTTAGAACCCTTATAAGTGTTATGCATTGAAAGCTCATTAGGAAATATGAAGAACTGTGCAGGAAAACAAGTGCAAAGGCTCGTAAAAGTCAGAAAAGATCTGATACGCGAAGTATGTAAGGAAGAATATGTACTTGTCAAAGTAAAACACAAAGGTGTATGATTGTCAACTTTCTGTTAAAACAGTGATAAAAATCATACACGTCACCGTTTGTTTTATTTATTTATTATTTTATAATTTTTTTCTGCTAAGATCTCTCTTTGCGTTTCCGAATTGCTATTACATTGCTCTCGATTTTTATTTATTTCACTTGTTATGTATAAAACATTTAGGGGCTTCAAATCTACTTCACATATAACATTAAGTTTCAAGAGTGAAACTGTTATTCACAGTATAATAATATACAGTTTGCTAGCTGTTCACCTGGTTTGTTAGTGGGTCCGTCTCTCCGTCACGATGTTAACGATTTAATAGAAGAAAATTTAAAAATCTACTACATATCATGATGAGGTAGCAGGAAATTCAAGTCCCACATTCCTCTAGCAACTATTTTGGTTTCATGAATATGCACGAGTTACTACATTTTTGAGGTACGCTTTGCTTAGGGAAGTAGCCAGGACCTGTTCCATATCCTTCTTTCTATTGTGGTGCATGAGAGGCTTAATCTTGGATGGAGTTTTCGTTTCCGTCGTGCATAATCCATTTCGCTTATATTTTCTTTAGCTGAACTTCTTCCTGCTGTTGAAACTTCTCTGAGCAAAAAAATAGATATTTTTATTCTCACTGCTGCTGAATTTCGAAGTTCCTGCGGAATTCTGATCACCTTCTGCTGTGTTTCCTCAACTCGTTGTGGTCCGTGAAGTCCGAAGCAAAATCCTCGCTGGTGGTCACGAAATGCTGATGGGGGGCAGCGTAAAGCGCTGCAACCGAAATGAAATTCTGTTACCTGCACTAAATTCGGCAGAAAGGACAACCACAATAATGAAATTAGTAGAAACAACTGCAACGCCAAAGTGAGCAGAAACAACAACCGCAACACCAAAATGAGCAGAAACAACAACCGCAATAACAAATCAGCAGATACAACAACAAGAGCTGGCGCCGGCAGGAAGCACAACAACACGCAGGACGTTGATCCTTGCACCCGCACTCAACAGGCGCGTTAACAAGTCCAGTAATGTCGCTAGTCACAACCTTTGACATTTGTGCGCACGTAAGTCACTTGCTTGTGTTCAAACATTTGTGTTTGGCATCAAGTGGTCGCTTGGAGAGGCTGGACAGCTTGCCTAAGCAGTATTAAGGAGCAGGATTTATGATCGGTGATCGATTCATAAACAACAACCATGCAGCAGCAGCAGGCTGTTGACCAGCGGGCCCGAGCGTGCACGGTGCAGGAGCGAGTCAGATATGTATGTATGTATGTTTGTATGTATGTATGTATATATTAAATGAGAGCAACTGCCCTGCAACAAATGTTTGCTTATTAGATGGTGCCATGACGCGTTGTAAACAGAAAGATATGCTTCAGTGCTAAAGGACTCTGAGACTACTTTAATATGCAAAGTGCTATGATGCGTTGCGAAGAGTGAAACATGTTACTATCAGACTGCTAACTAGATATCGCTTACTTAAACTGAACATGAAAAGATACATATTAGTGAATGATAATTTACTTATTAAAATTGTACGTAGTTTAAATAATAAAATGGCGTAGAAAATCTAAATTTGCACATCGTGAACGACAATGGTTTCGCAGGTTCACGATTTACAAAATAACAAAAACACTCAAAATCGAATGATCCGATCAGTGCCGGTCACGGGCCGCAAACGTAGCTATACACTAGTCATGTGTGGTAGGTATTTCTTAAGTTATAACTTAGCGCTCAACAGATTAATTTTTTTTCCTAAGAGTGAATTCAATTAGCATTATTGCCGTAATTGGCGTAAATATTGTGAATGTGAGAATAAATAAATTAAAAATTGGACCAGTTTTGTTTTAAAAAAGTCTAATATAAACTATTTTTCCTCCCATTCCTTCCGTTTCACTGCTGCGGCGTAGATCATTACTCAGGACACTGTTTATTTGCATTAACACATTTAAATCTGCAGGTGTAAGCAAAGACTTATTTGGATTTACTTTTTCATCGATTAAGTGTAAACATTCTGCTTTCTCTGTGCTCTTTAAGCAGTGCTTCGAGTTCAGTAGAGCTGACAAAGTCTGCACCGCCTGGCGCGTGTATAGTCATACGTTATTACCAGCTCTTACAGCCGCAGTTTAGCCAGAATTACTAAGGAAGTATTGCAAATTTTATAAGCATTTTGAAAGCGCTGTTTATGCCGAAGTGATTGAGTGAGTGTTGCCGTCGTAGGCGCCGCGCGACCTCTGGCACAGCCCTGCTTGGGTGCATTACCGCCGTACGTCTTTCTGAAGTGCGGAGCGCGCAGTGTTTCCTCTTGTAACTACTTTATTAACCTGCCAACTGCGGCCAGCTGCCAGAGTAGCTGCTTACCTGCTGCTATAGTTGTGGGAATCATTCCCAATGTACATGGAGCGTGCAAACAGGCCGATTCTACTGCATCATATCGAGTGCTCCAAATTTATTTGATAATCTGAATTCTCAATGGGTCCATCGGTTAGATGAAGGCCGAAGCATCACAGGGATATATTCCATTTCAAAGATTTTCACCGCCGGCTTAGATGATATCGTGCGTTCCACAGGAGGAAATACTGGAATATGGAAGTATATGCTTTCGATGTGCTGGCACTACAGCTATATAGGCTGCAGCACAACGATTTAGCATACTGAATCATTGATGTTATCATATATTTATAGCTCTATGAGAGGACTGAAACTGATGCTCAGTTCATCCCAATAAATACTGAGAGAAGTCAGGCGTGCTGGGAATGCACGTGAATGTGTGCACTAATTACACACGTAGGCGTGCTCTAGACCCACAAGTCGGGCGCGTGCTATGGGCAGTGAGTGATCCACATCTCTGGATGCGCGCACGTGTCAAGCAGTTTGAAGAAAAGATGCAGTTTGTTGGCCATGACATCTATACCTACTTACGTGGGGTGTTTGAAGTACGTAAAGGAAACAATAAATCACTAGAAATTCAACATGAAAAATAACTAATCCTCACTGACTTCAACACAGCTATACATTTTCTCAGACGTTTGCACGCGTATAGGGGCGTAGAACACGCCTCGCGCTTTGACGTGCCAGTGGGAAATATATGAGAAAGTCGAACGCGTGCCGGGTCAGCACGTTTTGCCGTTCAGTAGGTTCAACGCACGCCTAAGCGCGCTCATACAGCACGGTGACAGCGTGTTCTAGAGCTTAGAGCACGTTCGCAAAAGCCAGGATATTTTGAGTGGTATAATACCAACACAGCGAAACAACTAGCTTCATAAATTTTGCTGGTACGCACTTACTGATCAATCTTTCTCTTGTACGGGACTCGTATTTGCATTTTGAATTGCACATCATTAAAACTAACCGAATTAAACTTACTTTCATCACTGAAGTGCACCCAGCACCAGTCCTCGTCCAGCCATGGTGAGTATTTTCGGAGGTCTCATGATCACCCGCGAGAGAAGCGAAGACCAGTGATATTGTTTTCGTTTACGGTTCAATTGTGTATCTGTTCGTTTGTTTATTTGTTTGTTTGTTTGTATGTCCACTTAAAACGCAAAACGAGTTTAACCATCATCACAATCTTTTTCAGGCAGTCAGTTGGCTTGACTGAGATGTAAAAAATGCCAAAAATCTAGAATCAGCGGCCCTCAAAAATGACGTCGTTCAATTTGTAACTAATCTCTCCGCTCTTATACAGCGGGTGACTGTCTTACGCCACAGGGCGTTCTGGTTTTTCATTTCTTACTTATCAACAGCTTTACAGAATATCGACGTTAACAGCATTTTAGTGGGATTTAACGTTTAACGTTTTCTAAGTTTGTGCATTCGCAAATTTAAAATAACTTCTAAAACTGCCGAATTGTATTTGTTTTATTTACAAACATGTCTTGTGAAAAAATTGAATGACTGTCGAAAATCACGAAACCTACATACATACTCCTACAATTCATGTTTCAGGTCAACTCATGACGAATAGAAAGAGATATATGACGAATGCACAATATCTCGTTTTTCTAATTTATCCCCTAAATAACATTGCCATGAAGTGATAGTTTCTTTACGGATTGATTCGAAGCTATTCGTGAAATGCAGTATCGCTGCTGCAGAAGCTGTGTAGAGCCATAACACCACCTGGACCTCGTCCGAATAACTTCAAACGTATGTAGTGCATTGGCTTTTACCTAAATAGAAAAATCAGTTAATTACGTACCCGTCAGAGTGACAGGCAGGACACATGAACAGCCACAAAGCTAAGCCTTGAATAGGCTCATGAAGCAGCTAAAACTCTGCACCGGCTGTGCTGGGCTGCAAGGTTTGCTGTCAGTGTTGCATGTGCCAGCTCTGTTGCGCTCACATGAACTTACTGTACTCCTGAGCCACTCTGCAACGTTGGCTGCAGGTCCGATGATCAGGACTATAGAGATGGTCACCTGCAGTGTATGCCACTGTACTATTTTCATCACACTGTCTGTTATGTTGAATTAAATGCCGTACAAAATAAAGAAGCGCTCTGACTCTGAGATCGGGTGCGTGCCTCCGCAAAGCAAGGCATTGATGATGGAAATTCAAGTTGGTCCTAAAACCAGGATTTGCTCTTTGCTACCACGAAATTTTTTCATTTGTGCCTCTTGACATTTATAGCATTTTCTGTATATCCTCTGAAGATCCGCTGTTAACTTTTTGAGTGACGTTCAGACAAACACTAGACAAACATATAGTCGTGTATAAAGGGAAGCACCGATCATCACCAAAAGTTGGGCACTTGCGCCTTCAAATATTTCTTACAATTCCTGCAAATTTCATAAAGATTCGTTGTCTGGCGATCTTCGCATGCTGCATCCATTTATGCGCTCACCCATGCATTAATGTAGTAACAATTTTGTTCCCATCTTTCCACGTATACGCCGCTAAATCCTTTCAAGCGGTACCATAACGTAACTTTTCGATTCCGGCCTCACTGCTAACGAGTAAGAAAAGCTGGTTACTTCAGAGTTGAAGCATCATTGGCCCCTAAAATGGTCCCTGAAGCAGTGAATTCTAAACTGAGTAGAAGTAAACTATATCAAAAAGCGTAACTAAAAATGATGAATTAAGGTAATATAGTGTAAGAAGTTGTAAAATGCTTCAGCATTAATGGAAGCAGAATTAGAGCAAGAAAAATAGATGAAAAGCGTTTTGAACTTATACCTACAAACATTTCAACTGGCACTGCAACTAAAAGCTGCGTATACGCCGTCCGATAATATATTCATGTACTTGAAAGACTCCTGTATGTATGGATCACGGATCTGCGATGAAGATATATTCCACTTTGTACTAGCTTGATCCAGGCATAAGCCAAATTATTATTCTGTATAGGATTTGAGGAATCAAACTGATGAAAACAGCAATATGTGCCATATTTTTCAGCTTGTAAAAGCTGGTTCCATTATTATCTGAAGAAAATTTAAGAATTACGGGATGCCTAAATTGACTTTTTTTGAACAGCATCCAACAAACGGAAATTCTATCAGGAGCGACTGTAGTCTATGTGCTGACAGCCGCATGAGTGGAGGATCGCCAGTATAATTTTTTAGGTTTACTCACAAGTATAAAACAAATATAAAAATAAATACACAAACGGACCGACAGATAATGACAAATATTTTCTCAGATGTGTTCTGTAACAAGCTGAATAATTCCACTAAATTTTTTGAAAATCCTTTCATGGCTGTTTAAGTTATGATACCAAAAATAAGAGGCAAACAATCGAACACCCAATTAAATTCGTAAAAAGATCTCCACCAAAAGCTAACCATCAGTTCCTCCTAACATACCCAATAATCCCTGTAAATTTCATCGAAATCCAACTATGACTTTTTAAGCTGTCTTGGTGACAGACAAAATGGCAAACAGGCTAAAGGACAAGCACAGAAAACGACATACGGACACAGTTTACTGGACTTATGAAAATTCTGCTAGCCGAAGTTTCGTAGAGTTACCCTATATGAAGTTGAATGGAGTTATAACAGAGCTACAGTATATGGAATGCATAGAATTAAAAAGCATAGGCATCATCAGAAGCAAAATAAAAAAATGGAAACTTGAGCTGGTGCTAATGGAGTCAGATTCAGATGGAAACTAAAATTACATCAAGCTAAATAACGCTAAATTTTACTAAATAGAATCGAGTGGCTCTCAATGAAGTTGAGGTAATTGAATTGAATGATGCTGGAAGGAATTCAGTGGTGTTACATATTGAATTACATCGTGTACGTTGGGCGTAGTTGGATAGGATCTTTGGAGCTTTTTGGAGTTGCATGGAATTGACAATGGTACCTTCGTATTGGGGTAATTTGAATGATGTTAAATAAAGTTACAGGAAATGAACGTGAATGAAATTGGATTTAAATCAATATAACTACCATGAAATGAAGAAAATTTAGTTGATAAAAGTTAAATTGAGTTTGTATGCATTCAAATGGATGAAAAAGTATTGTACATTATTTATTCCCATCTGACGAGTAATTTGAACTATATTAAAGAAAATATACCTCAGAACTCGAGACTTTTTAGTTCGAGTTTTTATTAGCTTGAATTTCATCATCAGCTTGACAGGTCAACGCGCGTTGGCTTGCAGAAGATGGATTAGAATGGTGTAACAGTATACACTTGAAGTTGAATGTGCGGGATAAGCGTCCACTATTCATCAATTTATAACTAGAAAACAGGCCTCATCTCAAGAAAATGGTTCTATTCATCAATAGAGCAAAATTATTTGAAAACTACATTCGTTCAAAATATCGAATGTTTGGCTGAATGTAACTAAAAATCTAAGTGAAGTCTACTAAACCTAGTCAAATATAGAAGCTGGATGGCCGCTCTTCCAGTACATTAATTACAAATTTTAATAACGAGAGTAGGTAAATTTAGGGCGGAACTGGCCTGACAGAAGTCAACCTCTTCAGAGCTGTCTGACGCCACCCGCTGCCCTTGTCCTAATTTCAGTGTAAGTTTATATTTGATTGCCACGAAAAGTTTAGCCCCAGAGGAAGTAAAATTACAAGCAGCTCCTCTGATCCTGAATGTGCACATAGCGAAAAAAAATGCGCAGCGGTAGTTATTATTATTTTATTTGAAACAAAATATATATACACTAGCAGCTCGCCGTTATTATTTCAGATGTGAATCGTATCGTACGTGTAGCGCGACTAGAGGCCGGCCATAATTCACAGTAGGACACGAAATTATCTTTTTCAGGAATGACGCCCCATGAGAGGATGCTTCCTGTAACTTTTTGACTAATGCTATAGCATTCATACATTTATAACAATATTTGATATTCCGATAAGGTACAGTGCAATAAGAAAACTGTTATATATTGAAACAAGTACAGTTCTAAGGTTCCAGTTAGTAAAATAACTCTCAGAGTTACTCTCGATCACGTCCAGAAACTCGACGGAAATTGATTAAGCTGGAACAGAACTGCAGCCAATATGGTCATGGCGACACAAATTTAAACATAACCTGGCAGGACGTATCCAGAAGTAGTACGGTATTGCCATAGCGGCTCCGTCTACATTGCGGTAGACTCACTTTAGCAAGCAATAAAAGTACTTTGTGACCACCATTGCTGGCGCAACGGCTCGACCGCGCTCCCAAAGTTCGAGCATATGTTGACCAAACATTGAACAGGCGAAAACATCTCTCCGAGAACGGAAGCTCGTACGTGATTTTCCACAATTCATGAGGCTCTGCCTTAAAATCTTCGCCGCTTCTTGCAGTTTGTTGCAAAAATTAAAATATCGTTGGAAGAAATGACACCAGTTCGTTTCTAAAACTCAAATTTTGTTTCTTCTCCTTCCAAGAGTGTTTTCCAGGGAATGTATAGTATATCACTGAACGAATGCAATGCCAAGACAATCCATAGCAAAGAGGTAGCATATCCATCAGGGCTGCGTTCGTACTGCACGTACAGTACATGTTTGGATATTGGAAGCTAAACAGTTACAGGCTGGCCGGATTCCTTACAAAGTTGTAGAGTCTGTTGGGTCAACTTCTATGAACACACATTTATAACTAGAGCACTCTGACAGCGCATACCTCCGCCAAGCAAGGCACGGTAACGAGAAATTAAAATTAGTTGTGAAACTATGATTTTCGTATCATCAACACCAAGTTCTAGTCATTTGTGGCTATTAACAGTATTAAAAGTTTCTGTAATTTTCTCAAAGATCCGTTCCTAACTTTTTGAGTTATGCTGCAAACAAACATTATGACAAACATTAGTCAAACACACAAACGGAGTCACCGATCATCACTAAAATTTAATCAATTTTTTTCTGTTATTATTGCGAACAATTCCTGTAAATTTCAAAAAGATACATTCATAACTTTTGCAGTTATTGTTCTTTCACTGCTAGTTTTCACACAGGAAGTTTTTAAAGCCAAGTGGACGGCTACTAGCATGGTGGACGGGTACTAGACGTGCCACTCTGTCATCACCAAAATTTGTCAGTTACTTTGTATAATATCAACCTAACCAATCATGCAGATTTCATGAAAATCCGTTCATAACTTTTTTGAGTTATGGCAATAAGAAAAATGAGGCAAACAAACAATCCGATAAGTAAATTTTCACCAAAAGTTGATCATCTGTTTCTCCTATTATACCCAACAATCTCTGTAAATTTCGTTGAAATCCGTCCATAATTTCTTGAATTATCTCGGTGACAGGCATACAAAAAGAATAACCGACAGACAAACTCGTTTAATACATAACTTCCTTGGCGGAGGTAACTAGAACGCCTCTTGGCGTGAGACCATCACCCGCGGTAAGGAGGGGGGGGGGGGACTGGAAGTGCTAAGGTAGGAGTTACATATTCAAAGCCGTCATCTTTGATCGCTAGCTAACTCTAATTTTGGGGCATTTGCACATCTCAGTCAACACACCTGACTGCCTCTTATTGGGTGGACAAACAAACAAACAGACAGACAACTTGCACGAAAACATAATCACCACTGTTCACTTCGCTGGCGGGTGATGAATAAAACAGTGGTAAGAACATCACGACTTCCTGCGTAACAGTTTTTTGTGATCATAAACGCCTATGCAGTTTAGTAACATAAACAGGATAACAAAGAGCACTGCTGTATACAGTAACGACAGCGGCGGCACTGCAAGCGAGTTTCAGAAGTGGTTAAACCATCACTGCGACACAATAAAAAGGTTCTGTTGAGAGCTCCTAAAAAGCCCAGTGAAGTGACAGGAAGGCATGTTGAGCAGCACATAATGTCTCTCTAGCACACTAACGGCTTTGTCATACATGTGTTTTCATTGGGACCCTGCTGGACTCAATGGAACAGAGCTGCTGAGGGCACCGCGCAGGAGGATTGGGACCTCTGGAGAGACGCGTTATGACAGCCCGCACAAAGGTTCTCTAACAACTCAACTCAGATTTGTTCGAGAGAACGGGATACGACAACGCACTGAACTGTTGGTTAATCTAAACCTAAACATGTGCCTAAATTATCGAAGAAAACTTGCATTATTGACTATGTGGCGAACGAAATCCTTGTAATGTTGCAACCAATTGCTATTTCAGCTCCCATCGTTCTTCGTCCGCAGGGTGGAGCAATTATGTAAGAGGGCATAATAGAGGTATGGGTAGCACAGTTTCAAGTGACGCTTTTGTTTTCACAATAAACACGACTCAAAACAACGCTACTCTCCCGTGGTTTATATATAAATTGCATCTGTGTACACTGACCCACCTCAATGCTTACCCCCGAATACAAGCATTTAAGGGTTCTATGTACATGACGATAAACTTTGTGATAAGCCGTGCGGTATATTTATGAAACATAAATATGCAAGGTGAGACCATGTTAGAGCAAACTCCCAGATATAAGTAGCAAAGTTAATTGCCTCAAAAGCTAATAAGTTTCGAATATAGAGAGATGGGACCACATTTCTAGGTTGTTGGATCTTATTCAATGTCCCAGGGAAGGTAAAGTCGCTAGGATCAGTTATTTTTATTACCTTGAACCGATGCGGCCCGACTGGCTGATGCTTGCTACATAAGGTCTGCCACTATATTATCAATCAAAGACAAAGCTTATTATAAGTACACTTTCCTTTAGAGTTGATACGTAATTCACCGGAAGTGTGATTACTCTGCTTACGTGTATATTGATACGATATACTGTAGGACCTTTTCCTTCGATTTGTCTCTACCTGCAATTATGAGACCTTTGGGAGACAACTAATGGATGGACATAAAAAGTCTTCATGCTGACTTGAGAATTGCATTTGTTAGAAAAATAGATCAATAAATGCTTGGATTGGAGATGCTTTTAATTTTGATCAGTTAAGATCATTTTGGCGGGCCAAGATTAAATGATTGTTGCGTTTTCACTTGATAGATACACACATTCCTTGCATCACGGGCCCCATTAACAGTTAGATTATTTTATGACGATCCTGTTCATGCTAATCGGAAAATATATAACAGAAGTCTCAACAAGGATGACTATTCGTGTACTCCAGGAAGACGTCATGCAACTACATATATGCAGCTTTTGGGCGTTCATACATTCATTCCATTGTTGTTCAAGTACCTTGGTAAATAGTTGAAGGAGTGTGGAAATTGATAACAAGATATGTTTTCAAGCACTAATGCTCCCCACTTAATTTGTGCTCTTCTCTCAAGCAGAATTTATGCCTGCTCCAGAAGATTATTTAGGGTATAAGCTTCTGGGACGGCCACAAATTCTATAGTCATAAAATTACAATAGCCTCAATATATATAGTCCTCACTGAACAGATTCTAGGGGCAGGAATTTCACCTACTGCCGCGTAAAGCAGAAGAAATTGCAACAAATAAATCGGTGATTTGGTGCACTGAAGAGATACATATATACATACGTGTCCATGACACGTTCACTATACATGTTACGGTGTTTACAGTGACGCCCAGCGCCCATACAACATGAGTTTTCTGCTAGTGGAGTAAACAATATATTATATGGATGGTAGTTGCATATTTCTACTGATGCATTTGATTGCGAAGTATTTATGGGCACATTGCTTTTGTGCGATGCTATATACCGGATATACATACGTGACACGGTGTGGTGTGATATATATACGTACGAGACACAGTGTGGTGTGATATACGAACGTGACACGGTGTGGTGTGATATACGTACGTGACACGCAGCACCACGAGTAGTGTCAGCGACTGTGTTATGAATTCTATGACGACAGTAGAATGCTTCGGTCATTCAGGTCTATAAATATAAATAATGCAGTGGAATATTCAACTTTGACGGAAGGTTGAAACGCTGCAGCCTCCCTGGAGGTGCATCAACAGGCAAGCGGATATCTTATGCTTGAGAAACCAGATGCGGTGCCAAAACATGATCACTGAGTGTGGAAACTTGGAAGCTTTTCCTAACGACTGTTTAGTATTATTCGAAATGGCACATAACTTCTCTACGCGCTAGAATAGAGCGATTGCAGTGAGAGCAATTTTTCCATTGCGAAATATAGTTCATTTTACGATACGTGCGTATAAGTTACAGTGAGTGCCCAACTTTAATTGGAACAGATAGAAGTGCTGTGCAAACGCGTACAAGGCTTGGCAGCAAGGGATAATTTCGAGAGATTGTGAATATGCGTCAATATATATGCAATCTGACATCCATTGACGACTGATCATATCTCTCCAGTATACGATGGGACACTAGTTAGTGATATAGAACCATCTCTATATATAGCTACAGCATACAGTATTATTTAGCAGACGGCTGCCTCACTTGTCCATTCCTTTAGTATTGTCCTCTACTCAGTCACTACTGGATATATGGTGTGTAGATCATGATGGTAAATGTTCAAAGCTCAGACTAAACATCAGTCTTGGTTGTCAGTTTCACGCAAGTTAAGCCTTTTGTCATCTTATCAACTGCGTCTGTAGTGCTGGCCTCCATAAGTGTTAAAATATTTCTTATACCAGTGCACTAATATATCATCGCTATTTCACTACTATACGTAATATACTCGTATGTTTACCACGCATGCACTGTTGCTCCTTGGAGAATTGGATCCATCTGCTTAGAAAGGACTAAATTCAAAACCTTCTATCGAATCTATAAAGGGCAACCGTCCCATGCAGGGCCCACGCACTAAAGCTTCCTCCTGAACTTCTCACAAAGTTACGGTAACGTGCGCTGTACCGTTCTGTGAAGTACCGATACCACTGGTCTCATTTCATCACTGCTTTATACAGATTTTCAGAAAATTATGGTAAAACTTGAGTCCTTATGACGCTGCATTGGTGCCTGCAACTGTGCGGTGACTGAAACGTAACTTTATAAGGCGTATGAACATCCGGTCACAGAGCACATCTTAAAAGCATATAATCTTATTATAACATATATATAGGCAGAGCGCAGTCACTACACGAGCAGCAGTTACCCAGCCTCGAGGTGCTCCTTACGAGCACCATAAGGTGTGAGATCAAGCGAGCGTAACGCTTTATTGGGTGCTCAGGTGATCGCTCCACTGCCATCTGTGGTGCGTTCGCTGGCCGCTAGGGTCTTCAGTAACACTAATATAATTTTACTAACATCGTAATGAAAACATCAGCTGGGAGTTATAACGCGGAAATAGCGGAGTTAATTTGATTTGGAGGAGTACAGAATGATACTCGTTAAGTTTAAAATAGCCCAGGTTGGGGGTACGTAAAATATACTCATGAACTTAGGGAGAGTGAAAGAAAGAGAGCCACGATGTTTGTAAACTGTTATAATTTCATTGATAGTAAAGACTAGCGAATGAAATTACAATATTTCTATCGAAAATATAAAAAGAAAGTTCTGTTTATGTGTTGATGGTAATTTGAAAATTCTTTAGTGTTTTACGTCGAAGGTGTATTGCAAAACAATGCTTTAACTACTACCTCTGTTTGTCTCTCACCAAGATAACTCAAAAAGTCATGAACTAATTTTTATGCAGCTTGCAGATATTATAAGGCATGTAAGGAATAACAGATGATTAACTTTTGGTAATAATCAGCTCAACCGTTTGTTTCGTTGTCTGCCTCTTTTTGTAAGTGCCAAAAAAGTTATAGACGGATTTTTATGAAATTCACAAAAGCTGTTAGGCATATTACGAAGATGAAAATAAAGGACATCGTAAGTAGCGGACCTAACAGTTTTGAAGTTCCCACCTTGACAACGACATTCGCTGAGAATGTCGAAAGCTTGTTAAAAATAAAATTCGTAATCCAGAAGAAGTATTATTTTATGTTAATTAAATATTACGAAGAGTAAATGATAAAGTTTTGGTGATGACATGCTTATCCAATTTTTTTCTGTTTGTTTCTGTGTTTGATTTTATGGCTGAAAGCTAAATAACTCCAAAAGTCATGAGCGGATTTTTATGAAATTTACCGAAATTGTTAGAAATCTTGAAAGACGTGGTTGATCAAATTTTAGGGATGATCGGTTGGCCCGTTAGTTCTAGTAACGTTTCGTCAAAATGTTTGTTAGCAACATAACTCAAAAGTTATGAACGGATCTTCAAGAAAATTATAAAAAGGTTATTAATGCCAAAAAGGCAATAATGATTAAATGTTAGTGCTGATACTGTACTGCCAGCATGTGAGGTAATGAAATATCAAAAAGAAAAGAGGGGAGAAAGGGGAGAGAAGCGGAAATTGAGAGTTAAGAAAAGAAACCTACATGCAAGGAAGGACATAATTTGATAAGGAGTACAGTAAGATGCCCTGCATTCAAGTTCATTACAAACTAAAGTGCATATCTCCGCCAAGCGAAGCAACGGCGACGAAAAACTCAAATTGACTCCGGAACCATAAACCTCCTTGCATCAACACCAACATCAGCTGTGCCTTTCTGTAGACTAAAAAAAAGTAGTCAAGTGGTGCATGAACACTTTTTACAACCTATTAACCCAACAAAAGTGCAGTGTCAGTGCATATTTTGAGTTATTAAATTGCACATAGTGTCAGAACACGATGTGTTGTGCGTGTCCTCACGTCTGAGC
>LQNS02278127.1:182128-207283 GCA_001587735.2 Parhyale hawaiensis | reverse complement strand
TAGATTCAGTAAGGGAGAGGTTTTTTCCGTACCGTAATAGTTCAAACTTTGATTCGTTGAAGGTCATGTTGTTAACCGATGTCCAGTGAAAGATGTTAGTTAGGTCAAGTTGCACATTCCGTACCCTAAAGAGTTTGCTTCAAGCTTTCCAAGTCGGGACAAAATTGTTCATACATTAAGTATGCTCACGTAATGCGAGGCGAACATGTACTACATTAAAGTAGAATTATCGGGTCGACACGGATCTGGTTAATTTTATCGGGTATAGTTGACAATCCACGGGTCCCGCGCTTACTTCTGCGGACTCGCTCCATCTTTCATCAGCGCTTGGTAGATCTCAGGAGCAGCAGGAAAAATCAAGTGTGAACAGCTCGCCAGCAGCAATACCACCGCTCCAATCAGTCCACCCTACAGAAGTTTGGCCGCTCAGCTCCAGCTCGCGCGTCTATCCTTTCCCGTCCTGCCTTCAAAAGAAGCCGAATTCTTGCCTGTGACCAAAAAAGCGAGAGCGTCGGCAGGGGCCGGGCTGGGGAGGGGTGGGTGAACGTTCCGCTATTGATGGCTCCAGAACCAAAATGGCAGTGGAGCTCTTTGTTGCCTAATAATGGTAGCCCATGTATAAAATGCGCTTCTTTAGAGCATTGTGCAGCGTGTGTACACGCTTGTACACACTGAGTAACCGTGTAACCAATATTATCATGTCAGCGGTGGGAGAACATGAAGCTGATGCCACTCGACAGCCGCTAAATAGATGAGCTGCTCGTTTGCTGGGCGCTGGTCTGGATTTGCCTTGCAACAAATGGTCTGCTCTCCTGCAGCTTCACGCACAGCTGCAGGGACAGAATTCAGGCTTGCAGCTATAGCACCAGCTTATATCAAACCGCTCTATACGACCGGACAATTTAATCATTGAATTTTAGCCTATTATCCAAAGGGCCTTCTACAGACATCTGATTGATGCCTATTATATTCCGATATCAGCTTTTAAGGTGACAATAAGAACCTGCTCTCAAACAGAGGTGACGCGAATTGCAGCTGCTGCGTACGTATATCCTGATACTGCACGATGACTCTTGCAAATAAACCCTATATTTATGAGGCTACTATTTTGTCTGTTACATAATAATTATCAATTGCATGTCATACGCTGCAGTGTTACCACATAAACATATTGTGTAGCATATACAGCGCTCACTAATAGTTCGGTTATTACGGACGTAATGTTTGGGTGCTACATAATTACTTCCATTAACTATCATGCTGAATTTAATAGCCCATTCAACACAACCTGTTCGTTTCGATATAGTACAGCTAATACCACCTTGTGCGCGACCTATCACTGTCATTGCCATCCTGTTCGTTACAACAGACTGTCAATACCATCCTGGTTACTATTTATCATTGCTATTACCGTCACGTTGATTATTACTGCATATTGCAATCCCTTTCATTACCTATATATATATATATATATATATATATATATGACTGCTATTACAATTCTGTTGTTTCTTCATGGTCACTGCCATTACTATCTCATTAAATACCTCTTCGTTCCATGACATCCTGTTCATTACCTGCCACTGCTAACCGTAAAACAGCTGATGCATGAGGAGGCCAAAAAGTCTGATAGGGTATTTAAGAAAACGGGGAATATATGGAGCGGTCATCGTTTGACCTGATACGAAACTGACCCAATATGAGATTGTAGGTCACGGAAGTAGGTGAAAGCCGGACCAACGTCCCAAAAACTCGCTTCATATGAGGTCATCCCGTAAAAAACCAGTGCAGTACTTCGTAAATCTTTAAATAGCGCCCATTTCCTGTCTTCTGAGTAATAAGTATATAGACCATAATCATCTGTCACCTTGGGTAAATATTTTTAAGTGGTTGCTGTTCCTTTATCCGGATTAGCACGAGAACAAAAAGCACAATAAATTTAGAGTAATCAATGGATTATAGTCTCGTCTAGGTTCACACTACCCAACACCTGATATAAGGTGGAGAGCGTCCATTTATAGTAAACACAACTGATACGGGTCCTATAGAGTAAGCTCTACTCATTAGCCTTGTTATACAGTAATAGCTACAAACTTTTAGTAACCTTCCGCTATACAGATTGGGAGACTCATGAATTTAAAGTATTTTAAGTAGTACATAATCATACGTTGAATGGCTTTAATATATTTTGAAATGTACAGTATCACGCGTTCCGTAGTACAGGCTTTGGTTCCGTGGGGCAGTCATTTCTGCATCTGGCAGATTCCAGTTGAATTTTGTGTTTGACATTTATGGTCTACTCTACAGACTGTAATATTACACGCGTTCTTAACTGCGAATCAGCGTAAGACACGTAAGAGCGCACCAGTTATACTCTTATAGGAAAGCATATTGCTCGCCCTGCGCCCACTTTCTATTTTCACAGACTGAATAGTCATAGAATAGTCATATGGCTGTAACTGAACATAGGTTAAATAATAAGTCGTTACTTGATATTTTTAGCCAGTCTGTGTACAGTTGACTAAAAATAAACAAACAGTCAGATGATCCGTAATTTTCTCAGAATACAATACATAGTTGTGCGTCAACACTCTACGTACTCGGCAGAGAAAAGTATAATGCAACTTTTCAGGCCAAATGAGCTTATGATTGCAGTACATAATGATAGAATAAGTATAACATCAGAACAGCCAAATGCGCTATGTCGGTGTTCTTCGTGTAAGAACGTAGGCGCCGCCTGACCGAACAGTTCCACTGCAATGTGCAAGTCTCGTTTGCTTTCACTATCTGGAAATGTAGTCATGAGCGTTGCTTTCGCTCGTTTGAAACGAGTTTTAGCCGAGAACCCTAACCCGATTGCTTTTAGGCTTCCTCAGTCTTCATTGACCTTTTTTTTTATTTTACTTCTGTTTTTTTCTCTTGCTCATAAACATTCTTATCAACATCGAGCTTACACTCAATATATATTTAAGGCCCTGTATCTGATGCACACCCCATGTCTTCTGCTCTGCTAGAAGTGATCAACCTTTAGATTGGCTCCGTGGGTATGTTGCCTCAAGTTATGAAAGACTGTTTGACACTGAATTATATGACACGGCAGCGTATATAAGCAGTGGTCACGAGATATAATGTGTACTCGCTATACTGTACAGAGCCGCCCTGGCTCGCAGTCGCGGTGCACCGGTATACGTCTGTTCCGCTCGTCGATATCAGGACTCACAACAGGCGTGCTGATGTTGGTATGGGAATACTGCAGAGTTTCGAGTGGTAAATTCTGTAGTTGAGTTTCCTAATGCCGAGACCACACTATTCTATTGCATTCTCAGCTTGAGACAAGGATAAGCAGTTCGCACGCGGTTCACGCTACCCCACTCTTGTTGCAGAGTTACGCGGTGTATTGGAATCTAAAGGAGATTATGATCTAAAGTTGTTGCAGTATTCAAGTTATGTGTGTCAAACTAAGGTATGAATGAGGCAGAAGTGTTAAATTGGAGAGAAAACTTTTCCTTCTCTACTGAGGCCTGCCATATAATATTATATGAGAATAAAAACAGATTTTAACTTGACTGACCGTGACATGTTGGGTCACCATCATTATCTTCTTTGTTTCTCAAATGAATATTCAACACTATGCTTGTAAGCAAGGATACTTATATAATATATATATATATATATATGAAGTAGTTCAGTAGTATTACCCGTACCACATTCAAATTTAACGAACGGCGTACGTTTATGCAGCAGAGCTCCGGTGCCGCCCCCATTATACTCCCATTAAAATTCTCTCATTAAATCTTCTACGCAAAATTTCTTCCTATCTTACTAGCGAAGAATATGCCCACGGTGACATACGAGTACAAGCAAGCAAACACGCATACAAGCAAGATTATCAGAGTCTTATAAGTATCTATATAAATATATACATATCTCTCAATCATTCGATTCTTGTTGCAATACTGTTTGATTTCCCATCAACAAAATAGTTGAATTATAATACCTCTTGTCAGATTTTTCCTTTGCTTAATATATGCAAGTTTGCTGCAGTTACGAGAAACATATACTTGAGCTTAACAAGTCACCTGACCTGCAGTGTACATATAATGATATATGGCAATTCGACGCATCAAGGTATAACCTTTATGAAAGAGAACTTCTGTATTACAACCGACTGTGATGTTAGGGTTTTAGAATCTCTATATATAGCTAAAAATCGCCCATCTCTAAACGTAGAACAAACAGCCGTACCGTTATATACCATGTAGATTTAGTTTTGTTTTTTCTTCAATTTTTACTGTATGAACTATTATCTGACGGTGTTATTACTTTTATTTCCAGATGCATTCATTGAGAATGACGTTTGTCGAAACCAGCTAGTCTGAATGCGTAATAAATGATTTTTATCGCTAGTTTAGTGTTTTTATTCTTACTGAGAATTAGGTTTGCCACCAATTGTCCCATATCAGACATATATCAAGTATTAAACAGGTTGAATTTTAGTGTGGGCTAAATCTAAAATAAATAATATTTCATTTTATAAATTCAGGTATGGCTATCCTTTCCGTATAGCGTACACATACATTCGTAGTAATTAAGTTTCCAAACCGGACCGGTTATGGTACCCTTATCTGTAGTAATGAAAAAAATGTAATAAGGATAATAATGAGAAAAAAAATTCCACGTAGAAAACGAAAAACAAAGAAGATACGATGCAAAAAAAAATTCAAACCAATTCCTTCCTCAGGATAAAGTGGACAGCTGTGAATATCATAGCTGTCATAAAATAATACTTTTTACTTTGAGGTGCCTATTATTTGAAATATCTTCGCGCACCTGAGTTTTCTCTATTTCCGCATTCTGCTTTATGATATATTTTTTCGACATTTTTCCAAGTTTCGCAAATATCAACTACAAATATATAAAGTTTCTAAGTCGATACTGTTCTGAACCTTGAGCGGTGCCGGATGAAACTTTCTTTACTTGCTTCGATATCAGGGCCACATATGTTAGTCAAGCAGTACATCCATCTAATACCTAGCTAGACTCAATATATCAATCCAATATACCAAATTATCGACTGTCTGCAGGTTAAAGCATCGATTCGAAGTGAAAAAAAAAACACTCTGAAAAGTCGAGCTTTACGCTGAACTGCTGCACCCTTTGCTCGAGCGTCTATAGCCTATATGTAGTGCGTATATAGCGCCTATATATAGTGCGTATATAGCGCCTATATATAGTGCACGCACATATGTTCGCGCCCAAACTGCTACACCGAACACAGCACAGCTTGGGTCTCGTGACCAGGTAGTGTATTTGCCATCATCCAAACAGTACCTAAAGTTTAACTCTGCGCAACAGGCTTCAGATTATCATCATGGTAGCAAAAAGTTTATATATATTTGTAAGCACTGAGTGGAAATTCAAGCTTTGCTGATGTCAGACATTTTCTTGGACTATCATTTGGGTGAATGCATCCATGGTTTAAATAAAACACCCGGAAAAAACGTTTTTTTTTTCGTTGATTCTTGGTATTCAAACTTCAAGTCGAAGTCTCGGTTGCAACAAGGTAGTTTGGGGTATTTTTGCATCTACAGTTACAAATGTCTGCGTGCATCATGGATCTTTTCACTGAATTAAACTATCGAAGTTGTTTCGAAATTCCTGTAAAAGTACCAGAATTGTTAAGTAACCAAGAAGAGATGGTAACTGTGTAGACCTCCATGACACTTCCTGCGCTCCCACCCATCACTTGAGTTTGCTATGCAGGGTACGTATTCGCTATGCAGAGACCAGCTGTGTCAATCAGCAGCGTAGCTATAACAAAGCTGTGGACTCGGAAATTATTTTAACCGCCAAACGTGGTATAACTAACACATGATCAGGAGGCCTGAGTTTCATATTCATGAGGCATATCCTTCTATGCTATATATATAAAGGATTGTGATGCTGGGTGTCCTGCAGCTCCGACCGTGGATTATCAGGCTTGTCTGTCAGCGGCCACTCGGTTCTTTTCAAGTAATGATATATCCACTTAGCGGCCTTGCAGTCCCTTAAATTACTTTAATGGCCTGAAAACTATACTGCTTAGATCCCAAAGCACACAAACGTTATTAAAACACATCTTGAGGTTATATTAAAACACCGCAGCTGTGCACGACCTCTCGGCAGCTATCTCTTCTCTTTATGCTGATTCCCGCCTTGTAGCATTTTCTCAATGCTTCACTACCAGTGGTGCTGAGTGCTACCTACATGTTGCAGAGTCTCCGGCCAGCGGCCCGTACGTATGCGATAATTCACTGCAGCAATGATGGTGTTCGCCGGCGCCCAAACTTCCATGCCTGTATATGAACAGATTATTGGATTTTATTGCATAACATGCGCATGTAATACATGCCAGTTATTTTATTTATTTATTTATTATTTTGCATTGAAACAGCAGAGTGCCTCCAGCCGCAAGGTTTCTGAAACCAAAATATTACCAGGTAAGAAATGGTAGCATTAAGATATTAGTTTAAGGGCCGCGCCCAGCTCAGAAAAAGACGAGACGTCCTGTCGATGTGACGGTTTATGCGTCCTCCATCAAATCTTTGCTAACACTCCACTGTGTCTACCTCCTTCCGACTCAATTTTAAGGAGGTCCACTCATTTCATTGCCAAGGAACAAGCGAATTATGATGTAACTCATAACTAATCTTTCTAAAACAGTTATGATAACAAGCAGTTCCAAAAGAAATCTTCCTAAGCGCATGTTTGTAAGCCACTGAATGCTGAATGCTGAGTCAAAGAACTAGAGCACTCTGAGAGCGCATACCTCCGCCAAGTTAGCCAACGGTAGCAAAAATTCAAATTGGCTCTGAAACCATAATTTTCTTGGCATAGACTCCATAATCTAATCATTTGTGCCTTTTTATATTAATAACAGCTTGTTCAATTTTTTTGAAGATCCGTTCATAACTTTTTGAGTTATAGGCCTACTGTTAACAAACGTTATGACAAATATGAGTCAAACATATAAAGGAACCAACCGATCTGCACCAAAATTTGATCATTTATGTCTTTACCCATTACTAAAACTCCAATAAATTTCATAAAGATCCATTCATTATTTTTTGAGTTATTGTGCTAACAAGCATAAAATTAAAAACAGGGACAAATGATTGAACGAACAAACGGACCATTACCAAAATTTGATAATCTACTCTTTGTTATATACCTAACAACTCATGTAATTTCATCAAAATCCATTCATAACTTGAGTTACGGCATCGAGAAAAATGACGCAGACAAACAAACAAACAAACGGATGGACATATCTTCACCAAAAGTTAATCATCTGTTCCTCCTAACATACCTAACAATCCCTGTAAATTTTATCCAAATCGGTTCATAACTTTTTGAGTTATCCTGGTGACAGACAGACAAATAGACAGACGGACAGACAGACAAACACGACGAAAACATAACCTCCTTGGCGGAGGTAATGATTCTCTATCTGAAGCGGATTCAATTTCTTTTACCGTCGTCAATCGAACGAGTACCAAAATATTCACGTAGGTTACAACGTTTAAGGTTTGCTGGATGAGTGCCTTTCGTTATATATACTGCTTATGGTAATATCAGAAAATTGGATGCCTCACGCTAGACTGGCGTATGTTGAGCCAAATTATTATATTTCTTGTGGAAATATCTTTAAAAAGGCGGCAAAAAAAATCGTTAAAGCTCTCAGTTATTGCCGGCATGGACCACTTTTTTGTTTCTCGGCTTTCATCCTGCAGCTAGCGGTATAATACTGCGGCGAACTGCAAGTAGGTGCGAAGTGCCCTGGTCTTTTAGCTGCTACATTGCTGGATATTTCTTTTGCTAAGTTTGCCGTCCGACATGGCATAAAGTGCTACTTGTCATGTCCTACCAACGTAATCTACCTATAAAGATCGCTGCACTCACGATCGAAGGAGAATGGAAACTCCAGAACGTTGCACGGTGTAATCGTGGTTTGAACCCTGATCGAAGTCTTTGCGAATTTAGTCTCACTACTAGTGTTTAAAAAATGAATATCCTAAGCTAAAATAGGCAGTTAATTGCTGTAGTGGAATATCGGAAATGGGGCTTAAATGTTATTAAACGTTTTTCTGTGTATTATTGGGCACATCGAAGCCGTAGACGTAGCATGCAACGTATTCAAAAGGCTAGAGAGACACGTTTCAGTGTTTGGACTCCAGTGTCCATCAGTATTAAAGCAATGTAACACTAGAGCAATATCAATTTACTTTGGGGCGTTAATAATAATAATAATTTTAAACTTCTTTTTGTGCTAAAACTTGTCATAGGCGCTCTCAGAACGTATATTCCCACCAATAGACGGGCAGACAGAGTTTGTGTGAGACTCATTCCTATATGTACAACCACGCACGAGTTCATCTTGTGATGGGACACCAAACTGTGATTGAAAAAAGCATTGCAATGCCTGAACTATCAGCTGAGACGTACACTGAGCTGCTCTCAGGCGCCCGGACTGTCCAGGACCCTGCTGCTGCTCCTGCTTACTCACCACTTCGAAAAAACTGACTGGCTTCGGTTTAAAGGAGCGGTGGGCTGAACCATTTCCTTCATTTCATTGCTGGCAATTACGAGCTTACCTTACCACCGAAATTATTGGCCCTGCGCAACTCCAAAGGAATGACAGCTTGTATAAGCATTTATTCTCACCAATGCCTATATTAATGAATAGCTCTTGTTTACAATGTATACTTGAGTACAAAAAAAAAAAATCTGAGAGAGGGAGAAGCAAGGGACATCGAGAGAGTATTCGATTGGGCGCCAAAATTTAGCGCTAGAGACTTGACTTTTCAGAAACTTCCCGCAGATGCGCTGCCTTCGACTCGCTTAATTGAGTTCAGGCACCGACCCTCAGTCGGTGCCTGAATGAGACCCTGAAACTCAATCCTTTTCCGTAAAATGGAGTTTTCAGTCGGCTTCACGTAATCGCTTCGCTGCTAGCACTTGCGACGCTTCAAAGTGACGACTGCAAAGCTTCTGCCTACAGTTGCGGACAAGTCGGGACATGAAGGCGTGATTCCGGTGCCCAGTCGGACGTGCCCATTGCCGATAGAAACTTGGAACCCACGGACGAGGGTATCCCCATTCAGGATAAACGCGCATGGGACCAGCGGGTAGAGAAACAAGAGGGATAACAGAGCTCAATTAAAGTGACGAGTAAGAGCATGGATATGAAAGGAAGCAAGTGGGCACGGACATAAGACGTCCCGAAGGCCTAGCTAAGGTAACCTATGAAAACTCCTCTATAGGGCCGCTGCTCCCCGTAATATAGAATGGGCCAACCTATACTTGACCTAACCCTATATTACCTATGGGCAATGGTATGCCTCGTTAGGGGCTGTACATTTAGGCAGTAGCCTACGTGCTCAACAGTTTCTATAATGAATGAATTTGCCCGTCTCGTAGAAATAAGACAGTATGAAGTACAACACACATGTAACGGTATGAGAGAGGGCGGCATACATGTTGCACTGCCTACCAAGGTCGTCATGCAGAAAGAAATTATAATCTGCAATAGAAACGCAGCCTCGTATGCTGAAGCCTATCGTCAGCTGCGCTCGAGCGGCAGCAGCTCGGAGTTTTGCGTCTGCCTTCGATCAGCCTGCTGTTTGTAATTTAGGGCATGTTCGATTGGGCCCAAAATTAAACTTTCGAGGTTTGACTTGACCGAAATTTCCGACAGAAGCTTTGGCTTCGACGCTTTGAATCGCATTATCAGTGTTAAGAGCAACCCGATTACGTTAGTGTGGTGAAAACTCGTTCTCACGAAGCAAGATTGAGTTTCTGGAAGTCTCACGGGCAACTGATTGAAGATCAATGCTTGAAACGTGATTCAGCGAATCGAAGCCAGCGCACCCGCTTGATGTTCCGAACAAGTCAAGCCTTGATCGAAGGCTTAGTTTCGATGTCCAATCGAACATGCTCTTAATTAGTCTTTTGCTGCACTTTCATGCTTCGAAACGTGCGAATGTTGGGTCGTGCCCTGGCATTTAAACACAGCACTGTGTACATTAACAGATTTTTCAAATGTTAGCAGTCAAGCGAGTAAGATAAGTACTGCCTCAAGTAAAATTTCATATAGCTCTTCGAATTTGCTATGCATCCTCAGAAAAATATGGCACTTTGCTCTTATTAAAGCAGCTGCTACAACGAATTTATTCAAACGCCTTGAAGTACAAACGTAGGACAGGACAAAAGTTTAACGTCGGTGTGGACCTGCCTTTAGCCTTTCAGGTCCAGTATAAGCGACGTTAATTGCACACGAAAGCACAAAATGCGAAACGTTTTCTCCAATCCATTTGGTTACGTTGCTACATGTAAGACTTTGGATTTTACATTATTCGACTGTTCAAGAAATTGTAAAACTTTCAGCCACCGCTCCAGTTCTGATACGAAACGGCAATTGAAGTTTGGAATAGCTCTCTTAATTCTGAACGAGTTCGTAAAGATTTGTGTTTTAGCGAGATGTTCAACCGTGTCAAGTTACAGCCTCGGTCTGCTTCAAGAACTTTGACAGACGAGGAGCGTTTCACATTTTGTGCTCTCATGGGCGCGGGCTTCAAGGAAGAAGTCGGTATTTTCGAAGCAGCTCCGATCAAGTGCAAAACAAGGGCATTGAAGCCATGTTCGATTGGGCCCCGCAATTAAGACTTCAAGGCTCGATCGACTTGCCCGAACCTCCGACAGAAGCTTGGAAAAGTGTTTTGCAAATGTTAAAAGCAACGCAATTTCGTTGAACTGCTCAAATTTCCCTTTTGCGGAGAATGATTGATTCTCTGGGGTCAAAGTCTCAATGGTAAACAGTTGAGCCTCAATCGCGAAACTCGATTACCGGGGCCGAGGCCAACGTACGTCCTGTCTAAAGTGTCAGGCAAATCAAGCCTTGAAGGCTGAGTGGCGGCGCCCAATCGAACAGGCGGCGCCCAATAGAACAGGCGGCGCCCAATCGAACAGGCGGCGCCCAATCGAACAGGCGGCGCCCAATAGAACAGGCGGCGCCCAATCGAACAGGCGGCGCCCAATCGAACAGGCGGCGCCCAATAGAACAGGCGGCGCCCAATAGAACAGGCGGCGCCCAATAGAACAGGCGGCGCCCAATAGAACAGGCGGCGCCCAATAGAACAGGCGGCGCCCAATAGAACAGGCCCTATAGATACACAAAATTGTGACAGTACGACATCAAAGCCAAATGAAGTTATGTTATTGAAATCTATTCTCCAAGAAGAGCAAGGCTCGCAGTTATGCAAGCCATTCAAGTTATGACCAGTGAAGTAGTATGTGATTTCCAGCATCGGTCGGTGTTCGCTTTCGAAGGTCCATATGATAGCACGTCGCCCGTCACCAGCGACGTACGTACATCGATCGTACCTTACGAATTAAACGACAAAACTGTTCTCTACGTACGTTGACTGACTAGCTGTATGAGGGGAGAAATCGGAAGACTTCGAGCACTCAAGCTCCGTTTCCTGCATATATAAACTCCGTCCGAACAATTTTCAGCCTATAGTGAATACAAGTTTAGAGAAGCTTGGGATGGTCTCAGAAAATAAGGAAAAGAAACACACAAGGCAAAGGTAAAAATTATATTCAGTTCAATTCATTTGCAAGTTTATATACAGGAAAACAACCTATAACGACCTGGACAAATAAAGACAAATGAACGCAATTATTTTGCTCCAAATATGGACATTAAATCATAATTCAATTTTTTTTACTTATAGAATTACTGGAAAGCTCCGTAGTTTCCCGCCCCTACAAATCTACTGCAAAGAAGATAGTAAATGAGTTCAAGAATTTGCAGCTGCATCTGAACCTGGGTATTAAACTGAAAAAGTTCTGCGAGGACGAGAGATATTGTAATATCAGTATGCAAGGTGTCTTACTACTCCATTTAGCGTCTATATTGATAGAAAAGTCTTGAATCATATACCATACCTGATAATACACAGACAACAAATTGATTTTAAAAAATCATGTACGTTTTCTTCTTAAAAACCATGAACAGGTGGTGGTAGTTACAATTTAACCGATGGACCAGTTTTTTGCGCATGTATATTTGAAGAACTTAGCTCGGTATATGGTTTGGTGTTTCGAGTTATCTGTTCTAATGCAAATTATATCATCGAATTTAGCGTCATTATTAAATTATTAAAATTTCATGTGTGTGTGTGTACCGTGTTCAGAAATTAAGTTTTACTATATTAATGTATTTATTCCATCGTAAATTGCTACTTCTCTATATATAACTAGAAACCCAGATACACAACAGCAATATCCATTCAGCAGCTCGCTATATGCTGTTCCTATTCTCCGAATAGGAATTAGTACATGTAAGTTCTACCCCCAATTTGATTTAGGGAGGCCTAGGAAGAAGTTATTGACATTTGAGGTGGCGTCGCTTAACCCACTTTCATCGAGATGATTTACTTCATTCATACTCGAACATAAATTTCAAATGTCTGGTTCGCCAATTTCGATCCAGTTTTAGCTAGGCGTTTAACGCAAACTGATTACGCTTCTATTATAACAGTCGAACACGCAAACAGGCGCAGCAGCTAAGAGATTTTGGAGTGTCCCAAAAGGTGATTAGTGTTTGATCAACGCTTCAAAATCAGTGCAAATGGTGAATTGAGCGCTTAGAAATAAATTCGCAGAAATTGGTGCTAATCAGTACAGATCTTTGTCCAGATGAAAGTGGGGGGACTCGAGCACACCATGAACGCCTCGATCGCTGCTCGTATACTTGTGTGTCCGCTTCATCACGGACCGTAAGTTTGAAAGCTATAGCCGAGCTCGCAGTCCAGGCTTAAATATTAAACATGAGGATTGTGATAAAACATATCTATTTCTGGTATCACTATTTTTGTAGGGGTGTTTTAAGAGAGATTATCTAATCAACAAATGCAAAATACGATGCTACTTAGTGGACAGTAGAAAAAACAGCGGAAATAAAACCATAGAACATGGAATGAAATTTGAGATACCACAGAAAACACAATAAATTCGTGTAGAAAAATGAATCACAAACCCTATACATTGGCTGCATAGCTGCCCAGATATGAAATGGAATATTCGAACTTCATTATACGGCCAAATACACAAGAGTAAAGTTACTGCATGCGCAATTTATATATGTATATAAAAGCAGTACAATTTGCTATAGTGGTACAGGAGAGGGTGCAGATAACCGTTAGTTTTGCAGCAAGTTCGGAGACAGTCAACTTCGAAGGTAAGGTATATAGGATCGAGGAGGAAAAATGGTGTGCCAGAAATAGTATGAGTTTTTATAGCATTGATTTTAAATTAATCGTAGCAGTAACTGAAAAAAAAACCTTGCTCCGAGGCCTGAGAACGTGGGTTTTCTGTAAACCCACGTGGACTTTCAAAAATAACGGTTATCCGCACCATCACCTGGACCACTACTGCAAATTGTTCCTAGACATACTGTTCGATCCTGGCATTAGTAAAACAAGTACATGGCAGAGGGTGCTGGAAAGTTGATGCTTATAAAAAGTAGTATGCGCATGTGCAGCTGTTATCAAGAAAGTGAGGGAGGCGCAGTTGTGACCTAATGAGTTAAACTGCAGTAAAAAAAAAAAGAGTGAGCAAGACAGACACAAACATATATGAGAGCCATACACTACTTAGTGAATATCCTCTTTAGAAAATAGTTGTACCCTTTTCGCAGAAGTCTGTAGACTTCCGCAGAAAAAACTCTATGATTAAGTAATAAGAAAATTGTTACCATTACAATTTTGTTACCTCACTATACTTGTGGCCACGGCCAGTGAGTCAAATAGGCCTGTTCATCTTCATGTGAAAATTGTTACCATTCTGTAACCACTATTCATTTGTGACCATTACCACTTTGTTACCTCTGCTATTTCTTACCATTAGTACTTTTACCAATATTACAACGGTACATATTAGAAAGAACCCAAGCTTGACAATATGCTTCCACACACCGTAGGCAGCAGCGACGTAGGGCGGCTCGTATCCGTAGACTAAGAAATATCGAACATGTACTCTACACCCGGCATGCTTACGAGCACGTACAGTCGTCATATGACAAATTCTACCTTTTCAACCAATCCGACGATGTAAGTATCATTTTTGGCATAGTTGAAGTGATTTGCATTGTCAAATTCAAAATAAATGACAGAGAATCATCCTCAAAACCTAAAAGAAAGAAATAGTGCAAGCACTTGGCGTATATCAAATACTGACTGCATGTGTACAATAACTTTATGACAAAATTATTCCGAGTCAGTAACGATGGACAGAAGCGATGCCTAATGTTTTATAAGATTGCGAAATCTTAAAGCTGAAGCAGTGCGGTTTAATTAACTTTGAAAATGACATTACTAACCCTAACTTCTTTGCAAACAATTTCCCCGTAGCAAGAAAGTAGGACAAAGGACCTTTGGAGCAAAGTTACACAACCTGGTTGAAAAAAGGGAAAAAAGGGTCAATATTTAAATGAGTGACCAATTACATTTAAGAAAAAATTAGAGGTGATAAGATTATCAAAACTAACAATATTAAGATATCGAGCGAGTAGCTGAGATACGCATAAGTTGACACAGTAATTAATACTTGCACATACATCGTGCACTTGATGGTGAGATTGGCATGCCAGTACCGTTATGCTTTTTTATTGATTCTCATTGGCCGTGAAATTTGCCAGGTCAATTTCATCCTGCCCGTCATACCTATATCTACCCACTGCGCAGCTGTAAACATTCGCTACAAATGCAGCAAAAATGCACCGGACCTTACCAAAATATGCATACATATATACAAAATATTGTACAATTACAACGCTAAAATCACATGTGTAGTAACACAAGCATTAATTACTTCAAAGTCTCCGGGTTACAGCCTAGGGTGCCACACTTGTTAACTTAGCTCACCATTTATTTCAATAGGGCGCATGAGGAACATAGACATAATCTGGACCCAACAATACACACAAAGGCTGAAGCTATATATATTGCTCAAGAGTTGTACACAATACATTACTAACATAACAACGATTCTAATAAACTTTATGTGCACGACTAGATTATGTCTGCTCCCTAGCTGTGTGCGCCACATATAAAGCTAACATATATATAGACACAGGCACGGACAGTCCCACTATTTAACTGTAGCATGTAATAACCCTAATTGAATTTTTGGCCGCTCTAACAGCTAAACTCCTATAATACCTGTAGCTTCTGTGGCAGGCAGCCGAAACTTCTGTGGTAGGAATGTGTTTGTGAACACAAAGTGCTTTCTAAATGTTTGCCGAATTGTTTATTATAGCGTTTTTTCAGCTGCCAAAGACGTTAATGTTACCAGTTAGAATATTGGACATCTTGTAAGTACGTTAATTAAAGGTAGTTTTTTTTTTTTCTGGCGTACCTACAGAAAAGAGGCAACAGGAAAAATCCTGCACATGCTTACTTAGATGGCTCCTCCCAAGGAACACGAACTGAATTTAAATTTCCAGACCCTGCGACTTTGCAATGTAGCACAAACGCTGAATGTTGTTCAGGTATAATTAAGGTACGGTATATGCCTCGAAATAAAGCTCGTTATAAATAGAGGGACCGTCTGTACATTAAAACTACGATTGCATTTCATAACACTTAACAAAGAATTACTTCAGCCAAAAAAGGCATGCATCCTACGACGTTTCATACATTGATGTTAGTCCTATTCTATGCCATACACATGTGGACGAAATAATTATACTGTATAGGCATAAAAGAAAACTAATAACCCCAGAGCGCCGAACAGAAACTTGGCTTCTCCTATAGGGAGTACTGCATTATTTAGAGCATTTACTCGAGAATGATGACCGGCAGTGATAACCAGCGCTATTTCATTTATTTTCAGAATTAGTTATGTTAAGGAAGTAATGGACAATTTTCCGAATCGACTATTAAAGGAATTTTAAACAACGAATCATGTTTTTGAACTAATTAGGCGATTCTAAGAGGGTTTTCTTCTAATGACGTTACCGTCGCAAATGCTTAGTTTTCGAGATATTTGACTTTGAAGTTCCCAGTGTTTTTCTACACAAAAAATAACCAACGACCCCATATAAGGAACCTAACCTACGCTAGGTAAGGTAAAGTTAGGTTAGGTAAGGTAAAGTTAGGTTAGGTAAGGTAAAGTTAGGTTAGGTAAGGTTAGATGAGGTTAGGTTATGTTACTTAGGTAAGGTTATGCAGGTAAAATTAGATTTAGGTTAGGTAACGTTAGGTTACAAAAATAAGGTTACGTTTGGTAAGGTTAGGTTAAGTGCTGTTCCTATATGGTGTTGCTATATAGCAAGCCCACTAATTACTTCCACAGGAAAATATTGGGAAGTTTCAAAGTCAAATATCTTGAGAAATATGCATTTGCGACGGAAACGTAACAAGAGAAATGCCTCAGAATCGTCCAATTAGTCCAAAACACATATATATTGATTTTCCTTAAATTCCGGTAATGGTCGACTCGGCGGAAAATTAACCCAAGTAAATCCAACTTTGACGACATTGAAAGTTATATATACCCGGTATATAATGTACTACAAGAAATTAAGTAGGTTCTGGATTCCCACAGCCTAAATCGTTCTGGGACTCGACAGTACAGATTAACACATACTTTAAGCATAAACGGTGCAGCAGATGATGTTATTTCTATGAAAGGATCGAACATTTATATGGACCTGGTACGTATGGTAGCAGACTTTTAGTTTCACCAAGTAGAAAATTGTCCATATCATGTACGTAAAAGTACGCAACAGGCAGACGCACGTAGAAGACGCTCCCTAAAAATGGTTGGTTAAGTTGCAACAGTAAATGCGAGGAAATATTTATAATTCACAAAAAATAATCATAAGCAATTCTTAATTCGAATCAGATTATTATCTTTAAAATGTTAAGACTACTAACTGCAAAGATCGGAAAACCGCGATGAGGAATTTAATAAAGGGTAACAAATTTGCAAAATGGTAAACAATTAATAAATTTAAAATGTGACAAATAAAAGTCAGCACGAACTCATCATATTAACTTTTATTACAAGATGTGCCCCATCGGTCGACGTACTGCCCGGCCTGAAGAAGCTTCAACATCAATTAAACTGAATTTATGTAACTACAAAATACTGAATTTATCGATGGATTAGTAGTTGCTGTTGAAGAATTAGTGTTTGCGAATAAAGTACACATAGAAGAACACAAAAATTCTCGAAATTTAGACTATTGTACTGTACGTAATGTATTGATGTCATATATGATCGAAGTCAGTTTTGAGATAAATTGTGACCATTTTTTCATCTTCCTTAAACTTGCGGCGAAGCTAATATGAAACTCAGACTTTTAGCACTAAGACAATGTTACGGGAACAGATAGTAGACCAATTTTCAAACGAAAGGTTCTACCAATAACTTAATTAGGTGTAACTGTTCAGATCACACATGTCACTGTTTACAAAAATAATATACCAACAAGATTTATCTATGCTTGTAAGAAAAATCTGAAGAATTTACGCGTTCCACATAACTTTGTATTATACCTACAACTCTAGTACGAAACAGAAAAACTTGACAATTACCCGGAAACGGCATTCAATAACTTCAACTTCGCTAACAAGAAACAAACTTCAAAATCATTAACGAGATGATAGTTTACTACAGCATTGTTTTTTTCCAGGGCTCTTCTGAAACTTGGTATGCTGCAGCTTGGTTCTAGAGACAAAAAACAAAAACTCTAGGGGAAATTGTACACAGCATAAGTGATAGTTTACCGAGGTAGAGGTTGCAGGCCAAGACAGAGAAGTGGCATCCAGACTATGGCTCCGAAGTTGCAGGGGAGATGGGGGGAGAGCTCCTGGAAGGCGGAGAGCAGGAACGGGAGCTGCGATTGAGCTGGGATGGAAGCTGCAAAATCGATTCAATGGTAAATGGAAAGCTGCTCCTTTCGACTTGTTCTGACGACTGAGTTTGGGGCTGCTCCGGAGGTGGAGTAGGTGGGTTACTTGATGATTTTCTCTTAGCCATTGAAGATGTTTTCTTGGCTTTGGTAGAGCTATGAGAGAGTGGTGGGCTGGCTGAGCATTGATTTCTGGAAGTATTGTCATAAAAACCTGGCTGAGGAACGAACGTTGAACTCTGTGGAGCGGGAAATCCACCGGTAGCTACCCCTGGGTGCATCACAGCAAAATTTGGATCAATGGGAGGCAGCACAGGAATACGACCGACGTCTGCGAGAGGATGGTGCACTGGGACGAGGTGAGGCTGGTAATGATGATAGGAGCCCATGAAACTGGGATGTCGGTAAGGGTGATAACGGGGCGCAGCTACATAGTCAGGATGAGCAAAATATTGCTGCATGGCGGGGTTTATCGCAAATCTGATGAACTGCCAGTAAGATTGGTGGTCCATATACTGAGCGCTTGGTCTCTTGTAACGCTTACGACGCCGCAACAGCGACCCGTTCTCGAACATGTCGGCAGCTAGCGGGTCCAACTTCCAGAAATTTCCTTTGCCGGGCGCTTTGGGAGTTCTTGGAATCTTCACAAAACAGTCGTTCAGAGACAAATTGTGGCGTATCGAGTTTTGCCAGGCCGGGTAGCGCTTCCTGTAGTACGGATAAGTTGCACAAATGTACTCACATATTTCACCCAGAGTAGCCATCCGGTTCTCAGAGCTTTCGATAGCTTTAGCAATAAGAGCGATGTATGACAACGCTGGCTTACTATATTCGGTTGGATCGTTGCCGTCTTCTCTAAGAGGGCCGCACTCATCATTAGCTTCTGAACAAACATTTAAGTTTTGTTCTTCCATATTTCCCAGTTGCTCCTCGTCTTGCACTCCCATCACTGAATCACAGGTTATGTAGTTTATGCAGACGATTATTTACTTTCGCAAAAGCCACTAGCTTGTTTAGACAAGAGCCACACCACTTCAGTAATGACTTCTTTACTAAGTCACTGTCAGGTAATGAATGACGGAGGCTGCTGCGGAGCGGAGCGCGTTGGTGCAGCACCTCTGGGCGGACCTCGCAGACCTCCGGGGGATACTTCGCTCGCGGCGGCTCCTCCTCTGGTTTGCTCACAGCAGCCAATCATGCCTGAGCAGCAGCGTGAGCAGGGCTGCTCACAACAGCAGACCAATAGGACGAGACCTTGTCTCTGGCCTGGGCAGAATATATACACGCTATAGCACCACACTGGTCCCTCCCCCTCAAACCAATATTAGGCAAAGGCCCAAATGTGATCCTAGCGACACCCTGGTTCCATTTAGCCATGAAATATTTGGTGGCGAAATGGAGCAAATCACTTCTGGTTGGCGAGGGATAAAACCATTATCGGATGGCGTGAAGTGACGCTGACGGAGCCTTTCTCACCACAAAGGACCGAGGCTCGTCCAACAAAGCGATTGACTCTCAAGTCCGCGATTGCCTCCATTGAAGTCTTTTTATCAAGGAATATCTTGCTCCCAGTCGCGCTACCGAGGACAGCGTAGGAGGGTTGATACTCACAAACACCACAGATATTGGTGAATGTGGGACGATGGATCTGCTACACTGCAAGCGGACTGTGTTGCAAGGATATTAACTAAAAGCACCACAGATATTAATGCAAGATGCGCGATACATCTGCTACACTATACATGAGGCCTATAGGGTTATAGCACGTAAGCACCACAGATATTGGTGAGTGAAGCCCGATAGATCTGATATATGCACTAGACATGAATCGTTAACGACGAATGTTATCTATGACTGCAGATAACAAGAAAGTAAGAAGACGTCAAACTTTATGTTCTTGAATTTCTTTCTGTGGTGACGATATTTATGACGATATTTAGCGATGTAGTTCTCATAGCATTCTCACGGATTCTGATTTGATTCTTTTTCAACATCAAAACCTTATCTAATTTGAGTTTAGGTCCTCAGGAAGCTCACGGAGAAGCTATAATCAACGAAGATTCTTCAGAGTGCAGTATACGTACACAACTCCAAACCTATCAGAAATTATCGTAGGAAGTAATTATGATTATGGTCGAGCTTGGTTGCAAATCATTTGTATAATCACCGGCATTTATGGGGTGATTTCCAACTTTTATGGTTGTACTAATTCCAAGGTTTTCAACCATAATTAAGGAGGGAAAGTAGTCCTTAATCTAGGATGTTTTTCAACCATGTTTCCATACTTACCCAACTTTCTGCCACCCTTATTCGCTCTTCATACTTACAATGATATGCGTTTGGAAAATTTTGAAAACTATCATTGTGTATGTTAATGAATGGATTGTCACCAGACACTCAGAAAGAACTGGAAGGACTTGTGATATACGTATTCCAGGCAGAGATTGTGGCAAAGCCGTAACAACATAATAGTCTATAATGTTTATCTGTACGGGGAACAAGACTGTTTTAAGAAAGGTCTCATGCAGTATATTCGCAACACAAATTAAATTATATGAAAGTAATACATGTCAAAAAGTTGCTGGATTCTCATTTCAAATGAATGCTGGATATTGGCCAGCGGTCAGCGGTTACGTGCGATACGTACGGAGATATTTCGCTGCAGGCTCTCTCTTTGGCGCTAACTGCGACCGAAATGAAGAAGCATCGTGACTCCACACTTGTATGTGAAGTGATGTACGCAGCGTCACTTGGACTTCGACTAAGACGCTCAAAGTACTGAAGGTATAGGTATATTGTCATTTAAATCATTCGTTTCCTACTTAATAGAAAGATGAATATGGCTCAACTTTGTCATGCTGACAGGCGATTCAAGGTTTATAAAGTTGAACTTTGAACTTATTGTTTGCTTCATACCGAAGAAAATAAGCTGGGCATACAAGTCCCATTTCTAACTAGAGTTACACTCCTAGAATGCACACAAAAAGAAAGAATGATAGACAGACAGCAGAGAAACGGACCGACCGGTCATCACCCAAATTTACTACTTATTTAGTAATTGTTCGATCGTGGCAGTTAACAATTCCTGTAATTTTCGTGATTATCTGCCGGCAAATTTTTGAATTATATATATATATATATATATATGTGAATTCAAGGCAGCAGACGTAAAAAAGAATAACAACCACACCCTGGCAAAATCATGGCCTTCTTGATGGATGTAAATTTTTTTGTTGTTGTTGTTCCCTGCACGTGCGCGCGCTTCGTGGCCATATTTATCAAGTTTAAAATTCATTTGCTCCTAAGTTTTTTCCTACCCTTCAGAAACAACTTAAATTTACACGGCTTTTTTATAATTTAATAAGGATAGTATTTCAGCAAAACCCAGTTCCAAGCTATCGAACAAAATAATCTCAATTTCTAAAAACTGTCAACGGTTTTTGCCGGTAGTATCTATACATATATAGCGGTCCACAGGCAGCTCTATATTATAGACTCTGAAAATCAACACTTAGATAAAGCAATTAAAGCAATATGCCCGCAGAAGACAGCGTCTACACATTGCTGTAACAGTATATATATATATACAAAAGTCGTCCAGAATATACCCGAAGTCAGCTGGAGAGCGATCCGGCAGTAGCCTCGACCGTGAGATATTCCTGCATGTACACTGGCGGCTGCTGTGAACGTGCGTTTGTTTCACTGCCCCGGTCACTTTAGCGCACGTGTCCGCAGTATTTCCATGCTGAGATGCGCCTTGGTTCATGTCAGGGAAATACATTACTTGCAACAAACAGAAAATTGAGAAAGTTTCTTGAGTGTTTTTCTACGACATTGTTGAAATATGAATATATATATATGCATACAAGCGTACATCGGTTGTTAGCTTCCACAAAACAATTTTTATTCTAACCAACGTTCCGTCGTCTCCACTAGTACTATATACCATATGTTACCAGGAACGAAGCAGCTACTTAATTCAAGAGAATAACGGCGCCGGTGCAGTTATGTGCATGTGGCCTACAACAGGTTCAATTGTGAAGTGTTCAAAATATGTGAGGATCCGTGCTAAATGTTGAGAGCTTTATTTTAAACAGTGGTGGGAAGCTTGCACATGGTTACAGTAAGACAGTATTATATGGTCTATTGTGGAGATTAAGAACTAGTAGTCTTCACCCAACTGTGATACTCTGTGTTCCAATTAAGCAGATACTGGAACTATTGTTTTGAAGCTCATTTTGAAATACCTATACTCAAAAACCAGTTTATATCAGCATAGGCTCAACCTTATTTCAAAAAGCACAAAATGAACACGTGGACAAAAGTTAGGCCGGCCGGACACCTCTGCCAGCTGGACCGAATATACCTGAACCTATGTTGTACTAATTAAGCTTACCTCCCCAACCTAGCCGCCTGGCACTTGATCTCCTGCAAGCACATACATAACAACGTACAACATATATCCGCCCCGCACTTGGCCAGGGCCGAAACCACTGCAGGCGGTGACAGCTCTACAGTGCGCCTAATTTACTTGCCTAAGTTAATCCTGCCGTTAGGGGCTTTAGGCACACATTGCCCATGCAGTCACGGTCCAGCGATGCTCATAATTAGTGAATGGACCCGACGAAAACAGCTTATAAAATTAGGTATAAACTGCAAAGCTGTGAAATGAATGGGTGGTATATGAAGTTCAACGTAACTATAACATATATTTTTATTTTTAAATTAGAATGCCGCGCCGAGGCTCTTTAATTATTAATTATCCTAGACTTGAGATGATGCTTCTTTCCAGGCTTGAGCTGATGGGCTGAAAAAATTTCTTTTACTTTCGGTTAAAGGAATTTACTGTATAGTTGAAATTTCACTGAGAAGTGCTGAGTATAGCAATGACTTATATATATATTGTACGGGTAGCCCGCGCCGTCCACTGCTAGCCTATACGTATATATAGCAGTCAAGGGACAGGGAGGAGCACTAGATATACAGTATACATATATGGTAACTCACAGCAATGGTTGTTTTGCAATTTGGTCGGTTCCGCAACGAAAGTTTTTTACAATGAATGTATTGTACAAGAACTCAATTCAGTGGTTAACCCGACGCATTCCGCTCGTGTTCATTTATACGGAAATTGCCATAGCCTGCAGTGTGCTGTGGAGAGTTGCGAACAATGCTATGATTCCCAGCAGGTTTGGATTATGATACAATTTACTTCGAAGGTATTCAGCCAGCAAAAGGAGAATTCCAAAGCTACCTCTATACATAATAGCTATGATCGAGTGCCAATACCGGGAAGTAGTCTTCTGTATGAGAAATTTGATAACTCCAGTTGAACTTTCAAATTATAAACAATTTTAGTGATTCGTTATGAGGCGCAATTGAAAGAGAACCAACAATAATATATACATATTATACTTATCTATCCAATGCATACATAAAATTGAAACAAGTTCTCAATAGGTTTGGCATGACTGATAATACAGTTTGAAATTTTTTTTTTTTTTAAACTGAAACAGTAGTTGCTGCAGATTACAGATTTTTTCTCAGATCACTGAGTAAATTTCAGATGGAGCTCGTACAGTATGTGCATTTCCAGCGAGCTATATAGTAATGCTCAGCCGTCTCAGGCTACTATATATATACAGGTTCGGATGTTGCGGCCAACTTTTATTACACCATATACATGTTGGAGGTTCGCCGGGTGTGTCTTCCACACACATTCTACCACGAACGTTGACAACATTCCTCGCGGCGTCTACATACCACGTGCCACATCAGGTGAATGGACCAAGTCGTATTAACACATATATATAGCTGTTTACTTTGTCGTTAATTTGTTGCACTCGATCAGTCCATGTACTAAAGTTTATAGACATATATATAGCCGTGCATGTTTACAGTTGCCACATATGGCGTTCCAGTTTCAACTTAATTTGGAAGATTAAATTTACACTAGTATTGTATGTAGTCTATTTACAATTAAGGAACACTTGTTACTGAATTCTAGAGGAAACTATATTGAATCAAAAGCCAGAGCCACGCTTTTAGAATTTCATAAATTTAGCAAAAGAAAGCAACAAATTCATGATGAGCAACATGACCAAATTAAAACTCTTCACCACATCATGACTCACTAATTGTGTCTACCTTGTCATGACATGATTAACCTTTCCCAGCTTGGCTTATCAGACATGATACGTAAGTACCTTAATTATATTATAGTGTAACTATAATTATATTATATAATTTATATATAATTATTTAATATTTATATAATTATATTATAGTGTAACTATAATATAATTAAGGTACGTACGTATCATGTATACAGTATATGATAAACCAAGCTGGGAAAGGTTAAGTCATGTATTAAAGAAATCGGTTGCTAATTATAAATAATACTTTAACATCCTGCAACACACTATTACTGTTTCTTCTGAATAGTATCAGAAATATATATGCCCATGGCAATAAAGCCAATGACACCCGATATGTTAGCTGTCTGTGTCCCAGCGCATGTGGCGGGGAGTGACCTTAATATTTATCGACAAATTATTACCTCCGTCAAGGATCAAGTTTATATTTTTGCCGGCGCTTGTCTCTTTGTCTATTACCTACGAAACTGAAAAAAATTTGAGGACGGATCTTCATAAAATTTAATGAAGCTGTTCATAATGTCATGAGAAGAGATCCAATTAAATTTTCGTGGTGATCCGTCAGTCCATTATATATAGTCTGGTTTGTCTCTTTTTCTGTCTCACAACGACATACCTACATACTCAAGAAGTTATGGATGTATATACGTATAAAATTAGAGGGACTGTAAGGAATATTACAAGGAACAGACGATTTAATTTAGGTTTTGACCCTAAACCAAATCCTGGATTGTACGTAGACTGTTTTTATATTTTCGTTAGATGTGAGAAGCTTGGAAAAGGTCTTGGCTCTCAGCTAGGTGCTTCTCTATATATAGCTGTGCTCCCGAGTAATTAAGAGACCGACTTAAAATTTTATTTGAAACCTAATCGGTAGATTTATGCCATTATCTCATTTGGCAAATAAATAAGCATACCCTATTGAAAATTAGTGCAGTTTCGCGCTTGATTTCAAGCAGTTTATCGCAGAGAAAGCAGTTTTATAACGCGCTGTAGCAGTTCGCCGCAGATCTCTTCAAAGGTCGAGAAATACGCGTG
>LQNS02278127.1:152383-163907 GCA_001587735.2 Parhyale hawaiensis | reverse complement strand
GTGTAATATCCAGCGCTGTGGTACTGGACAGTTATGCACGTGCTGGGAGGTGTAATATCCAGCGCTGGGATACTTAACGTTTATGCACGCGCTGGGAGGTGCAGTATCCAGCATTGGGGCGTTGCATAACCACGTACTATCGCCCATCTTCAGGTTTTCGACGCCCGAAGCAGACATGACAATTTTCGGAGCGAAATTTAACATGTTTTGCGTTGTTCCTTACTCAAGTAAGAAATATATTTATGTTACGAAATATATCAAATGCAAACACAGATACTGTCTTCATTTATGAATTACATGAATGGCCCTACATGGATCAGGAAACGCATTCATTGAAAGCTATCTATATAGTACTTGGAAATAATAGTAATTGTTTTTTGTAAGTAACAAGGGCATACGTTCTTGATGCGGTCTGTACATTGAATTTTTTCTCTGCCATTTTCCTCATGATCAATGGACGCTGATATTAGAGCATATATCTCAAAGCTTTCATTTACTTACTTTCTTAAATCTACTGAATAATAAATTGAATGTGCATAAATTCACCCTACACCGAAACATACAATACTCTATTATATATGTATGGCATCCACGATAGTGGTAGCTGTGCTGTGGATGCCTTTGTTTTTCTCATGAAAGTAGTCATGCGCTCACATGTATGCAAAGCGAATAACATGAGCGAAATTTCAACCTCTCAAGAAAGTAGGAACTTCAAGCAGATTTGTCTTTTGTAGACAATCAATATCTAGAATTGTGTTTTCAGTTTTTTAGGGCTTAGCTAACAGATGAAACACACAGGCGAAGACCCTCTTGATTCAGAGCCGGGAATAGGTTTTTTAGGGTAAGTAAACACCAGCGTAACAGTCGAACAAGAAGTAGCCGGTCTGGTGGAGGGGTATGTGTGCACTGGTACGTCAATAGGGTACAGCAACTCTACAGCGCACACTGCCAGCAATGTTGCATGCAATTAAATTCTCATCTAAGGTAATGAACACGTTTTCTATTTTATATCCATGAACCATACTTAACCTGTGAGGAGTTACTTACAAAGCTGTGAATTTCATAAAGGCAGTACTGACTTTATTCAACGCTTGACTACTACACCACCGTGAGACTGGCCAATTAGTCACCAATGGAACTGTGTATCAGATACTCTCCTTTGAGAAATCCATAAATATCCAGAAAGCTTATGCAACAACCAAAAAGGCATAAGACGGGACTGTTAATTCTTTAAACAATCACTAGCATCACAAACACTCGTCCGATATGGTGCAGAGACGTCGGTAGTGAAGAGCAAGAGCTGCATCGCCTACGCTATTGAGACTGCATCCCACTGGTTCAGTAGCTACTTTCTCTCCGGCTCTCACTGAGCTGGTCTTATTTGTTAAATGATATTATGTGTGAATAGGCATTAGTGGCAGGGCACAATAATAGCAAACGTGCGTCGGAGTGACTGGTCTGTTATCGTGGTTACACGCACCGTTTCAATCAAGGCTTGATGCTGGATGCTGACTTTTCTCGACACACCTATAATTATGACATATTTTTCTTGCTTACACATTAACCCTTTCAGTACTGACGACATCGTCGGATGCCGCATCAAAGTTTTGATTATTAAAATCAGTGCGTTTCCTTCTCTGGAAATTTTGACAACACATTTAACAACCCGTCTGAAGTCAGTGATAGTATTTTATCTACGACTGAACAATACTGTAGGTGAGCTCAAGTGGCTACAGCGATAGTGTCTTCTATGAGCTTCTTTTAGAACCTCACAGCAGGAGCAAAGTTTTTGTAGAAAAAGGGTTAATATTGCACGCCGTGCCCCTGCCACTATTTTTCTTCTCGTAGATTTACTTGTGTGTGGTGTATTTTAGCAGCAGCTGTACTCTGAAAGCTCAGACCTCTGCTAAGCAACGCGATGCTGAAAAATAGAACGTGTACGCAGACAAATGATTTCGCTGTCAGAAAATGTAATCATCTATATTCCTTGTAACACGGCTGACAGCTCCTGCAGTTTCCTTCCACAAGATCTGTTCATAACTGTTTGAGTTATGCTTTTAATCAAAAAAACAGAACGACATAAAAAGTGACCAACACACATATAAACCCCAGGAAACCATAGCCTCTTTGACAGAACTAAACATGCGCAGCGTAATGCGTCAGCGAACAAAATCTTACGCAATGTATCCGAGAAGTGCTTCCGCCGTGCTTCCCCGTGTCCATATAACTTACTGGGCTTACGAGTACATAAGAAACTTACACAATACGAGATTAATTTACACGAGATCACTGTCGATGCAGCTATGTATAGTTCGTGCACTGTACAGAAGGCATTATTACAGCAGTTACAATTAAGAGAGTAAAGTACCCACAATACCCAAACTACCGCCCGACCGGCCGCAGCCGTGGCAGACAATCACACTATAAATATCTCAAAGTAAGTCAGTGGGCGGCAGCTTGTAAATATTTGGCGCCAATAGATGTACGCAGGCAAATATTGAGTCGCTCGAGCCCGTCGCCATTATGTTACTATGCTAAAGATATTTAGCACGGTCACTAGGCGCTATTGTGAGGGACAGTCCGTCCATCAGCTGCATGGTGATGTTGTTTATTGGTGTCCAGTACTCATCTGGTTCATAGACACAAGAGAAGGCAATACTATGACGGTAGTAATAAAGCCTCATAGTCAGTAAGTGGGTTATTAGAGCGGAGGTATGTCGGGCAGTGTCTCACCACCGACTGATGAACCATTGACTTTTATGTAGACGAATAGCGAGATGGTAAAGACGTGATTATAATATAATGCAAACCTTCCCGACAGAAAATTTTCTCTCTTTTTTGCACTTCTCTGGTGTATGAGACATGAGGTTTTGATTGAAAGGCCAATAACCGTCAAACCGTTTTCTAGACATACCCGTTTATCACAAGACTGGTATTGATACAAAGTTCGAGCAATACTGATGATCGTCTGCTGCTAGCATTCGATTGTGACTCTATGCATATTCTTGGTGTTTATTGAAAATTCATTATCAGCATGACATATAGCTACCAAAAGACCGGCAGCGTAACAAAGTGCCAGGGAAACATGCACAGCGTGTATACAGGGACCGCCTGATGCCACAGTGACATTAACATGGACGTCATGTTATGGGCTCGACGGTTTTCAAACTTCAGCGTCGGCCTCAAAAGGAAAAAAGTTGGAAAGAACATCCTATGGTACGCACGGTCCAAAAAACTTAATATTACCCAAAAATTGCTATTTGACCTACATACGCACCAGAGACAAACAGCGTCGTCCTAACTCCCTCTGCTATCATAGTTCACCACTGTAGTTGTGCCAGCCTTCAGTGAATTGAGTTTCCAAACAGTTGTTTAAAGGTAGGAGTACGGTAACTGTAGAGTTGCCGGCATAAATGCACTAAAATAACGGTTAAATTTGAGAGTTTTCTTTTCAAATTTAGCAATTTTATCTGATTCGCATTCATTTTTATGCATCGATCGAAGGTTAATGAAAGTTTGATCATAATGTTGTTCAGATAAGCACAACGAAGTGACAACTTCTGAGCCGTGGCATTAACACATCTTCATTGCTGGTCTGTGACCAAGAGACAAACTGGATATATATATATATATATATATATATATTCTTATAGCGCGCGACTTAACACGACATTTTGGGTCATTAGCCTACCAAAAAGCCGTTAGCGCGACAAAATTCGTGTCAGCTTATTGAACNAATAATATGTAAATGTAGCTCATCTTTATTGCTTTTACAAACATTTGAAGAAAAATGGTGAGCTATGCAGTCATTTCTGCCCACTGTCATGTTAAGTCCCGTGGTATAAGTATATATATATATATATATATATATATATACATACATACCATGCAGCTTCTCCAGTCAAGCGGGCTGAACAGCCTCTGCTTTCTTGTGCTGTAAACCTGTTGCTAGCAACGTTACAAATGTGGGAGAAGAAATAATCAACGTGCCCCTTTAGCACTCATTCCGGCATTGATATTATTTTACTTCTGGCGCAACTACTTAACACAAGTGCATGTTGGTAAGTTTCGCGTAGTACCCTGGGTACATGTATTATAATTTTAGCCAGGTGTGCAGTGTGTCGTGATCATGTCTCGACATGGCCTAAACAGTTAAGCATATACGAACTAAGAATACGATTCATTTGAAACGAATATGCTTTCAGCCCAGAGACTGAGATGAGGTAAATAATATTAATGTTATGAAGATGTGGAGTATACACGCTATTTCCATGAAAATAGAGAAGTAAGTCATTCTGTAATAATGAAAAACTATTACCTTTAATAAGAAATTAAAGTGAACAGTACATCAGACGGCAACGAATTTATAAGACTTAGATTATTTTTAATGGAAAAGACGTAACGAAAACAGAATTTATAAGAAATATACCAGAAGTAGCTGTCGACACTGCGTTATCTTCATCTCCAGCCGCTGCCCCTCACTCCTTCTGTCAGTTTGCATTATCTGACCACAATACAAGACCCCGCCTACCCTCACCCTGCCCTCAGTTGTCTTCCCTCACCGGCAGCAACTGTCAGCACCACGCGGTCGTCTGCACCAAAAGCCTAACTCTGCTCCAGGTTCCCGCGGCTGCCCGTTAGTGGACCATTGAGAGGCAATCAGTGCCGGCAGGGCGCTGCTTCCGGACCTCCTAACACTGAGGGTGGTCTTGTTGCTACACCATCATCAGGGTTCCGAAGTATTCATTGACGTAACCAACCATATAACCTTCTACAGGAACTCTTCGACACAATCCCTGCTTCTTTTCATGTAATTTTACCGTTTAGGTTCAAAAAATTGACTACCAGGTTTTCGCTATACTGTAGGTATCTCTGATTTAAGAGTACATAGTATCGAGTATCTTGAAGTAATTTCGAACATAACGTAATAAAATATATACATATATAGCAAATAGAGCCTAGATCTAGAGCTTCCAGTATTGCATTGTAACTTTATCCGGTTTTGACCATCCTCTCTTTTGCGCTTTATACTTTTATTCGTGAGTACCTATAATAATGCGTAATTATCAGCAAAATATGACAGCACATGAAATAATGCTTTTGGCCCTTCGTGTCCAGTTGAATATTTGGAAATGATGTGTTGGGTGCTTATTTATCCTATATGCTTTTTTATCTCACCTTTAGGGCAAGATTAGTCATTAAAAATTAGGGTCTTTCCTAAACTTTTAACTTGCAGCTTGCTGTCATTCTCAGCAGAAACAGCACTAATATTTGAAATGGGACCACCTCACATGTTTGTATTGATTCCCTACAATTACGGCACTGTCACTCGACTGGAGGGATTTTAAACTTAAAAGAAATTTCATTAGTCATCGGTAATACATGCATTAGATTGCCTTTACAGTTAACTTGAAAAAAATACCGTGTCATGTCAAAATGACATGACCCTGAATGATAGTCCAGTGTGACGCATTCTTCATCCGCTAGTGTAGCAGGCNCAACTCTGGCGGGTATTGCATAACTGCTGCAATGATATAAGAAGAGCCTGCTCGCAGTCCTTGGCTTCAGTCTTCTCATAGTCATTATTTTTTGTCGAAATAAATATATTACTGAATAAATGTCATCTCCAAAGTATTCATTAATAGCTTACGTGCCGTAGCGGTGTCTAGTCCCTAGAAATGACACCGCTACGGCACGTAAGCTATCAATGAATACTTTGGAGATGACATTTATTCAGTAATATATTTATTTCGACAAAAAATAATGACTATGAGAAGACTGAAGCCAAGGACTGCGAGCAGGCTCTTCTTATATCATTGCAGCAGTTATGCAATACCCGCCAGAGTTGCTCACCTCAGCCTGCTACACTATCGGATCAAGCATGCGTCACACTGGACTATCATTCATGAACGGAGGTCTGACTGTAATATCAGAAACCCAGTTCATATATTTCAGTGGGACAACGTTCTCGCTAATAGAGCCCACAAGAAAGGTGTACTGTTGGCAGTGAAGCGTTAAGTTTTTATTGTCTATAGTGCCTAGATATGTGGACGTTACAGAAAGTGATATTTTTACAGTAATTAAGTGATAATTATTAATTCACATATTTTAAAAAAATAATAAAATGATGCTCTCTGCCTAAGACGCTGCACTACACGCCGTGAAGTGTGTAAGAGTGGATCTTCTCTGGAACTCACATTAAAATAATAACTACGGATCTAAAGGCATGTGAGCTGACCTAGCATGAGCTACGTACCTAGTCCCCTGCACCAACAGCGCCACAATCAAAGCAGCCGCCACTAAGGACTTCCGTCGTTATGGCAGTCACACAAACACGCCCCCTGCCGGCCGGTGTCGGCACACAACAAAGCCCTCAGGTGTACGGGCTTACCCTCACCTACTCTCGTTACCGACCGAACTCCCATTCTATTTCCCGACTATCAAAGCCGCCAGCTGTCTTCTTTTCACTCGCGCCTTCAATCATTTAGGTCGGAGTTACTCAATAAACATGAATTTTTTGTTTGCCAAACAGATGATTGCTGAAAGTCTTGAGATCAATGGAGGTTTTCTCGTGCGCACATTGCCGGCAGCAAGAAGAGCTTGTTTGGGTCGCGAGAGTTCCATTGCAATAGCGACACATGAAATCATCAGTTGCTTTGAGACCAACTGCCGCCGGCTAAGCAACCATCAGTTAACTCCCAGATCTGTTTATCATATTAAACTTACAGACTTGCAAGCCATCTGCGCTTCCAAGCGCTTTAAGTTCTTTGTAAAAAATTTACAGTTCGTAGCTGCCTAGAGATGATTATCATGTTAACTTTTTCATAGAGTAGCAAGTTGGGATTTGGCTTAAGGATAAATATTTTTATTCTCACAGAAAATATACTTTGCTGGTCATTAGCCCTCACCAGTTTTCCTTACTCAGGAAGAATGCAACAACTTTGAAGGATTTGGTCTGGTACGTACTTTTAGTTGCCGTCCTTCTAGTTTTTTCAGAGTAAGAAACAAAGAATTGCCCTTACAACTTGAGAGCTGGTAATAGAGTCAGGAGATGTCATTAGGAGGTTACATCCTCGTTGGCCTCCAGTACACGTGTGACCGATGATATATGGATGGTGGCATTAGTGCACCACCATTGCAAGTCAATTAAAAACACTAACATGATAAACAACGTATGTATATGTAGTCATCAAACACCACAGCGTTTACAGTCTCTATGTATGTACACCCAAGCTTACGATCTCTTGCAGAAGGTGGGCAGCTACGCGATGCTTTGCAGCGCGGTTTCTGATGACAATGAAACATATGACAATAAAGAAGGGCATAGAGAAAAAAAATCTATAATTCGCAACCGACAGGCTACGTAGGAACGAAATGGAAGCTATCGTAGATAGACGCTCAGCAAAATCCTCGTAGTACGTTGCTACCCACGGTCGTCTGCAATTACCCCAGAGCGGCGGAAAAGTCAGGGGAAAATCTCAATTACAACTGCAAAACTTACCTTCCTGTCGATCACTCTCCCTTATGAGCGCCATAAGTACATTGCAGTATGCGTGACTAGGCGGGAATACTACAGGATGCTGCACAAAGTACACTCTCGGATAAATTTCACAGAACTGTGGTGATATGGAGGTGCTGAAATCTGACATTTCTTTGAATGTAAGCGATGCTGGGGGCCTGCCAAGTAGAATGAGTATGGCAGCAGGATATGCTTGCCACATGCAGTGCCGCTTCACACGAAATTTAACGTGGTGCTTGCATGTAATTATGTAGCCTTACTTAATTCAGCATTAGATATTTCCATGCAATGTTTATTATTCTAGCAGAATTTAGTTACAATACCATAAATCATGCCTCATCGGCTGGAAGAGTTCTGCCGCGATGAGCTCATCTCATTAGCCTCAACCTCACTCGCAAGTGTTGGATTCGCTACAATGAATTCAGCTTCAGGCGTTTATCCAAATCGATTACCCCTGAAACGAGGGTCTTCACTGAAGTTTCGAACAATTTAAAGTAAAGAAATTTAGCTCGTCTCAATGGCACCGTCCCGTGGATACGCATTTGATCTGCTGGAAAGTATTGGGAGCGCATGTATGATGATGTGGCTGTTGTTGGGGCAGGCCTAAAAATACAATGTAAGCTCTAAGGCAAAGTTGCACCTCTGAAATTAAAATATTATGTCGTGCGGTGCATTTCATGCTATCACGAAGAATAAACTTTATTTTTTCGATGCCCCCATACAGACAATAGAATGGATGCCTATGATTTTCCAATAGTAGCGCTCGTGCTACCACTCATTGTTATATATAGGACCGCTTCACACTCTCAAGAGGCCAATCGGTGGGCTGGTTTATTTCATCAAACACACCGTCTGAATTTTTATCTGTGGCAAAGTTACTAATCACAAGCCTGTAGTGTAAATATCCTATTACTATCAGCAGAATATTTTTTACGCGTCAGACCAGATCCGATGTTATTTTTCAGTTATATAGTAGAAAGCGCGACTGTCATATGTGCTAGGCTGGTTCTCTCAGTCATGGCTTAAATACGAAACTGACGGACTTCATCTATACATTCAACAATCAAATGAACGTATTTTCATAATTCGACCGCTGCATTAGTCCCTGTGCTAGTTTAAGCTACAAAACATGGCACAGTTTCTAAGCTCTAAGTCACTCCAAACTTGGAGAGATATCCACAACAGTGACAGTTGTTACGAAAGCTGGATTGACGAAAGCATTTTAAGAACTCTTTTGTTAGACACGCAGCAGCGAATACTGCGGCATAACCGAACGTTTGAACGCAGAGTTGAGAGAAGATTTTCAGCTTACTGACTTTTATATCCGCCTTTATAGGGGCTCTGCAGCTTAATTATAGTCCATCAATATTAGCTGAAAATGGTAACAGTTTGTAGTAACAACCATGCGGGCTGTGAGACTCCTCACATCACCAGAGGTCGGCATCTCCGATTATGTTACGATGGCAAGATCGATGGCAATACCATCGCTCCATCGCCATCGGAACCAAAAATCGCCAATCTTCATCGGCGATGACCTACGACGAAATAACCGTCGGTGATGGCCATCGTAGGGCGTCACAATCGGCGATGGACCATCGCATTAACACATTTTAAAAATGCAACCATCTCAGACCACAAACATCGAATAAAAGCAGCATCTCTTATAACCTCGGCCTGTGTGGGATTTTGAAACCAGTAATACTATTCCTAGATGATAACAGGTGCGAAGTGTAAGGCCCAGGTTATTATACTTGACATTGTTAGATCTGGGAAATGTATTAAAATAAACCTTGTAGCCAACTCTTTGTTTTAATGTTACTAAAAAAAGTGAATGTTTAAATCTCGTAAGGCTGTTTTTCTGTAGTTTTAGCCTTATTCCATTGGCATCGGAAGACAACCGATGACGATGTCCATCGTATGCCATCGCCGATGGCATGTTCAGTCATTTTATCGGACCATTTCTTCCTCATAACACCATCGCCGATGGAGAAAATGGCTATCACCGATTGTTTGATATGATTTCCATCGGACCAACGCTATCGCCGATGGATTTTTGCGATGTTCCATCGTATCATCGTAGTTTTTCCGATGGTGATGGTCCACACACCATCGCAATCGCATAATCGGCGATGGCCATCGTGCCAGGCTCCGCACGTCACGACCAAAATGTGTGAAAATGGGTCATGAGCAACAGAGTATGCATGCACCAACTTTCTGAAGTGTTTCGATCATAAGAGACGTCTTGAGGAACTGAAGTTTTACTTGGACTGCACTGACAGAGGACTGGTTGGTTAAAGTAATGACCATGGGCCATCATTCACAAAAAGGCACAAGTGAATTATTTCAACCAATCTGATCTCTGCTTTTAGGATTAATGAAGGAATTACAAACCTGAAATATTAGCACCACTTCCTACCAATCGGACTCTGTACAAGTTATTTCTACTAATCATTCATCAAAATAATACAATACCCATCTGGCCATCGGCTGCTGAACCCCTTTTATCCTTCAGCTCCCCATCTCTTTTCATCCTTCAGCTGCGTAACTACTTCCCTCTATCAGCTACTCATTCCCTCTCAACCTTCAGTTATCTAACTGCTTTCATCCTCCTTATAACCTAACCCCTTTCACACTTCAGCAACCTAACCCCATTTTTCTGCTGAGTCCCCGCGACATGAGGCTGTCAGCGGTCACAGCCGTCAGCAGCGTGCGACCGCAGCGTCCCGTCCACCCTCAGCTGGGGAAGACACCACAGCAGCCCTGCATAACCACACCGCCGGCCTCCTCACACTTCGCTATTGTCACCACAGTACCAAAGGGAGCATAAATAACTTAGTTAGCCGTCAAGCCTCTCACACTAACCCAAGAACAAATGTTGCTCGTCTTTAGAGAAATTTATTAGTAAGTCTCGAGATGCTCTTCATTAGCGAGTATTGTGTGGAGTGACTGGGCTTCTGTGTAAGCGTGGGACGCTCTCGTGCTTTGTTTCAGGACCTGGCTGCCAGTACTTGGAAGTGTAGTTATGCACACTGTACTTCCAATAGCTCTAACTATGCAAAATTTTGTGATTATTTACTCCAGGGGAATCGTGAAATGTAGCTCCAGTTTCGTACAGGGTATGGCTTCGCGGAATCGTAAGGAGAATTGACAGTTTACTCGCTTTTTTTGCCATTTTACTTTAAGAATTAAATCGTTTCTATTCTCTGTATGCCCGAAAAAAAAGATAGAATATAGTGTCTAGAACTACAGATGAAGAAAGCAACTATCACATAGCACGAACACTTAGAGACGACATAGGGACATGCGCGTGTCAGAAACAAATGTTACCCATGGCATAAGGAAGTAACCTAAGTCCGGCGCTCCATTCTGAATGACATGAAGAACACAAGAGTTGCAGCTCTATGCTGCCGATACGATGCTTCTCCGCACAGAATGCATGACACTGCGACCGAAAAAAGAAAGGATGGGATGTGTCATTAAATCCTTTCTAAAGTGTTGATGGTATTCATATATATTACATATTACATAGCTATTCCTTAACGTAAAATAATACTTCTTCTGGACGACGAATTTTATTTTTACCAAGCTTTCGACATTCTTAGCGAATGTCGTTGTCAAGGTGGGTTAAGCACAAGCTAGCTGCAATTAATTGTTTCTGCTGAACACATAATTCATTTCGAACTGAGAAGCAGGTCAATCATCGTGGAATTGTTAGCAGGATAAGTGTCTACACCGTATATTGTTAGCAGAATAAGTGTCTACACTGTATATTGTTAGCAGAATAAGTGTCTACACCGTATATTGTTAGCAGAATAAGTGTCTACACTGTATATTGTTAGCAGAATAAGTGTCTACAATGTATATTGTTAGCAGAATGAGTGTCTACACCGTATACTGTTAGCAGGATAAGTGTCTACACCGTATATTGTTAGCAGAATAAGTGTCTACACTGTATATTGTTAGCAGAATAAGTGTCTACACCGTATATTGTTAGCAGAATAAGTG
>LQNS02278127.1:134667-147028 GCA_001587735.2 Parhyale hawaiensis | reverse complement strand
CCTAATTCGCTGTACATCTTTGTGCAGCTCACTATATACTTGTAAAGAAGATGTGTGAATGAAGTGTTTTGTCCAAGTCCGTCTTGTTCTTCATCCCACATCCCGCCGAGCGCATGCTTGGACAACTATGCAAGCAAAGTTTATATCTGCGAGTCAGTTCGATGGTAGCTAATCCTCTTAAAAATAACATAAGATAATTTGCCTTTCAAGTGACAGAACTTTTTTAAATTGTGTGATCAATATCAATTACTCTCTTAAAAGTTTTAGGGGCGCTCAGACATAGTTTCACTAAATGATAGATTTATTATCTTAAGCTACTAATAATGCTGCCATTGCTGGTTCCAAATCACGACAGCGATGTTAATGTATTGCCGCCAAAAAGGGAACAACCACAAACGACATTTAGCAAAAAATAAGTACGATTGCGTCCCACATGTAATGAATGATACTGGATCGGAATATGAATTCGAACCACTGGATGCAGTGTATCTGGTGAGCACTTCATCAAGATTATGTATTTAGCCGACCTGTCAATGAAAACTAGAATCTAATGAGCATAAAACTAATAAACACAAAGTATACTGAGCCATCGATTGAATTAAATTTTGATAAATAGACGGAGTTTTCTTGTTTGCTACATGCAGTTTGGTTTGGCAAAATAAACATAAAACACGCTGACGAACACTATTTCCGTCCTAGGTTAGCGTGTTAACAGTACTGACTGTTAGCAGCAGAGAATAGAAGTAACGAAGAAACAGTTAACAGCTGATCCCAAAGTCATGACTTCACAGATTGGGTGAAGCTCCAGACCGTGACGTCAATATACGGACCCGTTGCTTCTCGTGCTACAGCAAATGCAAAGCTATTTGTTTAGTTTGAGGTGTTTTCGTGAATAGATCAGTATATACTATATAATAATTCACGTCGTGTTTTTATTTATTTATCTATTTATTTACAACTATGTTTATATCTTTCCTGTCACGCTTTATGGGAATAAGATAGGAGAAAATTCAGGTTCCGAAGACGGTATCTTGGATACGGGGGTCGCACTTGGGCGCTCCAGTTGAGGGACCCGAGCCTGCCTGCATGATCGTGTGTGGGCATGTTCATTGTTCTGAGTTGCTACGAGAGATATATGTAACTTACCTACGACTCATAATACACAGTTTTTATCCAATTTTTTAGGCAAAATACTGAATTTTCATTAAAGAAGTCTTCTGAACAGTAATAACCACAGGAGACAGCGGGGGTTTTCCTGAGGTGCTAATTTAATGTCGTCATTTATAATGACGACCGGGCCACTAGTCATGTTAATTATCAGTGACATATTGCAAAGCGGAAATGTGAGAGTAGTACCTGTGCTCGGCCAACTAAAAAATCTAATCTGTAGACTTATTTTAGCCTTCCTTCAAACTAAGATGTGTATAATTTATTGGGAAATCATTCCAGTACTGTCAACGCTATAGATAACTGCCAACTTTTTTGTGACATCTCATGTCCTCGTCAAAAGTTACTCGTTTTTGAGATTTGCCAATTTCATTCAACTTTTTTAAACAAGTACAAGAGACGGAAAAGACACTCTCAAGGCAGCAACTCATATCACTGTTTACGTAAGTGCACATAACAGAAAATTTTCGAACGTCATCAGCTCACATCACTCGCTGAATGACCTTACTTTCGTCAAAAACTTACGACTATTGAAAGATCAGCTTTACAATTTACAGGATTCGGAAGAACTAAAGCAATAAGGCGACGTTGTCTTGATGGCAGCCAGCGAATTGAAGACTCCCTGTGTGACGTGACTGCACCAGTACCACCAACAGAGGTCCAGACACTCCGGTCACAGCTGTGGTAATATCACATGGAGAGATAAGATCGAGGTGTGTTGCAGTCACAACAGCCAAGGTAGCTGCATGTGTTACACTACTCTACTACCACCCACCGCTCAAAAATTGTGTCTCAGTGACAAAATATCTCGTCGCAATCACCATGCGAAAAGTGTTAGCTACAGTCAAGAAGCGCTGCCTGCAATCACATTAAACTATTTAAATCGCTTTATCACAGGTCAAGTTTGTATTACTCTTGGAAGTTATATAAATCACACAAAAAGTTAAACTTAGTGCCCGAAAACACCACAACTAAGTTCACAATCTAACTAAATTTCGTTTGAATTGACGCAATGCTTTGAAAGTTATGAGTTGTTCTATATATTGAACCGAGTTTACTTGCCCATCGCTGTATTGCAGGCTACAGTATAATTGTATTTAATTTGAACAATGAACTCCCCTGCAAGATTTAAAAAATATAGTGAATGAATCTAACAGTAATGCGTTAGAAAAGCAAGTTCTGTACCGACATAGCTGCCATTCTTTGAAATTACGTTAAAAAGCCTTTTGTTTACTTAGGAAGGCAGCAGGGTTGCGATTTTTATTTTTTTATTTTTTCATATATTTTAATGTGAAATGATACAATAATTTTTCATAGTTATTCGACAGTGTGCTAAAGACAATACTTGCTCATAAAACAAGTGCTTTCCTGCTTTCCAATTGTAGATAAAAATTTTAACACACAGTGAAAACACAAACTTAGGCAATTGCAAAAAATCACGTAGGGTACTACAAAATCTAGTGTAGTAAATGGTGGAGTAATAAATAGCTATCTACCATGCAATTCCTGAGAAAATAATAATAAAATAGCTTTAATCTTGGAGATGTTAATTAACTCAGTAAAATATACATGCATGTAGGGGAATGATTTTTTCAGTTGTCTAACCAAGTTTTTCCAAGAGTGGTAAACAAGTTCAAGTTGCTTGATTGGGTGAAAATGCAGAGAAAAATCAAACCTAATTTAACAAGAAATTCACAGCATCTCACTGTACAGCTGTGAAGACACCACTGGAAGGTAGTGACTATTGACACATAAATATCTCTGCAGCAGCAGTAGCAATAAATTATTAAAATATTATAAAAATTCAAGCATGTACTTTCACTTGTTTTAATTGGGCAGCGCTAGCTATGCAGAAGTATAGGTTGATGAACTCTATTAAAGGGAACTGGGTAAATTGAAAAAAAATGTTGTGTTCCATAAATGCTTATAACAGCTAATTATTTGATAGTGTAAAAATATTCCATTTCATGAAGAATAAAAAATCATACAACTAAAAAAATCATGATTTTTTATACAAACTCAAGTTATTTATTCAGTTGATTAAATCAATTTCATATAATCAATGCCAACCTTGACAAATTATCATTAAAATTAATCATTTGATATCTACCTATTGTAAAAATAGTCCGTTTTGGGGAACAATGATATCTAATCTAATACTAAGAATGACCGTCGTGTGTTTATGTATTTATATGTTTGGTGTCACGCTCTTAACGAAATAGATAGGCGGAATTTAGCCCAGGTTAGAGGCTCTGGTTGTCCTCTCATGCTCCATTGAAAGTGAAAGGCAGAAAATAGGCCGGATTGCAGAAGATGGCAAGTACGTATCTTAAGCAGGGACACTTGAAATTCCAACAATGAAGACATCGCAGGCTTAGTCTGATTTGTACGAGTATTAGCTTCTCCATACATCGAATCTACGCCAAAGTATAGGGCGACCTTATGTCTGAATGTACTTCTTGCATTGCCGAAGTTGAAATCGTAGCACTGAAGATATCTGAAGTTTCCTTTGGCACTCTCATGCTTCTTGATTCGTAGTTTCTTTCCCCAGATGATTTCGTTGCATGAGCTATTCTTTCCACTTTGAAGACATTGTCAACGAAACTGAGAGAAACTGAGAAGGAATCATAAGTTTTCTCGGGCAGTAGACAATTATTTCTTCTAGCTTACTGTTTTCCTCTGACGAAGCAGTTTTCTCTTCATAGGTCAAAATTTGAGCACCTCAAATGAAACAGATATCTGAGGTGGAAAAACGGTATCAACGGTATCTTTGCTACGGAGAGAACACATTGTATGTTAGCTGCTATTTTGTTTAAGTTTGTTGGAGTGTTTTACTCAAGATGTTACTTCTGCCTGTCTAGGTATATATAGAAGACCTAAGAATGACAGCACGACAAAAGATCCATGAAGAAAAGAAGAAAATTTAGGAGCAAATAAGAGAAGAGGAGAATCCGCACCGTCCTAGAGGCATTAGGCAAACGTATAGGTTATTGCGTGTATTTTTCACGCACGTGTCCACTAGTATATACATAAATAATAATATATTTTTTTAAAAATCAATAGATTTAATCAATTCCAAGCCTGCTGCAATGGTAGGTAGTTACCTAGATAGTGGCTCATAAGATGATAGATAAGATATTATCAAAGCATTGAATTATGTAAATACCATAGAAATTTAAATTTAAGCTTGAACGTCCTCCTGTTGTAATTATGTAGCTAGCTATGTAGGGGTACAGGTTTTTGAATTGTATCAAGGGGAACCATTGATATTTTGAAAGATAGAACTGGTGTTGTGTGGCATAAATGCTGGTAAGAGTTAATCATTCGATAGTGCAAAAATATTCAGTCCCATGAAAAACTCAAATAGCTACACAAAAAGTCATGACTTTTTATAGAAAAATCAATTAATTTAATCAGTCGATTAAATCATTTTGATTTAATGAATGGCAACCCTGCTGCAATGGCAGTTACTTAGATAGTGGCTCATTAGATGATAGATAAGATTGAATCAAAGCATTTAAGTATTTAAATATCATTAAAATTTAATTATGCGCTTCCTCTGGTTTCAATTATGTGTGTAGCTATATAGAGGTATATATCGGGTGTTGAACGCTATTTAGGGGAACCATAGGTATCTTGAAAGATAGAACTGGTGTTGTGTTGCATGACTACCTATAAAAGTTGATCATTTGATAGTGCAATAACATTCCATTTCATGAACAAATCATATAAATAGTAAAATCATGATTTTTTTATTACAAATCAGTTGATGTAATTAATGCCGACACTGGAAATCTCAGTCGGATAACTTGAGACGATATGGTGCCAGCAACAACAGTAATTTACAGCCAGAGGTTGTATTTCGATGTAAATTCTACTCATCCTTCATAATCTTCATATCAAGATTGACCAGATCTATTCAGTAGGATCGAGGTCAGGAGAGTAGGGTGGCCAAGTTACAAGATGCTCTACAGTTCCAAGGAATGCAGTGGTAACCTACGCGGAATTGGATAAAGCATTTCATGCAGGAAAATAATTTGATGGCCACTTGAAAATAGTAGGCCATTGAGCCATGGCAACGAATGCTCATTCAAAAACGCTGTGCATGTAAGCTCGACGCGTAAGTTTGACGCCCTCTGGCTCTCGGAAAGCTTCTTAGCTAAATCTATGAGAGGCAAACCTTCTGCAAGGTATACAAAATTCCGCTCCTTTTTGGTAGCTGTCAAGTGCTCTCTTCATGGCGTATTCAGAAACTTGCAATAAAGCAATTTACAGTTAAAATAGCTTCTCAATACAGGAAACTTTGTAAATTAGAATATTGCATGAATTCAGTAGCCCCAACATAATTGGGTTGGCCTATTACCTGCAGCACCATTCAAAATAACGACGCCAAAGAGCCTGTCCAGCTGCAGCTCCGGACAAGACGAGTCAAATGGTCATGGATTAGATTGACTCTGACGACCCAATCGAATGAGCCGTAACTTCCTTAACAATGTAGTGCCAACCCTTTGACCCTAACACAAAGCTGCTTCAGTAGTTCGCTGAACTTGAAAAAAAGTATTTTCAGTTGCACGTAGGCCATAGTACAGTCACCACCCCCCCCCCCTGTTTCTTTTACACATCTAGATGGGTATAAAAGACAGGGGGGGGGGGGGGGGGGGGGGGGGGGGGGGGGCACAGGGGGCACGTGCCCCCCCCCCCCCCTTAGCCAAGTGCGGCTCAACATATGATGGTGCTAGAAANTAGCTGAACTAAAAATGTAGCCCATATTTTCGGCACGGTTTAGGTCAAATTGCAGTCACGACCCCTACTCCATGTTAGTTGGCAGACTTCCACTGCCCGCAAGATCATATCTCGGCATCAGTAAGGGTCCCGGATGACATTATGGAGTACAAAACGAGGTGGTCAGAAGAGTAGTGTCAGATGCCCTCTAGGGCAACTATGGAAACATATGAGGTTAGTGCTACCATAATGACAATGAATAATTATTAGGGGCAATTCTCAATGTGTTCAGCGTTCTATAGATAATTTAACATTTTCTCTCTGTTGTCCGATCAGTACTTTGCTTCTGGTGCTCAGTTATTACCTCGCAAGTTAAAGATTAATATTGGCCAGAGTTGAAACTAAAAGGCATTGCTTGAAAGTTGGGCTTCTCAGTTTATTCCTTTACTTTTGGTGTGAAAAACTTAACAGGCCACTGCCGATAGCGGAATCATAGAATTTTAAAATAAACCTAAATAGAAGATTCCACGAATTTGCGACCGCGGAACGCCAAGGATTCGATCGAAGAATATAAATGGCGTACTGGCGACTTGACGACCCCGCGCCCAGCACTGGTGTGAATAAACCTGGTCCAGTAGAAAAATGCGAATTTCGAACTGGTTCATATTCTAATATGACCAATTTCGAAATGGTTTGATTTCCAAAATGATCAGTTTCAAACTAGTTCACTTTCCAATATAGCTAATTTTAAAAAGTTCAGCTTCTAAGATGATCAATATCAGCATAGATCAGTTTTAATATTTTCAATATGGACATTTTTAAAATTAGCCATGTTCCAAAGTTGTCGAAATGGCTCACTTCCCAAAATTACCAATAAATAGCTTTTATTAAGAACACAATGGGTTCACAAAATACGCTTACAAGCTCACAAGTACAAACAAAGTAGCCAAAGTTCAACCTAGTGATTAGGCCCAGTCACAACTATTGGTGGCCACGTACAATGAGAATAAATAGATACACTCAGCCTACACCTGCAGACACGAATGGCATTGAGCAGCTCAATCTCACACAGGAGCACTGGTAATAAACAAGAGAGAAAGAACTCTTCGCTGCGTTAGTACAGAGAATTTAACAGATTACCCCTGTACAGTGCCATTGAGACACACCGTTTCATTATAGTTAGCCTGGCCAAGGGGCTTGTAACAATAATAATAATAATACAAGTTGCACGCAGAGCTCAGTCCCCAGTATACCAACAGGCTCACATATAGTCCTACCGTACCTCGAGCAATCAAAAGGAAATAGTACAGTAGGAAGACAGAGATACATCAGCTCACGCCTGCGTGCCGTGAAATGGAAGCTTAGAGAAGTAGCAGGTAATAGGCACATCAGGTGCGGGTCATTCCGATCATGGAGGTCATTGCCTACATACAGAATCCTAACCCACCGCTGCTTGAGCGCCGAACTCGGATAACTTGGATTAGAGCATATCCCTTGGAGCATTGAGTTATCAGACTTTTCTACTCTCATCTGCAGGCTATATGCACTTGGGCTTGTAGCCTAATATATCCTAAGTAACTAATTTTAAAATAATTTTATTTCAAAAATGACCAGTTTCAAGCATGGTTTAATTTCCAAAAATGACCATATCCAAATTGTATAATTTCAAATATATATGCTCAATTTTGGTTCAAAACAGTGCAGTTTTTAAAATGACTAATTTCGAAATTCTCCAGTTTCCAGAATGTCTTATTTCTATTTTTCAAAGTTCCAAACAGTCCAATACAGAAATTTGCAGTATAGGTAATACTCGCTTTTTATGTGTAATTCTTGATTTAGGTTTTAGTAAATTTAGTTATTGGTGTTCGATGTAAGTCTTCGTGAAGCAGGAGTACGTATATCGGATGCCTGTAAATAAAAATGTCGAGCCATTTTCACCTATGTCGAGAAAATCCTGTGAGCGCTTTATGCGAGACAAAGTACTTCATGCTTCATGTCATCAGTCAAATTAGAGGAGATGTCTTTGGCTAAACGAGGGGTCAGGTTACATTATGAGGTGATATTAAACTAAGAAATGCTAGCTGAGGCTAGGTTATCACAGGTTATAATTGAAGATGAGTTCAGAGTATGGAGAAGCTTATTAGAAGTGCACGTTACTATAGACCAGCTTGATATTACAGATATGTATATAATTATTGGAGTATTTCTCTGTATCTAGTTAAGATCTATTGTCAGTGAGACTATCATTTTTTGAACCATGGGCCTATTTCTCTGAACATTTTAGATTTAATTCAGCATCATAGAAATAGAGCAGATAAATTAAATTGCTCTATGTTGGTCATATGAGATTTCGACATCACTTTACCTAACAATTTTTGAACTGAAAAAGTTTTACAGTAAGGTTTTTGTAGCTCTTCACTGGGAGGGATAGTTAGACAAGTGCTGTGACCTAACAAATATTTCTCAAATTCTTAAATTAAGAACCTGAGTATTTATAACTAAAATGTGGTCTCTGCTCTGGACAACCTTGTTTTGAGACTTCAATAAATGATACACCTGCGTAAATATCCATAGAACGGAAGAAGTTGGGGCGCGGATCCACAGCCTCGGCCATGTTGTCCTCACCTAAGAACTCTCTGGTCCAGGACTCCAGACATTTGCGGTGGGGCTGGAGTGACCACAGCTGCCCGGTGGGCGGTACCATAACCATGTAAAAGTGACAAACTTTATGGCTGTACCACAAGGGTGTGAAAGCTTTCCATAATATCGCTGAAGTCGTAAGTTTCATGCGCTATCAAGCTGTCTGAAGACTGCTTGAAGTTACTACAGCGTTCTTTTATGCAGTTTACGTTAAAGACAGTCTATGTAGTTTAATGAGAGTGCATCAAGTAAGCTCACATGCATGTGTGTGTGTGTGTGTGTGTTTTTGTGATGATAATGGGACAGATTTATCACAATAAAAGTCATATAAGTAACTCAACATAATGTACAAAACTCATTCCGTCAGAAATTAAGACGAGACATCTAATCTACTGTAATTCTTTATTTGCCGTTCTACAGCCAGAGCTAGGTCTTATCTACATCTTTCTTTCGTGTCCACTGAGCTTGCCTCCTTTTCTTTCTTGTATTGCGATCTTTACTTGCATGCTCATTGATCAAGGGTGGACATCCTCTGTGCATGGGTTCCACGCGTCTCGCTTTTCGTCTCAGCCTTTTCGAATGTTCTGAGAAGGCGCAAGCTACTCGCTAACCACAATCCTTATATAATAAAACGCTTCGTGTATTTATTTGTTTCGTCTTCGCTTTGAAGGAAATCGGCAAAAAAAATAAGCCGGGTTGCAGCGTTTTTAAAAATCGATGGCTAGGTTACTGATCCGTATCCCTTCATCTGAAGACACTTCTTGCTTGAAACACTTCTTGAAATCTGAACACTATGTATGAAACTTTTAGAGTGCGATTTTATAACTTTTTTCTCTCAGGTCACGACGTATAAATTCGGCAGATGGTCAACGAAGCGCTCTGGAGGGGGTGATTTTTCACGGGCAGTAGACAACTATTTCTTCTAGCTTACTGTCTTTCACTTCTTCTTCTACAGCAGTATTATTCCCTTTCAAACGGGGGTTGCTGAAGAAGATCTTGCTATTCCATGTATTTTTTTCCATTACCATGTGTTCCTTCAGCTCCATACCACGCAGATCATCCCTCACACTGTCGTTCTCTGAAGGTGCAAATTTTGTTTCATAACCCAAAATTTCAACACTTCTGGGATGTGTCGCAATCACGCTAAGTCCGGGCTACAACGACCTGAAAAAATGTTACCGTAACCCGCTAGAACGCCATCTAGCGACGATCGGAGTAAGTTAAAAAATTTTAAAATTCAGTTCAATTCCAAATTTTCTCTTTGGAAGTTCCAAGCATCTGATCTAATTTACTTATTCTGGTGTAAGGGGTTTATTTGTGTGAACCCATTCCTGTTAGCGCATCGCAGGGATCGTGCTACACAGTGCTTCACGGAACATACTGTTGGGTAAACTTGGCTGGCACCGCGGATGCAGATTTCGGCGTGGTCAGACGACGTGAGATCGGTCTCTAAAGGATGCATGGGAGAAGGGAAACTCCATACGTCACGAGATCCATGTATTGGGAAATGTACGTATAAGACACATTAGGCGGTGTCTAAGACGGCCTGAGGAGGCAACCGTCTAGAGAGCTACGTTGGCCTACTAGTCACAGGCGAGCTCTGAGCTGGTTCATAATGGTACGGAGCGCTTTTATAACCTCGCCACAAGGTGTGGTATCACATGATCGTGACCGTGCATCCGGTAGGTGAACTGAGGGCCGTAACATTTGTTACGTATTTGAATGAATTTATTGCTCCTTTTATTCAAAATAGACGTTTGTGCTCGGTTACCTACATCGCCGTAACCCGTGTCGCAGTCATCATTTGAGCTATGATTGCGACTGGCTGGGTCACCGGTGTTACGCGGTGAAGCACCGGTAACAGAAATAAAATACTGATAGCGACACTCCCCAGTGAAGCAGATTAAGTTCGCAAAACCGTATACTGGCCACGGAGCGCTGATATGCATAGAAGCTGACTGGAGTTACATTGAAGTTTAACGCAGTGTTTTACTCAAGATTTATTTCTGCCGCGCACAGTTGAAGGCGCACGCCTAATCATGAAGCAAAATGGGAACGTATAATAAGTACGAGACTACTACATTCTCAAGATCAACGACATTCTACAAATGCATGGAGAGTGTTGAATCGTATATGCGATACAGTCAAGTAAAACTTGAAGCAAAAAGGTTAAAGAAGTGAATGAGAGCTGCTGATAAACGTGGCCAGGAAAATGAGGAAACGACAAGTCAGAGAAAAAAAAGCTCAAGGTTGAAAGCACGACAAAGGATCAATGAAGAAATGAAGCAAGTCAGAGAAGAGAAAATTCCGCAGCGGCCTGTATTAATGAAAAAAATATCGATTATTGCTTGCTTTTTTCACGAACGAGTCCACTAGTTAGTAGTATAAATTTGTACTAGCTGAAAGTTCAGCTCTACAAGAATTGTTACCTAATGTTATATACAATAATTTGCGCTGACGTTCACGGAAAAGCAACATATTGCAGAATAAAATTTAGAAGAGAGAGAATAACTACGGCACATGGACTCTGAATCCTACGTACATACTGCATACAGGCTGTGTTACTTTTCCACAAAACTCATCTATGCTTCTGTTTCCTGCGGGAAAAAAAGTTACTGCGTTGAGGTATAGCACAGCCTTGTATTACGGTTATGACTCACCCTCGGGTATATTTGGTATTTTTCCAACCTATAGCTACAACCTAAGAAGACTAGAGCTCTCAAGCACATGCAGCACGTCTGCCGGTTGGAAAAAAGATTCCTGAACTAGCATGAAAAAGAACTTGCTTAGATATAAACAAAGGCTATTCTTGGAGAAAAACCACAGTGAGGATTGAATAAAAAAATGAAGATGGCAGAATGATACATCAACAAAAGGCAAACGTTTCGGTCAAAAAGAATAAGTCAGAGTGATGAAAGTCAACTTTTGCCTCATCGAGGTCATTACATAAACACGATGTTCACTTCTATGGATTCAACAGACTCAGTCATTTCATGACCACTTGGACCACTATGGCTCATGAGAAATAGGGCACAGGCTGAGCAAAGGTAAAAAAACAGCTGAGAGAAGAAGTATGGTACATGAATGAGGCGTAAAGCTGTTTACCTTCCAAATAACAGAAGCCATCTTTATAATAATAGAAAAATTTAAGTTATTTCAACAACTGTTACTTCCGTCCTATCTCATCTTCATAAAAAATGAGGAGATGCGAGAAGCAAATATATAAATGTAAATGTACGTTGAAATTAAGTAATGTACTAATAAAATAATGTTATTGAAATACGACAAAAATTACTGCATTATTATTTGATGAAACGATAGATTCGAACATACACCGTAGTGGCTTCTAACGCTAGTGTCTATAAATAGTTTTAGAAGTTCGCCGGCTTACACAATTTGCTCTCTTAAAACTGACTGCATCATTTACTAGCTCCATCGTCGCACTGACGGCACCTCTGAGAGCGCATACCTCCGCCAAGCAAGGCAATCTATCTACTATATAATAATTCACGTCGTGTTTTTATTTATTTATTAGTTTATTTATATTTTTATCTTTCCTGTCACGCTCTATGGGAATAAGATAGGAGGAAATTCAGATTTCGAAATGTAAAAAAAAAAAAGTGGGGTACCCTGCAATTTTTTTTTTCGGCGAAATAAAAAAGTTGGGTACCTTGCAATCTTTTTCTTCAGTATTAGATAGGGGAAAAATACAACTAATAAGATAGGAGAATATTCACATTTCAAAAGGCGAAAAAAAAAGTTGAGTATCTTGGAATCTTTTTCTTCAGTATTAGATGGGGGAAAAATGAGCAAGCCCAAAAAACGGCGGGGG
>LQNS02278127.1:115975-128116 GCA_001587735.2 Parhyale hawaiensis | reverse complement strand
AATTCGCTGTACATCTTTGTGCAGCTCACTATATATGTATACTATACTGGTAAAGAAGATGTGTGAATGAAGTGTTTTCTCCAAGTCCGTCTTGTTCTTCATCCCACATCCCGCCGAGCGCATGCTTGGACATTCTTGGCGGGACAATTAATTGTACATAGTCATGGAGAGATTACTTACACATTGCAAACTAGATACTGTATGATAGGTGTGTGTTCAAATTTGAGCTACAGATGTCATATTTTGAACTCTAGTTGGTCTGTATGACCTATGGGAAACATTATAAATTTTATTTCTACATTACTGAGGGAGTGTATAAATTTAGTTACGACACAGAAAAGACTACGAATCAGGCGAGCTCCTTCAGTACCGCCACATGACCCAATACAAAGGTGTGCACCGCTATGGCAATGACCCACGGCAGGTGAGGGTGTAAGCAGAGAAGTGAGAATGTTCACGACGTGTCGCTCGGCTGGTCGCCAGCTATGTGACAGGAGAGAGAAATGAGATAAAAAAATGTGTTACATCCGCCGCAAAACTGGTAAGCGATTTGTGATGAGCTATCTGGAATGTAGTATTGTGTGTCAAGCAGTACTGCTCTTTAGCGTACGTACATTTATCTGTTTATAGAAATTATCGATTTATTCTCCAGTGGTATTTAGAAAATTTGAGGTCATTGGAAATTTCGAGTGACTGTACGTGGAAGAAAAGCTGAATAGAAAGTGCAAAAAATAATTGTTGGGTTTTAATTTATTTATATTTATTTTAACTGCAAACCGTCTTTGCCGCATCAAATGACAAACTGAGAAAGATGGCAGAATCCTAATGAGTCATGATGCAATAAAAAGAACTAGTTAAGAAGACGTTACTGTTTTTGAAAAATATCCTACATAATATACTCCTAGGCATAAATTTAGAATCACTTGAAAAGCCAAAAAACACTATTTTTGAAAAATAGACTTCAAAACTTTTCTAAATAAGGTTTACCCGTTGTAGAGGATAAAGGATATCCAATCAATTTAATTAGAACATCATATCTTCATTAAATCTGGCGCTTACTTGCTGTTCAAAGATATAAAATCAGTACCTTAAAAAGTAGAAAAACGTTCTCAAAATAATGAATTCGTAATGCGTCATGCTTCCATTCTTGTTGGTGACTTCAAAAATTCTTTTGGGTATGTTTAGAAAAAATGGTTTCAAGAGAGGGGAGGATTACTCTAAGCAGTAAAGATGGCATCACGACGATCATTTACTGTCTTAAGGTTTTGTTATTATTATTATTATTATTATTATTATTAAATCACACCAGGCTGGCGACGTAGGAACGGAGAAACTCCATGAGGTTAACAAACCCCCATGCAACCAACCCAGCGGGTGAAGAAAACAAAAGAATGAAGAGAGAAAAAAAAAGAAGATCCGAGATCACAGAATAGCTCTGTGTACAGATCGTTTAAAGCTGCCAATACCAACACCAGCAAAGACAGANATGGAAAAAACGAACGGGAAAACTGGCCCGTACGGCATCGCGACGGTTCCAAGGCAAACTCATGAAGAGCACCAGTCCGCCGAGTATACCTCACCCGAACAAATGGATCTGGAAGAAACTCAGACAGTGGATGACTGGGGCAGTTGTTCATTTCCTTAGACATTCGTTACCATTCATTCTCAAGCGCTTAGGTCGAATTCAAATCTGGAGAACAGGCTTGGGGATGGAAATTAAGGACATTATTCTTCTGAAAGTCTTGATGAAGAGGGCACTCTGGATTGCCGCATTATAGCTGCAGGAGAACCATTCATCGAGGGCTCTCTGTCACAATGGATGCTCTCTTTAACTTGTTAGCATAACCAGGCGTTGTATGGCATCCCTGCACAACCTGAAGCTTCATTTCACTTCTGGAAGAAAAGACACTCCACATCATGATGGCGCCTTCGCTACTGCGTTGCGTAGAAAGCTTTTCAGAGAATAGTTTTTGTCAGGACAGTACCGTTAGAAGCCATCATCAAAACGATCTAGGTTGATTTTTTCTAGCTAGAAACCAAACTATCTTCCGTTTTTGGAAAGGTGCTCCATGAAAAATTCTACGGTATCTACATTATGACATTGATTCTGACCAGGCTCTTGCGGACGCTTTTTTTTGCAAAACCTCTTGCCTGAGGTATAGCCTAATGGTTATTGGCCTGCAATTGGCATTTTTGAGGACATAAAACCCATCTCGAAAAAGTCTTGTATATTACGGATAAACCTGCAGTTTCTTTTACTCAGACTGGTGATCTCTATTTGTTAACCACTAGATTCCACTCTTCCATGACTATCAGGACCTTTCAAAGGTTGCAAGACACTGCTTTACTGCGCTCAGTCTCAGGTACGATTGCACGATGCAATAAGCCCTGCTGGTACAGCTCAACGATCTGGCCAGGGACGGGGGAGGACAGTTGACTAACGCTGCCCATAGTGACAGCTTTCCACCATGAGTCACAACTTTCAACTGAAGTAAACTCTAAAAATTTTCCTTCACTTAGACTTTAATGCCACCTAGTCTGAATGTTTGTATCGACTCGTAACCACTGCAGTTACTTAAAATGTGACTTTAATTAAATTGACTAGACAGAAATTGATTGATTTCTTCAACCTTTGTCTACACTAATAAGTATACTTTACTCGGTAAAGTTTTAGTCTTCACATACAATACGCAGTTTTTCAATGTGAAACCGCTCTTGAACTTACTATCGAGATTGTCCAGATAAAGCTACAAAATTCACTATTTATCCATACAGTTTGTTTTACTCCGTAAACAGAAAGGCAAAACTCGTACTTTTGAGAATTTAACTTTGCAGTAGTCTCAGGAAAATGCCAAGAATCTTGAGCTAGCTAATAAAAATTTCCTTGGCACCCAATTCAGGTCAGTTGCTGCGTTGGTAAACATGGCACCCAACGCGTACGTGTGACTACCGATCAGTTCTATAACCCGCTACTAAAACGCGAGCTGCGAGCCGTCGGGACAGAAGATGATGCGATCTCCCACGCCTGGGGACGAGCAGGGAAGCAGGCCGAGGGCAGAGGTCGAAGTTTTTTAATGGAAAATAAACAGTTTGAGTGAGGCAGAGCTGCCAGAGCTAACAAACTGCTCACACACTTAGGACAAAGGTCGTAACTTTAGTAACTATTGGTGATGCAAATAGGACACTTACAGTACATTATATAAATTTATAAAAATAAAGGACATCCACATCCCATGTATTCAATTAACACAAAATAATACTTTTTCTGGATTATGAATTTTATTTTAACAAAGATTTCGACATTCTTAGCGAATTTTAATTAAGTATATAAATTATAATATACAAAATCCTCCTCATGTTACCTTCCAATTTTTCGCATATAAAGAGGTGATCTATCCATCATATGACTATTAGGATATACCCTTTTTAAAATAAAGCTAGAACACATAGATTTTTTTTGCAAAGATCCGGTGGTGCGTACGATGCTGCATCCTGCATATGGTCGTACAAAAATATTATCATACTTCAAATGCAAAAATTACCTTTTGAAAACAGTCCTTCAAACTAGACTTCTTACAAGCCCTCCTTTTGTATGATGGAAAATGACTTGCTTTCCCTTATGATTATTATTTTCTTGTTATTTCAGTTATTTTTAGTGTTTGTGGAGAAATTTCGTACTGGTGCATAATGTAATTTTTCAACTTGGGTAAACATGTTGTGGATTCTGTTTTTTTTTAGAGCGATATTATAATAATTATCTGATCAGCATTAACTTGTTCGAAAATCCAGTCTTGAGTGTTTGAACCACTAGTTTGGATCGAGTTTCATGCAGCAATAGTGAACCGAGTAGCTTGAGCTGGAAAACTAGTGCACAGTTGTGAATCGAACACTAAGGCTTGAAGTTCAGCACTCGTTTAACACTAGTGGGATTTGATATGTCTCACTCAAAGTGAGTAAATCAAACTCACCGTAGAGGATTGTCATATGGTAATCATTTTATCGTGCAAACCTGTAAAACAATCTGATTCAAACGATGAAGGGCTTGCCTCTCCACTACAGTTAGTTTCAAGTTTTCTCTGTACGCTACCTAGCAGACGATAACAAATGAAAAGTAAGATAAAGAGCTACAACTGTTTTTACGCAGTCGAATGGGATCAAAATTCTGTTCATTATTAATCTGCTGAGTACTGTCTCAGACAAGGTCGGGGCAAGAGTGGAGTATTGCTGGGCTCATGTTTCATTGTACCGAAATCTGAATAATCTCTTAGTGACCCAGAAGACGTATAGCATTACTCTGCTGACTACTTCTCTAATATTAACTGAGCGTGACGGCTAGAAAAGAAATGCAAGTACAGCTTTCACGAGCAGGTAACTTGCCAATGGAACCATGACATATAGTAAGAAATAACGGCCCATGAAACATTATTGAGAACCTAAAACTAAGCATCTTACCATTCCAGGCACCAGCACTGACACACGCAGGTAAACTGCAACGCTATTTGGCGTTAATTTGAAAATTCAGATTCTCAGATATTCTTATCTATTTTTACAGTGCTCTTTTTACGGCAATTCGTATCATGGTTCAAAGCTCTGTGGAAAACTTGGTCGATCATTATGAACAGCTGCGCATTTCTCTTGTAGTTACATAATGAGATATCAAACATATAGTACTTTCAGTGGGAAGCTGTTCTCAAATGAGAGAGTGATTTTTTGATACAAACAATAACATTAGCGACTAAGGTGTTATGAGAGCACTGAAGTACACGGAGCACTCCATACATGCCCTACCTCCCGTGACCTCTGACCCTCAGGCTGGCCACCTAAACCGCTAAACTGATCCTCACAGCAGCACCTGCATCGTCTCGCCGCTACACTTCTGGCTGCTCACCCGACCACTCAATCATCACAAAGAAGAAAAGAAGTAAGAAAGAAGATATCTCATTTATTATCTCATCTGGATTTTTCGCCCAAAATACTTGGAATAAACTCCTTCAAAGGTTTTTGGTGCGGAGTCAGTCAATGCGTTTAAAAATCGCCTCGACGTACATTTGGCGAGACATCCTCCACAGCTTAGAATACGTCCTCCACCAGGAGTAACAAACTCTTGAGCCCCGCAAATCAGAGGATATGATTGCACTTGCGTGCATATATGATCAACTCTCGGCTGAAATATTCCTTTTTTCCTTTTTCTTCTTCTTTACTCAGTCATCTATATATTCTGCTAACATAATGGCAATAGCTCAGAGAGGGCTGGGGCGTAAGCCCCGGTGTCTCCGTGGGAATGGGCCTGTTGGTCCGTCTACTGCCGCCTATCTAATTAATCTAATCTAAAACTTGAGCACTCTGAGAGCGCATACCTCCGCCAAGTAAGGCAAAGGTAAAGAAAAATTCAAATTGGTTCTGAAACCATGATTTCTTTTGTATCAAATAAAAAATCTAATCATTTGTTCCTTTTAATAGTATTATCAGTTTCCGCAAATTTTTGTAGTTTTGTAGATCCTTTCATAACTGTTTGAGTTATGCTGCTATCAAACATTACGACAAACATAAGTCAAACATACGAACGAACCAACCAATCTGCACCAAAATTTAATCATTTGTCTTTTAACATTACTAACAATTCATGCAAGTTTCACAAAGTGATCACTCAAAACTTTTTGAGTTATTGCGCTGACAAACATAAAATCAAACACAGCAACAAACATACGAACGAATAAACATATCATCATCTAAATTTGGTCATTTACTAACAACCCATGTAAATTTCATAAAAATCCGTTCATAACATTTTGAGTTATGGTACTGAAGAAAATGAGGCAGACAAACAAACAAACGGATGGACGGATCTTCACCAAAAGTTAATCATCTGTTCCTCCTAAGATACCTAACAATTCCTGAGAATTTGGTCAAAATCCGTCCATAACTCTTTTATTTATCTTGGTGACAGACAAAGAGGAAAACATTCAAACAGACAAACCCGACGAAAACATAAAATCCTTGGCGGATTTAATTAGGCCACGGCCCCACTGGCGAGACGAGCGACGTGCAGCACGAAAAATTTGTTGCACGGCAAAATGCAACGGAGGGTACAGCAGTCTGCTGCCTCCACTGCAACTGCGATGCCTCGCGACACCGGTGCACTGCTGCAACACCATTGCAGTAAAATCGCATTGCGTCGCTTGTTGCTTTCTGTGGGGCCCCGCCAGCGCCCCGAAGTATTCATCCGGAGCGAATAGAGCTGATGTGTAGCTTTACGCCTATGGCCAGTGTCCATCTGTTATCAAAGCCATGCTGTTAGTAAGATACACGACTTTTCTCTTAAATAAGTCATTTATTTAGAATAGTTTTCATCCTAGAGATGTAAATATTTTCAAAATTAATGAAGCAAAACATCATTATGACGACAGGAATGTATAGTTTGTCTGTTTACTTTTTGTCACACTCGAAGCATTTACATACACCAGGCACAGAAGAAGTTTTTACAACAGCTGTTGGCCAGTATGAAGGCTGTTGCTTATTTTCCCTTTGAAGTGTTGGTCAGCCATGGGAGACATGTTGACAAGCTCTGCCAAAGCTGAAATGGCCGAGCGTTAAGCTATTCTGATAGTAATCTAAAATCAATGAGGCGAGGGCGCTATACAGCTCCTAGAGTAGAGCAAATTCACAACCACAAGCAGGAACCATGACGAGCCAGCAATGCGATTTCTTTGCCGCCATTTTCTACGCGATATATACTCGGACTGGACAATATTGTCAATACTGTGCATTGATTAGTAGGATTTTATATCAAACATGGCCTGCAAGTTTTATACTACACATAATCTTCATTGTGCTGCTAGGGTCATATGACATCTCCTGTAGCCTGGGTCACACCATGCACTCGCTGGCACAATTTAATGCGAGGAGGTACAGCTCGCATGGTGTTCCAATGTATGTTTCAGTGTCGGTAGCGTAGATACGGTAGCATGTACGACATGCGAGCTGTACATCTTCGTATCAAGTAATACGTGCTGTTGTATAATGTGACCCCGGCTTTCTAGACTACAGGTGCAAACGCGAGCGGGAAAATACACTAATGTGGAGTTCTATGTGCCATTAAAAGTAGTTTAATAGAGATCATATTAAGTAAGAATTGCAAATAGCTAAAATTTCTGCCTGCCCTTAGGATTTCACCGTAACGAAGCACCTGAGCCGTGAGTTTGCTGCCTCGTCGAATCATGCTGCACTGGTCGGGACAAAACTCATACAGCAATAACTGCAATTCGATCCATTTATAACTCCATCGTGGCAATAGTTGGTGTTACATGCAAAATATAATATTTTACAAAATTATTTATGTTTATAAGGCGAGCTTATTCTGAATTGCCCTAAAATTTATTAGGGCACAAATCTCTAGGAACTAAAAATAGGACTAGCTGGCCATAAAAAATGACGGCAAAGAAAGATGCTCCCTACCCAAAAACAGGTAGAAGGAATTGAGCTATTTTCATTATTTTTTGCAAGGAGTCTGGTGGGCTGTCCTCGATGTGACCCAGACTAGAAAACTAGGATTAGCTGGCCACAAAGAATGACGCGATGGAATTTACTCCCACCGCGGGTGATGGTCTTACGCCACCGAGGCGTTCTAGTTTCGCTCTGTAGCTACCAAAAATCAGCCATCTCCGTGAACAGGAGTTTCCAACCCCTCAAGCGTAACTGGGTTGCTATAATACCTCAATCTCCTTTCAAAGTAGTGAAACTAACGCTCCCACTCGAAGTTTGTAGTTGAACTTGCTGGTACGTAATTTAATGTAATGCATATTTATTCCGGCTACAACATACTACATTTCTCAATTGCAGCGTTACCGCTCATTTGACCAACCTTGTCTATAACATCAAAGAAAAATATATTTTTGAACAGGAAATGATGGGTAGTCGTATGATGCATAAGTTGAAATATTTGTTCGAAAGCTGAGACAATAAAACTATAATAACTCAGAAGATATTCCTAATAATTGTGGAGCATATTATGTGTGCGTGTATATGTGTATTGTAGAATTCAATGGAAAGCATGTTCAAGAAATTCTAGCTCACATTACGTGCCTTTGGGTGGTCCTTAGTTCATCAAGTGGAAGGCTCAAAATTAGCAAATTTATCCTCTGAAATTTTTAAAAATCTTGACAGGTTACTGCATGATGGTGCACCTATGATAATACATAAATACAATACAAATATTAAGTTGAATAGCTCCTCAAAGTCTGTGCAGTATATACATTTTCAGTTTGTAATAACAGCTTTGACATAAAGTCCGTAATATATTACTGCGAAACTGTGATACCCTGTTCTTTAGGCAATTTGCTGTGCCTCAGTCATAAAATGATCGTAGTAAATGAATTGTACTGCAGAACAATATGCTCTTCTAATTACCAGAGCTTACAACATTTAATTGTCTGGATAAATGACGGGCAATATTACGGCTTGATCACTAAACTGACGACCACACTTTGTGTCTATGCCATTTAAACCTATTGACAAGAAGCTCTGTTGCCTCCCTACAAAGGATTGTTTTCTCCATAAGAATACAGCCGTGCGTAGAACCTCCGTGTAACAAAGGAACAACACAGCCCGTATGAATGTATGTAGCTTGCGAACGTTAGTACGTAGATGTTCATCATTTGGCAGATCTGCTCAGATTTAGTAGACGTTGCATTCACAATCTTTCAGATTTTATCTTTGAATTTGAAACTGTAGACAGACAAGTTTACTAACCTTGCGGAGTACTATTCCGCGTTCAACCGTGTTCAACCTATATATCAAACTTATACGCTATCGGTTGGCGACTGACATTTGGAAGCGGATCCAAACAGGCGAAACGGACAGTTAAAATTGATAGTCCAAAAAAGCCTAAGAATATCTCAATGGTAATGGCCTAATCGAAAATTCCACACTCGAGCAATCCCAGTCTATAGGAAATGTAGTAACTATAGAATCTAGTCACTTCTAGACGTACATATCTTCTTTTTTATGAAACCTTTAGGTTCTAAAAATGTACGAGAGTGTTTTATAAATAACAAGTGAACAACTACAAACTAGCGTGCTACGAAACTCTGAAAAAACAATCGATTTGCAATAATTAGATGAATTTTAAACTTTACGACGCCACTGTCAATACCTTTGCTGCAGTACTGATCTACTAATGATAGTTGGTATTAGTTTTAGGATAGTCAGCTACTTCGGTCATATTTTGCTCAGTTCAGGCGATTGAATTTTATAAATTAAATCTGTTTCTTTGTTTTACAGAGCGATTTGCTGTAAGGGAACGAAACTGTATATTTTAACAGGAGAACATCGATCTGAATCGAGAAAACCTTTTTGCAAAGCTTTCACCAGCGTTGTCCTATCAGTCAAACAGTTCAGTCGCAAAATTTACTGACCAAAGCTAATTGTGTTAACTCTGCTGTGAAAGTTGTTTTACTTGTTATCACCCACGATCGAAGTGAGAAAGGTGGTATTGTTTTCATTGAACATCTAAGTTTGCAGATTTGTATGTCTGCCCACCCAAAGAGATAGGAGCCGAGCAATATTCATAATTATTTGAAGGGAGCCTGGTGGGTTGACCACGATGTCACCAATGCCAAAATACTAGAATTAGCTGCCCATCAAAACTGACGGCGATGGATTTTATTGTCTGTCCACTCAAAAACAAGCCGAAGGTGTTGAGTCATAATAATAATAAAATGTTTTAGGCAGTCAGGTGGGCTGATTGAAATGTTAAAAATGGAAAAAATCTTGAGTTAGCTGATCATAAAAAAATTACGGCGTTGAATCTGTAACTCTAGCCAAAATGAGGCGAAAGAAGTTGAGCGATATTCTTAATTTTTTGTAGGGAGTAAGGTAGGTTGACCTAAATGTTAACAATACTAAAAAGCTAGAATTAGCTGGCAATGAAAAATGACGGCGATGACTTCTGTTTTCCTAGCTTCTACACAAATAGAGATACAAGGAGTTGGGCAATGTTCATAATTTTAGTAAAAAGTCTTGTGGGTTGACCTAGATGTGAACAATAAAAAAGATTTAACTGGCCATCAAAACTGATGGCAACGAATTTTGTTGTCTGCCCACCCAAAAAGAGGCAGGAGTTGAGTCTAATAATAATTTTTTAGGCTGTCAGGTGGGATGCTGAGATGTGAAAAATTGTAAAAATCTCGAATTAGCTAGCCATCAAAAATGACGGCGTTGAATCTGTAACTACCCTCCCTCCCCCCCCAAAAAAAAAAAAACGGCACAAGGAGTTGAGCTATTATCACAATGTTTCAGATGGTCCGGTGGGTTGACTGAGACGTGAAAAACGACAAAAATTTAGAGTAACCTGGTCATGAAAATGACGGTGTTGAATTTACCCCCGCCGCGTTTGATGGTCTCATGCCGTCTATTTTGGTGTGCGGGTTCATGCATTCGTGAATCATTTTTCACTACTTGCGTGTTCGATGCACCATACACAAATGCAATAATCGTATCTTCGCTGTTTACCTTCTGATGCCCTCCCATTACAAGAAGTGATGCAGTGTCGTTGCTGTAGGATAATTTCCACTAAGTAGAAAAACATTTCCTCTTTGTGGAAGCTGACATGTGTTTTTTTTAAGCGTATTACATCCCTTCAACAGAGCTGTAGGCATCCAGTTTGACAAGAGGAAGCAGCACGATTCATTTCAAGCCCTGAAACTGACTCGAAGGCAAATTAGTCTTTCAATGCTAATCTTTTGGTTTCTTTCGCTACAGCTTTATCGGAGTAACCCGACGTGAGGGTTGTCAGGTTGCGGGGCTGCAGGACGTCCGGTGAGGCTCATCAGACCAGCTTGTGTCTGTTGTTTTACGTGAGCCAACAAGACCCCAGGGGCTGTGGGTCACAGGCCCGGCGGGGTCACCAGAGTTGGGGTAACAGGAGACGCGTTTGGCTTGTTCGCAGTGCAGGCAAATTAGGGAGAGGTCTCGCACCGTGTTCTGTGTGGAGTATCTGTTTTCTTATAGCGAAGCGAAAGTTGTCGGTAGAGGTGTCTTCGAATTGCCCCTTTGAAGGATTATTTCGACTTGAAGTAATACCCGAGGGCAATCCATTAGTCTGATATCGACGTTACTTCATTTTAATTCTTTATGCGGTTTAAAGTTAGTTGTGTCAGTGGTAAGCCATAGATGTTTGCACTTGTTTAGCGACAGTTTATCGACTGCGTCCTATCTTTCAATAAGATAAAAAATTTTATGGTGCAAATCCAGTCTATGATAAAACCGCTAAAGCTTCTCTTGATCAGGTTAATTCGACTCATTCGGCGATAATGTAAAGCTGAATAGCGAAAACGCCAACTTTACAACCTGAAAGCAACGGCTTTTACTTCATCTCAGGTGAACTTCATTAGCAGTAATAAAAGTAAAAATAAATCAAGTCAGGAATGAAATAACACCTTAACTTGAAGTATTTCAACTTCAATTTCTTTTAAGCTACTGAGATCTTAAATATGAATACGGATCCTTTTTTATTTTTATTTTATTTTTATTTTTTTGGCGCATGCCCCTGATATCTCCATCGTTATCTGCTCAGAAATAGTGACACTGCGGCGGCAAGAGGCTACGGTTGTTTAATTTAAGCACAGAAGTTAATTACCTCGTACTCAATCGGCCAAAATCGATATATTTTATTCCACTCTCTAATTCTATAGGAATCAAATTCAACAGTCGACGGTAGGTTTCTTGTTTACAGCCCGCACAGTACCAGCAAGGCTGTCTTTTTCCAGTATGTTTGTGTGTGTTTCTGTCCTTGCGCACCTCTTCTTGTGTATTGAGTTTCGTTTATAGACTTCTACTGCATAAAACTTCCTTCATAGTCTTGTGTCCATTGACTATTAATTTCTACTAGCGGGACCCGTGGAAGTCCACGGTTGAATAAAGACTATACTTTCTAAAATAAACCAACCCACACTACACTATTGCAATTTACCTCAGTTTAACCTAATGCAGCTCTTATAACGTAGACCACCCCGGCTGAGTAAACGTCGGTCGCTCATTCCAACTCAACAATGTCTGTGTATCCAAGCCTAATTAAGTCGTATAAGCTAACGTGACCGGTGGGATTTCACCGATTGATTAATACTCCCACTTTATAAGATGTAG
>LQNS02278127.1:66073-76775 GCA_001587735.2 Parhyale hawaiensis | reverse complement strand
TTTTTGAGGAATAGCATTGAGAAAAATGAGGCAGACAAACAAACAAGCAAACGGATGGACCATCTCCACCAAAAGTTATTCATCTGTTCCTCCTAACATACCTATCAATCCCTGTAAATTTCGTCCAAATCGGTTCAGAGCTTTTTGAGTTATCTTGGTGACAGACAGAGAGACAAACATACAGACAGACAAAGAAACAAACAAACACGACGAAAACATAACCTCCTTGGCGGAGGTATATATGAAGGTGCATGTCGTTTACGATGCAAGTGTAATAGTTTTAAACCAAGAACACTTCCCACCCATGAAAAAATAAATTATTTCAATCAATCTGACTCTTACTCCTTCGTTGTATTAAATAACATGAGAGCAATGAACACATTCTTTGGAAATTTCTAGAAGTTTGAAATTTAGCACCACATCAGGTGAATTTGCGATCACAGTGGGCCTGTTGGACTGGGCATCAAAATTAGGCCCATCAGGGCTTGATTTGTTTGGAACTGAAGGCAGGATTACTGGCATCCTGGTGAGTTGGGTTTCAGGCATTGGCTCTCAGTAGGCTACCTTTAAGAATGCCTGAAATTGAAGTTTGTTATTACAGTCCGAAACGCTGCTGAATGGAATCCAGCATTATCGGTAATTGACGATTGAATTAGCGGACATCCGGTTACGCTGGCTTTTGGCTACGGCCGTTATTTAAGGTTTGGAAGTGTCTGGTCCCGTGCTTCGTGGCTGGCTTGACTAATCAAGCTGTAGGTTGTAGGAGGTTGCTTGAAAGAGGGCGCGCCGCACTTGCGGCGCAGCACGAGTCTCTCTCCTAAAGACCTTTAGGGCCGGAGAGAAGAATACAACCAATGCCTCTCATTGTTGTACACCTTATAAAACATATAGAGCTCGGCCACCCTTCTCCTGTGGGACAGGTTCACCAGATCAGCGCACAGCCTGCTGGCTGAACTAACAACTCGGTCCAACAGATGCAAGTGAGTGTCAGCAGCGGAAGCCCAGACCGGTGAGCAATACTCCAACACAGGCAGCAAAAAACATAAAAACTTCTGCGGACAACCTCACTGTCATCAAACACAGAATTCTCCTTACGCGGGAACCCAATCTTAGTGGAAGTACATGACATCAGCCGCCTAATGTGCGGCTCTAAAGTAAGCTTCTGAACAAAGACAACACTAAGAATATCCAAGGAGCTAGACTTCTGAAGCCAAGTGCCATCAATCTCCAGTTTGAGATGCTGCGGTACAAGTATCCGAGACCGACTGACAATCATCGACTTAGTCTTACTGGCATTCAGCTTCGTACTCTAGGCCGAGCTCCATGCACTAAGACGTGACAAATCCCTATTCAGAGACTGGGTGACATCATTACGCATGCGAGGAGCAGGTATCACTGCTGTCAAAGTGAAATCGTCGACATACTTGATCATCGTGCTTTCCAGAGAAGAGAACATGTCACTAGTATGCAGAAGGAGCAGCAGCAGGCCAAGTACACTACCCTGAGAGACGCCTGACACCACCACGACTGAGACACTCAAACGCCTTCAACAGACACACTCTGCGTTCGCTCAGAATCAAAATCGCGAATTTATTGACAGAACCCTACCATCAACGACCAAAGATTCCAGCTTGTATAATAGAGCACTGTGGTTAACCCTGTCAAACGCTGCGCTAAAGTCCAACTGGGCAAGGCATGTCTCTGCCTACAATCCAGCGCAGACTGTAATGGTGTGACACCGACAACAGTGCGTCACAACAACCCAAACCAGTTCTGTACGCAAACTAACCAGCAGGCAGCAACCGTACAGCCTCAGCAAAACGACCAAGCTTAAAAGAGATATATTTCTCGAACACCTTCGACAAAATGGGCGTAAGTGTAATTGGTCTATAGTTGGCGACATCGGGCGACACTGGACCCTTGGGAATGGGAGTAATATTCCTAGTACGCCAGCAACGGGGAAAAGTCCCTAACCGTATCAGGCGCCGGAGGATCGCTGCTAGCTTAGGGGTGAGAACGTCAGTAATCCACTTATAAAAAGAAAGGAAACATGTCCACCGGGTCCGCACTTCCATACGGATCAAGGCCCTCCAGCAGCACCTTGATAGTACCAGATCTAAACGCCAAAGAGGCTAAACGAGGTTCAGGGTGACATTCAATGACAACACATCTCTGCTCTGCTTCCCATCAAAGTGAGCCGACAAGAGTTTCGCCCTAGCCAAGAGATCAGCAATGATAGCTCCATCGGAACCAACAAGGGGTGGCAACGAAGGTTCAGCACCAAAAACTGAACTCTTTAGCTCACTCCGCCAACGATGTGGATGGTCAATACTTAGTAAAGACTCCCTGGAATGCTGCTTCTGACGATGCTGTGCCCTCTCATACATACGCTTAGCCTCGGCTCTACGATCCACATACATATGTCTACCGCAACGTGCGGTCACGTGCTCCGTGAATTGGAGAGCTGGTCAGATCTATCGCAATCGCGTTGTTTCTAGCACGTGCAACACGTTTCCAAATGACTCAGCGAAGGTTTCTGTCTGAAGTTTCAGACAAGTCAAGCCCCATAGGCCTATTTTTTGCTGGCAATTGAACATGCCTAATATCACCCTGGGCATGCATTCACTGGCAAATGTTGAAAAGAGGAAAACAAGTTGAAGTTGAGTGGTGAGTGAATATTAAACAAGATACATAATTGAATCAACTGAAGTGAGCAATTCCTTGCCGTGAAGCAATAATTGCAGGCGCTCAGTGTGATCGATTCCCAGTGCCCCAGTTAGGTGAGCTTCAGGCGGCGAGGTGTTGAGTCAGTGCACTTCGTTAGCTGCTATAGTAACTGAAATGATTCTTTAGTATCGTAGTATCGTTGAGCTTTGATTGTTTTATCCTTAAGATAAGGTGACGGATGTAAAGAAATGACTGGTGGGTACGAGAACGTTCTTTGTTTCGTTCGATAGTTTTTATTAGAGGCTCCGACCTTGGCTTCGTTGACTAAAGCTAAAACGTAATTTTTGAGTTTATTCTCTGAAGAGCCTTATACTCTACATGTAGAGGAAAATAGGGATGAAAATAGCGTCTCTGGGGATCTCCACTGTTATGGCGAAGTCGTATGGTATGTATATGTAACATATTAATTGACTCGGCCATGTTGAAAGCAAAGATTGCACTGTGGCAGGTACTGGAGTTTTAAGAACGTAACATACAAACAGGATTGGCCCGTGGCATCACCAGACCCAACCCTTATTTTCATGGCGTTATATACATTAATATCAGATGTCATATAGAGCTACTTCTTCAAGAGAAGCAAATGAATTCATGAAAGAAGGAGGCAAGCATGTGCGCGCTATCCCATCAGTTTGAAGTTGTTCGTGCGGGATCCGAATCTGTTTTTAGATGTTTTGTTCGTCCTAGAGACGAAGGTGACTAAGAGATTTGCTTGTCTGGTACTTTATCATATACCCAATGAACACAGTTTATATTAGAGGCTTTACCAGCTGCACTAGGCTCTTACAAAACCTGGAGTCAACTTTTTTGTGCGTTCATGAAACGCGGCAAAGGTTACCACACTGTGCGGACGGTAGAGGAACGCTCGACTAAGCCCTGCAATCAAGCCTTCGAAGTTAGACTTGCGCGGCACTTCAAACGAATGCTCTTGCTTTGAATCGAGTTCCAACTGTTAAACTTCACTAGTTACCAGTGAGACTTCCAAAAACTACATCCTACCACGTAACATGAAATTTTTCAACAATGTTAACTGTAATCGCATTGCTTGTAACACCTTCAGCCCGATTCAAAGTGTAAAGTTAAAGCTCGTCTCTGAGCTGCTGAAGTCTTAATTTCGGCGGCAGCTCAAACACACCTAAAGTCATGACAAACTCAGCTCACGTTGAGCAATGATGAATAGGAAATACACTGTAAAAAATTTTTACATGAAATGACGGAAAGTGTCCGGCAGCCCATTCGCCGGACACTTTCTAACTTTCTGTTTAATCGTACCAGGAGGTATTTAGAGGTTCCGTCAATAAGCGGATTCTTTTCTGTAACAGAAAGAAATACAACTTCCCGGTAGAATACAGATTGTGAAATTTCATTCCGTTGTTTACGGTTCTTTTGAAAAAGCAAGGTGCTTGGGCCGGATTCGAACCCACTTTGAAGACAGCGCCCTAGCCAATCGAGCTATCAAAGCTCTGCCTACTCAGCTGTCAAAAGAGGGCCATGCGAATCCAGCACACAATTTTTTGGCAAAGTTATGAACGGATCTTCACGAAAATTGCAGAAGTAGTTAATAACTATTGAAAGGCACGATGATTCGAGTTTGGTGTTGATAGAGAGAAGATCATAGTTTCAGAACCAATTTGATTTTTTCGTTACCGTTGCCATGCTTGGCGGAGGTATGCGCACTCAGAATGCTCTCCATAGTTGTTATTGTAAGCTCTCTAACAGTTAATGGCTCGGGAAGTTCAAGTAAATTGGATAAACACGCTAATATAGAACTTCTAGACGTAGAATCTGACGGACACGAGGAAAACTTTCCGGTAACACGCCTATCAATAGAGACTTCCCGGTGATAGTACAAAAACAATGCACAAACAATCTCCGTAATTAAACGGAACGTAATATTACTTCTGTAAACAATGTGAAGTACAAGCTCTTCCAGCGAAACGACGGACACTTTGGGTGGATTTACAAAACGGAGAAAACTACAGACATTTATCTAGTTTCTACCCGTTGAAACGCTGAATTTTTTTACAGTGTATTGCTTGCTTAGGTTGGCCGACATTTGTGTAATATCGAGGCCACTTACTTCTGCATTTACAGGAACAACTGGTATCATGAATGGGCACTCACTCGTCGCTCTGAAATACATTTACGATCACTAGCATTGATACAGTAGCACGAAAGACAAGCGAGCAGCACATTCTGGCATCACGTTGTTCCTACGAATGTATAGTGTGGCCCCGGCACTAAATATTCAAGTGTTACTTTGCGAAAGACGTTGATGACGTAAATTGAATTACAATGATGCCTGTATACTACAAATTCATAACTAATCGCTCTAATAAAGATCACAGTGGCATTCGCCGTCCTCGTTTTTTGTTTTCATAACTTAGGCTCATCAGAGTATTCATTGTCGGCTAGTATAAGCGTGCCTGAAAAAATTAATAGAACCAAATGTAACTATTAATGTAGCGATGGCACACGAATGCATGAATGAAGTTCTTGCTCTGCCAAAGTACGTTGAAAACCGATCAGTGTAGAAATATTCAATTCAGCTCCTCTTCATACTCTCATTCAGAGTGATTTGTACTCTCTTCTGAGTTTTCCTTTATCCAAACTTAATTACGGGTGCTTTGAGCTTGCGCTGTTGCTTTGAATGACTACCTACTCAAATAATCAAATGGTAGGGAAATTTCAGCTGTCAGCGGGCGGATTGGAACAAGAAGATTTCTTAGCAGTGAGTAATTTGTACAGTTTGGGTTCTTCCTCCAACAGAACAACTTTTCGCTTGAGCAAAAAAATAAAAAATGCTGACATGTATGACAACATCGGGCATCTTGGGTTACAGAGCTCAATATTTATCAGAGCGACGTCGACTATGAGCCCCCCCCCCCCTCCCAAAAAAAAAGGTGTTCAGCTATCACTGAAGGAGGTTGGCGTTGATCATGAGAATTTCGTCCTGGCATTTTGTGTTCCTTAATTCACGGTAGCAGTTGCAGTGAACCCTATGCATATAACAGTAAGTAAATTGATAAAAAGCTATGATCAACGAAGTATCTAACAAATTCGTTTCCGTCAATTTTGACAGCGAGTACACTTGTATACTTATAGTACTGTGATAAATTTTCTTACTTCCGTTCTTCTTGGTATGTGCTTCTTTCTTTGTGTGCGCACAATCTTCACTATGAGATAATAGAAAAAATTCGAGCATGGATAATTTAATTCGCCTGAATTAGTGACACGGAAGATAAACCTGAGCTCGGCTCCATAAAAGTGTATGTTTACTTGTAATTTGGTCAGGTCTGTGCTTTAGTATTCGCTGCCTATTTAGCGCACAAAAAAAAAAACTGAGCACATTGTGATCGAATACTTAAGCAAAGCACTGCAACATAAATGACAAATTTAAATTGGCCCCTGAAACCAGGTTTTCTTTTTAATCATCATCTAGCTCTGTTCATTTATGCCTATTAACATTAATGAGAGCTTCTGTAATTTTCTTAAAGATTCGGCAGAGACTTTTTGAGTTAGGTTCTAACAAATACACTGAAATACCTAAATTTTGTTATCTGTTCTTTTTAACAATTTCTGCAAATTTCATGAAGATCCCTCCATAAATTCTTAAGTTATGTGTTGAAATTTATAAAAGTAATCATAGAGACACACACACGAACGAAGCGGCAGGTCATCACAAAATTCTGGTAGCAAATTTCATGAAAATTTATCCATAAATGCTGGAGTCACGAATCAAGGAAAAATATGCAGACAAACAAACTGTTGGTAAGATTTTTGCTAAATATTAATCATCTCATCTCGTCTATACTGATTGTTCGACTTTTTGGTCTGGCTCTAAATTTGCTCTGTACCTGAGTCGGAAGGAATTGGATATTATGGATTGGATCATGATCAGGGGTATATTTAGGTGGAGCAGTATCGTCATTGTGATGGTGGAAAACTCTTTCTATCTTTTCCCATCGATTTCGGAAGATAATATCTGAACTTCCATTGAAATTAAACTTGCCTGAACAATATAATCGCACTTCACTGATTTTTATCATACTCGTGTAAATCAGAGTTCCCGTGACTTGTTCTAATTTAATTGCAACCAAGTTCAAGGTTAAGTGCTGTCCAACAGCATCGAATAGAGATTTCACTCGTTCACCATTAGCTGCATGATGTTCGCATTAAAGAGGTCTTCTAAATATCCTATAGGTTCTCTTACTATTTCTGCATTAGGTAGAGTTTTTCTATACAGGTATCTCTGCTGAGGTCAAAGTTTAACGAGCATTCACTGTCTCCGGAGGAAATTTTGCGCAATACTGACGGTATTATTAATGGCACTTCATTTTTTTCGGAAAGAGGTGTTCAGTTGCATAGAATGATCTCGAAAGCGAACAATGAAATAAGCATGACAACCGGAAAATGATGCTGCTGCGGTTGCGAGGTAATTTCCAAACGTTCTCGGAGATGGACACTGGGCACTTTGGGGTCAATGTAACTCTGTAACAACTGTACCCTTGTTATGAAAACATAGATTCACAAAAAAAATATGCACAAACATAAATATAGATTTGCACGACTACGCATACACATATAGAACAATAATAAATACCTCTAGAAAATATGTTTATCAAGTAAGAATGTAGTGTTCAACATTCGTGCCCGAATGTACAATGTTCGACGCGAAAAAATCGTTATGTTCAGTCGAGACATGTGGTTGAGGGCCGAAGGTAGACGCGTTACAAGCTTAAGCTCTAATCTTATGTAAACAAACTGTAAGCTCGGTCCACGGCCAAAGTGTTGGAAAACATCTTAACTAATCCCTAGAATGTAGAGGATAGATTGTAAGATACAGTTAGTTAGAGCAGTGAGTTCATAGAGCGAGCACACATTTCGTGTTCTCCCGTCCCCATTGGCGGGCGAGGCGCCTGTTGCCTCAGCTATTTGGGAAAATCCAAAATACTTTTCCCCTCTAGCTCAAAAGTCCCACTGAGCTATGGACACGGTACTCAGCATTTACTAAGTATCGTGCGCGTTTTAACATGAAATATGTACAATACCAGAACTCGTCGCCTTTTACTCGCGGAGTGATGTAAGATGTTCCCCGTGCACGAACAATTGGCGTTTATGGCAGCGTATGCGATACCTTCGTCTGTGTGCCTGCAGATGCCTTTGATAATCGCCCGTGTGCTAACACTGTGTGGCCTTGGCCGAGCTGATTTGTTAAATGTCTCATTTGATCATTTGAGAACAACGTCTTCTAGTCTCTACTTTCATCAGTGAAACCATTCCCCATTCGACAGCGCTTGAATGTGTTAATGCCGACATGTGTTCCAGTGTCTTAGTTATGTTGCCTACGGTATAATGGCGTGTTACACAAACAATTTCAGCAGTGTAGTCATCGAATAAATGTGTCCAATACGAATTGCAATGATCTCTGTGACATACGTGTCAAAGTTGGCAGACGTAATCGAATCAGTTTTTCCTCAAGATGCAGCATGAGTATCGTGATTGAGTCAACGTGGTGTTTATCTAAATAGATCCAGTGTTTGCTACTTTAAAAGTCACAAGAACTTAAAATAACCATGCTGTGTGTGAAGAGTAGGAAATATTTGCAGTCCCCGTGAGTTCAAATGAAAGTAATGGAGTGGCAGTTCGACTACGTTCTGTGTAGACAATAGACTTTAGTTGCAGCGCATTTTCCAGAGAAGTCTGCGCATTATTATTATTAAATCACACCAGACTGGCGACATAGGAACGGAGAAACTCCATGAGGTTAACAAACCCCCACGCAACCAGCCCAGCGGGTGAAGAAAGCAAAATAATGAAAAAAAGAAGATCCGAGATCACAGAATAGCTCGGTGTGCAGATCGCTTAAAGCTGCTAATACCCGCACCAGCAAAGACAGAGCCATCAAGACCATTCCAAGCATCCACACACGGTGGATAAAACGAACGGGAATACTGGCCCGTACGGCATCGCAACGGTTCTAAGGCAAACTCATGAAGAGCACCAGTACGCCGAGGATACCTCACCCGAAGAAATGGATCCGGAAGAAACTAACTCAGACAGTGGATGACTTGGGCAGTTATAGATTTTATACAAAAAATAGAACCCACCAACTCTGCGACTATGCGCCAGATCACAAGGCACAACACCACCCAGCATGAACGCACATCGACGAACCACTTTGTCCAGCAAACACAGATGGCAATCGGCAGCAGAACCCCAGACTACAGAGCAGTACTCTAGAAGAGGGAGGACAATTATTATTATTAATAAAACTTCATGCTTGAGCTCCCGCGGACAGGTAATACAACCCAAATGAAGTATCTTGCAACACCAGAAACCCCTAAACGCTGCTGAAGGAAATCCAGCAGAAAAACATTAACAGCTGACTTAAACGCCTGCAGGCCAATACGACCAAAAGCCGATGCCGGCAACAAATTCCACATTCTACCCGACCAGGGCACGCAGCACCGACAGAACTAATTAGTTCGACATCTGACAGCCTCCGCGCGCAGCACGAGTCTCTCTCCCAAAAACCTTGAGGCCAGGGAGAGAAGAATACAACCAATGCCTCTCCTTATTGTACACTTTATGAAACATACATAGCTCTGCAACTCTTCTCCTGTGGGACAGGTTCACTAGATCATTATCAGCGCACAGCCTGCTGGCTGAACTAACAACTCGGTCCAACAGATACAAGTGAGTGTCAGCCCAGACCGGTGAGCAATACTGTAACACAGGCAGCAAAAACGCATAAAAACATCTACGGGCAACCTGACTATCACCAAACACGGAATTCACCTTACGCAGGAGTCCAATCCTAGTGGAAGCGCGTGACACCAACCTCCTAATATGCGACTCAAAGGTAAGCTTCTCATCAAAGACAACACCAAGAATCTCTAAGGAGCTAGACTCCTGAAGTAAAGTGTCATCAATCTCCACTTGGGGATGCCGCGGTACAAGTGTCTGAGACCGACTGATAATCATCGACTTGGTCTTACTAGCATTCAGCTTCATACTCCAGGCCGAGCACCATGCACTAATACATGGCAAATCCCTATTCAGAGACTGAGCTACAGCATCACGCAGGCGAGGAGCTGATATCACTGCAATCAAAGTGGAATAGTCGGCATAGTTGATCAACGTGTTTTCAAGCGAGGAGAACGTGTCGCTAGTATATAGAACGAACAACAGCAGGCCAAGCACACTACCCTGAGGGACGACAGACACCACCCCGACTGAGGCGCTCAAACACCGTCAACAGATACACTCTGAGTCGGCTCAGAAACAAAATCGCGAATGATTGACAAAACCCTGCCACCCACACCAAAGGACTCCAGCTTGTATAATAGACCCCTATGGTTAACCCTGTCAAACGCAGCAAAAAAGTCCAACTGGACTGTAAATGGTGCAGACTATAAATGGTGTGACACCGACAAGAGAGCGTCACAACAACCCAAGCCAATTCTGTACACAAACTGACCAGCAGCCAGCAACCCCGTAACCTCAGCGAAACGACCAAGCTTACCAGCGATCAACTTGTCGAACACCTTCGACAAAATGGGCGTCAGTGTGATAAGTCGATCGTTGGCCACTTAGAGCGACACCGGACCCTTGGGAATAGGAGTAATATTCCCAGTTCGCCCAGTTCCCAGGAAAATTTCCTAGCCGTATTAGGTACCGGAAGTTCGCTGCAAGCTTGGGGACAAGAACATCAGCCAGCTGCTTATAAAACAAAGGAAACATGCCCATCGGATCCACACCTCCATACGAAGAAAGGCCCTCAAGCAGCACCTTGATTCCACCAGATCTGAACGCCAAAGAGGTCAAGTGAGGTTCAGGGTGGCATCCATGTGGCAATTAAAGCAGCGACGTGTCAATTCTACCGAGCCAAACACCCTCCAAGCACGCCTCATAAGACCAATTTTCTGCGATGCACGTGAGGCAACCGATCGAATGTGGGGCTCAAACGTCAACT
>LQNS02278127.1:1507-13442 GCA_001587735.2 Parhyale hawaiensis | reverse complement strand
TTCATTGTTGGAATTTCATCTGTCGCTGCTTAAGATACGTTTGCCATCTTCTGCAACCCGGCCTTTTTTCTGCCTATCACTTTCAATGGAGCTTGAGAGGAGCGCCAGAGCCTCCAACCTGGGCTAATTTCCGCCTATCCATTTCGTTAAGAGCGTGACACCAAACATATAAATATATTTATAAACACACAACGGTCATTCTTAGTACTAGAAGATTAGATTAGATTAACAAGTGAACTCATCTGCAAAAGTTTTTGATTCTCCAAGCTTCAAGACATACAGTTTCGCTTCCAGGCACAAGTCTTATCGAGCTTAAAACTTCTTGGTTTTTTTCGACTGACTGATGGGAATATCTCGTTTTTGCTGGACTAATTATTACAATTATTAATCACGCATTAAATTACTATAGCGCAAAAGAACAATAGCGTCCTCTTTGTAGCCTCTGAGACCTATCACTTATGAATAACTCGCTGAGTTAATGTGTGTCTGAATGTTTCAAGTACAGCTCGCGACAAACCAATACAGCACCGTAGCCTCTAGGTAAGGCAGCTAGAACCTGAGATTTGAGGTGAAAACCGTAATATTGGCATTAGTAGATTAGATTAGATAGGCGGCAGTAGACGAACCAAAAGGCCCATTCCCAAAGAGACACCGGGACTTAGTTACACCCCGACCTTCTATGAGCTATTGCGCTATTATACGGATGCTATTTCAGCTAGGGTTATAGGCATTTTTTGTACAACAGTTAACTGAATTGCGCTAGTTTGATCATTGCTTCAAGGCTACGAATAGAAACATTCAATACTTGAATGGCCTCAAAGATGTTCCTACTGCAGGACTCTTTGACAGAGAGCAGATGATCGCCTCTGGAACAATGGACAAAAACTGAAGTATAAACATCCACGGGAGGTCAGTAATTTTTCCCATGTTTCATAGCGAACTTTCTTAACCGACAGTCAACACGTTCAAAAATCACCTAGACAAATACTGGGAGCAGCACCCGTGTAACACAAACTTTTAGAGGCCGCATGTTTCATCAACAGGTATATCCCACCTGACTTTACCTCCTAGGATCACTGTGCGTCTGTTGCAACTAATCATACTTGTATGATCATTCCTTTGGTTGAGGTCTTCCTTAAACATTTCAAGTTTTCGTTCATAACGGTAAAAGGCATGAGTGCGCTACACTCAGGGAATGGACCCGCTAGTCCATCTACGGGTAGCCTTCAAAACTAATCTATTTCCCCACTCTTGAATTCGCTTCTGCGTCGTTCATTTTAGAAAATATTCATAGATTTAAACTGTTGTCCCATTTTATGGTTAATTATATCCACTATAATAATACCGGGATCTTTCGAAAGTGTTTGTCAAACGGCCAAAAAAAAAAAAACTATCACTGTTATTCACAAAATGTTTACCGTATTTTAGCCACAAATGACTTCTCCGTTCAACGCAAAATTCAATTTTATTTTTGTTACACCAATGACAGCGATTATGAAGGACACGATGCTCTGAAGCGCTGAGGTTCAGATTTTGCTGCAACGACCGACATCCCCACAGGTGCCGAAGCCTCTTCACACGATGGAACAACACTGCGCACGGCGCCTTCTAAGTCTCTCCAGTTTCTTCGTTGATAACCCGCAACTCGCATATTTCACGATATCGAGCTTTGTAAGAATTTAATATAGGGAAAAGCGATAACTCATACAATACACTGTTTAATACCCGAACAAAGGGAGTCAAAAATACATCAGTTGATGTGCAGCACTATTGCGATGAGTGACGCCATCCTCATCATTTACTCTCAGAAATATTTGAAATCTTTTAGAAATTAAAATTGAATAAGACATAACTCGAGTTTTTGGAATGTAAGTCATAATTTCGAAGCATCAGATTGATAGTTCTACAAATAATAAGATTGTCTTAAAAATATCGTTTCGTATTATTATTATTATCGTTATCGAGTGCTTCCCATGCCGCAAATATTCCTAAACTCATACTAAATGTAAGGAATTCGTTACACAAAAGCATGAAGAGAAAAGTTTCACTCGACACTGAATGTGGTAAATCCGAAAGGAGGCACATGCGGCCTCTTTATATCAATGGCAGGGCCGCAAGAATGGCCTCAAATACGGCAAAAAGAGAAGACTTTGAGCGTCCCAGCGCCTGAAGTACGTATAACTAACACAGACACCGCCAATACACCTCAGCTGTCCCACGGCGGCAGCAGCAGCTCGAGCCCAAAAAGAAGCAATTAGTCAAAAGCAACTTAACAGTTCCAATGGAGAGGTTTGTTGTGGGGCACCTCAGCATGACGGCCTAACGACCTGCCAACCCAACACTGCCTGACTTCGCCGCTGTGGTGACTGCAACGGAGATAATACTTCCTTGTTCTAACACTTGCTTTAGCAAGGGAGAGTCTGAACCTGAACTCTTCCATAGTGCTGTCTTCAATCTAGCAGCATCTGAGCTGCTATCCAAATTTAAATTCCAGATGAGCCAATACGCAATGAATATCGCAGCTTTTGTGGCCACGATTAGATGACTGATGGCCAACACAGCAAACACTGGTGTACCGGTGACCTCTACAGAAGAGTAATCAAGTCTCATGCGACTTGGCTCAGCATTGTGTTACGTTTTCACACTGTGCTGACTCATAGTACTTCACTTCATCATCGTTATACCAGTCACTGGAGCTGTTCGCATTATTATTAGTGGTTCGCTATATAACCCAACTTTGTGTCGCTTGGGCTCATTTTGAACAGTAATGTATTGTTTTCCTCTTACATTACGGGCAGGAAGTAAAGAGCGTAACGAGAGGACTCACCAAAAATTAGCATCAAAAAGCGACGTCACATCGATAAAGCTACGGCTGTAAGGCCAATGAGTATATTGATTGTTTTTGAAAGAAAAATTGTTGTAAATTAAAAATTTGATCCGTTAAGCACATAAATAAATGAAGAGAATATATAATAATCGAGCAATAACCAATTATCAATAGAAAGTTGCACTGGAGGCTGGTGGATGTTTCACAGCACTAAGATCTGGGCCACTGATTTAACTTCTTTGTAGTGAAGCCATATCTTCACTTCATATTTTTTCAGTTCATAGTGCGTTCCACAAAACCTATTTAAATATATCATCGTATTTTTTCGACTTAATTCATACAATCTCTCGCTCCTGACTGACCAGCTCCTTCAGCTGCACGCGTACACAAAACGCGGTAAAACTCTTATCGGCAAGTACAGAAAGATTGAGCAGTAACTGTTTTATCTCTTCTCTCACGTGAAGAATATAACGCTGCCGATAATATTCATTAGGATTATAAGGTCCGACCATCAAATATTTCGACTTGTCGATGTGATGTCATTTGCACTACGTGCGGTTACAACTAAGTTTCATTTAGTCCCCTTGTGTCCTCCCGTTACACTCTTTGCTTCCTGATTACGAGTGTACGCAGTCAGGCTAACGATAGCAAACTTATCATCGAATCAGCGAGTCTCATCTCTGTGCTGAAACCAATGGCAAATTCGCGGTATAGCCTATTTACCACAGTAATAAAGGCTAAGGAAGCTTCAACTAGCACCTGATATGCTGGTAAATCAAAATATCTCTCGATGACACTATTTTCAGGGGTTGGATTTATAAAACAAAGCACCTGTGCCAACGAAATCAACTATCCTAGCTAGCTATACGAAACACGCACAGTGGACACCAAACTTCCATGTTTGTTAAATGAACAGAAGGCGCGTGTGTCAACAGGCTCTTTTATATGAATATTGTGCGTGGGTCAGGCTCCAGTTCGAGGCGCTGTAATTTAGAACTACTTCAGCCCGTCACTGCAAAAAGTTCCGTGTACGTGAGAAAACCACACAGACTCTATGGTGCTGTTTGCTCGAGTGAGCCAAGAATGAAATGGGACTGTGGAAATTGGTAGCACTTCATTTAGCCAAGTGTTATTGGTGTAAAAAAACCTGACTTTTGCCTTTCACTTTGAAAAGCTCAGTCATTGTCACCAAAAATGCTTCTGCACTCTGAACAGAATTACCTTCCTGTGCCTACTCTTGTACTCAGGACTCCAAGCTCCGAATTCATAAACAGTAGCTCAGGAGATACAAAATGCTCTTGTGCTACCAGCTGTAGCTTAGTAATGAAGATTGCTAACTCGCTCATTATCATGAGATCGGACATTTGATCTCCAGCTAGGAAAGAAAGGCTTCACACTTTGGAATGTAGCGTCAGCATTTCTTTCATTCATAGAACGCTGGAGTACTTGCTCAGTGTCGAAGTGCACTTGTCCATTGAGCTTTCCGTCTATATAATGCAATTTTTCATAAAACCTGTTGTCGATTACAGCCGTACACTCACTCCTCTGGGCCCCTAGCTGGCAAGTACCTGCAGCACGAACCAGTTGAGGTGTGCGATCGAAGCTACTTTAGCTTTACCTTTCAATGGTCTGTAGTGTCTCCGTAAATATCATATCAATTACCCGTGAGTCTGCTCTCCCCAAGAGATGGGACTGGCTTTGCTTTCTTTCATGTACTAAACGGCCAAAGTTTCTGCCAAATGCACTAGCATGGGAATTTCTCGTGAAATGAATTATACAGACAGTAAAGGCCTGTGTTGGTTACTCTGCCAACCCGGTGTGCCCTGCGCACAGGGCAACGAATTCATCACAAACATGCCCGTTGTGTCAGAAGCGCGAAATTAATCCAATCCTTAATTTGAAAATACTCATCTAGGATTAGAATTGTTCAGAATTCGGCAGTGTCTGATTCAGTGCGCTTTATAAATAATGGATACTTTTCAAAGGTGCAAACTGTGCCAACCGTAATTAATGACACATAATTTCCGTCCATTGAGCAAATATATACAACTAGCCAGTAAGAGTTAGGCAGTTTTTTCAACAGCGCTCGAAACTCTTGATTCCATCAACAATAAATTTTCGAAGAAATAGCGCTAATTAAAGCTGGACCGATTGGTCCTTTCGAACGTTAAAGAACCCTCGAAACATCTCTTTGAATTCCCGTACATTCCATTAACACAAGAACATGATCCTCATTTGCAGGTGCTATACCATTTAAAAATTCAGCCCGTCAACAAGTAGATCAATTTAAAGAAGTATATTCTCATATGAATTATTGGCTCTCGTTTAAGCTAAGAGCTGGTTGAGGTTGCCTCTACAGGCAGGCCTATGGCAGGGCTAGAGCGGCCTGTAGAGAGCGACTCAGCGCCGCACCACCACGTGCCGCACATGTGCTGAGGCAATGAGCGTGCAACACGCGGGGTGTTGGGTGTCATGGTCTGGGAGAGAAGGCTTCGGGAGCCCCTTCTGAAAGACAATATTGTCTGTGGCAATGTGCGGCCCTAACTCTTAAGGTGTAATACCGCTCATAAGGCAGAGCTGTAGATCAAAAGGTCACTTGAGATGTGAACTTATATAACCCCTGGGTCTTCTCGGCACAGGGTGTGAAACTTGGTCGAAGATAGAAAGAAGTATTACCCTGCATTCAAGTCTTGGGTACCCAAAAACTCACGCGGTGGAAGGTGGATATCTTGTGGCACTTCTATGCCTTCACGAAACGTACGAGGATGAAGAGCGAGAGTTATTGTCTGGAATATATGTATATATATATATTTTTTTTTTCAGAAGTTGCAGTTCACTTCTCTTGACGCTCCACTCAGAATCCAAGGTAAGCCCTAGGGCCAGCTGATGGAATTTTCATTGTGTCTTCTACCGAACATAGGCATCGCAACGAAAACGTAAACTGCTCGTGACAGTGAAGGCACGTTCGATTGGGCAGCGAAATTAAGCCTTCGAGATTTGACTTGTCTGAAACTTCTGCCCGAAGCTTTGGCATTCTCACTCTGAAAAATGTTGCAAGTATAAGCAGCAACGCGATTACGATGACCCGACTGAAGACTACATCTTAGGAGCAAGACTAAGTTGCTGGAGGTCTCAAGTGTTACAGACTGAGGGTCAATGCCCACAACTCAATGCAGCGCTAGGATACCAGTGCACCTTGGGGAAGTCTGGAATAAGTCAAGCCTTAGAGGTTTTATTTTTGTGCAAGTTACCAATAGCTAGTGCTCATGTATTTGTGCTTATACCTATAGATGCATTCCTTGCGTCGCTGTGACCAGTTAATATACTGTATCAGCATTTTGCTTGTTTGAGGGAGCTGTGCGAGTTGTGAAAAATTTATTTTTTTATTTCATCGTTAGCCGTAGAGCCTACTCGATTGGGAGGAGTGGGCTGCCAGATATAGTGCCACTGCTCCTACATATCCTAGTATAATAAAACGCTTCGTGTATTTATTTATTTCGTGTTCGCATCTTAATGAACCCAATAGATGAAAAATAGGATATGGCTTGCAGTTTGCGTTATCAAGTAGCGTATTCATGGAGATCGGTGGCCATGTCGAAGAAGATGGCAAAAATGAGTTCCTTATCCCTTTATCTGAATGCATCTCTTGCTTGAAATAGTTCCTTACATCGAAACAATAAAGATATTAGCAGCTTCTCTTATCGCGGCCATAGAATCTAATTTTCATCAATTTCTCCTCGCATCAAAAAACTAATTGCTCTCTATTCACGAGGTAAAATTCAGTAGCCGATCAACAAAGCAAAGACGAACCGATGATTTTTTTCACGGGGCAGCAGACACATTTAATTCGTTCAGCTTGCTGTCTTCCTCTGACGAAGAATTTTCACCTCAAGGGAAAAAGGGACTTGGATGTTCAAAGCCTTATTCTTCGGTAGTTAAGATACGCGGCCGGAACTTAATTTAATTGATCAGGGCTCTGCTGCTGGCTAATGTAGAAGTTTTTCTGCACTTTTTCTAAGGTGAAGGACGATTGTACTCCTTAATTAGATGAATGGAAAGAGAGCACTCATCTCTCATGCCAATATCAGTTAGCCTTTGTGGCGCATTCTCCAGAAGCAAATAAGTAACGGAAGTATGTTAAATGAAGACGGGCCTTCAGAAAATCCTCGCTGTCATTTTTGACAGCGCGGGTACTCTAGCTGCTAGAGAAAACGTGAAGACGCATAATACACAGACGACTATTGGTAAGAAATAAGTGCGTTTAGCTGTTCGGTACTTTTCCTTTTGTGACAAGAGTCGTTAATAATTATTATATACATAGAGTAGTTGCACGTTTGTGTACAATGACGCATGTTCAATGGACCGCATGGCTAGAACTAAAAGTTTATAACTTTGTACAATTGTTCACCTACCCAATAACTTGAGCCCATCAAATAATCTTGCGGTGGCAAAATTACACTAAGAAATGTTTAGATACAAACAAAGCAATTTAGAGTGCCAGAAGATCCATCCCTGGCAACAACTTCTGTCAGCCCAGCCACCGTGTGGTTTCACTAGCTCTACGAACGAACCCGTGTGATGAATACCTCACATTGAAAGTTGCAGTCTCTTGCGCACAAAAAGATAGAACAATAAGGCCTAAATTAAGATGGGTTTTTACTGCAGAGAATTCTTCAAAACTCTAAGGTGCTTTTCGACTGTTGCAATGCCTTTTCAATTGCAGCTGACGGTCGTGTGTCTGCTTTGCTTGAACGGTTGCAGTTATATTTGAAACATGCAGACGATTGTGGACTCCAATGTTGTGGAAATTTCAAGCGTTTATCTTGTACTGCCTCCTACAGACGCCCGATAAACGGTTCTGATTTTAAAAAAAAGGACATGCGAACAGGTTCGCGCAGGTTAGATTCGCCTTTTTTCCTTGGTGACTTTATTTGTACATCGGCAGTAATTACCCCCGCCGAGGACGTTATATTTTCGTCGAGTCTATCCGGTTGTCTGTTTGTTTGTCGGCCACCAAGTTAACTAAGAAAAGTTATGAGCTGATTTTACCGAAATTTTCAGGGATTGTTATGGCGATGACACGCGCTAATCAAACGAACGAGAACCTCCGAACAATATGCTGAACCTTGTAAACACAGCTCTGAAATTATCAAGAGACTGTGTAAAAATGTTTACCATCAGTGCAGCTTATTACTCCGCAAGTGCCGCTATAGTTACCTCCCGTACATACCATTTTATCTGGAGGGATTAATAACGTAAAATTCTTTGCAACTGTTTGTTGCACATCAACACATTCAGACGAAAGATCAGGATACTCGTTCTTTTGACTAGTGTGTGGAATCGGCATAAGGCATGTAACGGTAACAGATGATTAACTTTTGGTAAAGATCCGTTCACAGTTTGTTTGTGCGCCTTTTTTTTCGGAGTACAATAACTCTAAAACCTGGAGACGGATTTTTATGAAAATTGCTTGAGTTGTTATGTATATCACGAGAAGTTAATGACCAAATTTTGTGATGATCTGTTTGTTCGTTTGCTTGCTTGTCTCTTTCCCTGATTTTATATTTGTTAGTAAAACAACTCAAAAATTTATGAAAGGATATCTTTCAAATTCACATAAATTCTTAGGTGCATTACGGAGAGTAGATGATCAAATCTTAGTGACGATCGGCTGGTTGACGTTGCCTTGCTTGGCAGAGGCAAGGACTCTCAGAGTGCTCTGGTTAGTCAAGTGAGAACAGTGATAGCGCTGTGTAGCAGCAATAATTCTCAGGAGAATGGTATCTCAGCACTATAGATTTTCTGTGCTCTTTTATGACTGTATTGACTACGTATAAGCTTAAGTACAAGCAAATATAAAATCAACTGTTTACGAATAATATCCTAAAATCTATACAGTACTGCTTCTAAGTTGGATAGATAGTGCTTGCAGTGATATGCGCGCTAACTTCAAATACCGTAAGCCGTCTCCCCCCAACAGCCACTCACAAGCCTGCGAGGTTTGCGTTGGCGCCTGCGCGACACGGAGAGTTCAGCGGACACGTGAGCTGTCGACACTTCACACGATTGATTCTTGTGCACATTTCCTTATGGAACTTTTGAGCTTTTTTACTAGACGCGCCGTAGGCTTCAGGCACGCGTGTCCCGGGAACATAGCAGGGCGGTGTGTCGTGTGATGAGGAACGAGGCACATCGAGGTGAACTTTTGCTCCCTGACTGAGCTATTTGTCTCATTAATTTTTTTACACATGATGTTTGCCTTACTTGGATTTCGGTAGGTGGTACTTCATTGCTTTGGATAAATTTAGCTATAAAGGTTGTTCCAAGTTTATTTTAAATGTGAGTTTCTTTCACTATGCTGTTTTTCTTAATGAATGTTTCATCATCCATCTGCATTATGAACTAGAGCACTCTGAGAGCGCATACCTTCGCCAAGCGAGGCAACGGTAGCAAAAAATTCAAATTGGCTCTGAAACCATAATTTTCTTTGTATATTCCTTTATTGTTCTTGAATCTCATTAAAATATACAAAGATAGCAGGAAGTACTGTATAGTACATCAGGTTAGACTGGCAGAGAATTTGAGAACAAACCCATTAAAAGCTACATGAGCTTATAGGACACAAGTCCACATTAATCAAGGTACATTCCTACACGATAATTTCTAAAAGCAAGTTTAAAAACGTTAGGTGACATTGGTTGCGCAAGGTCATGAGGGAGACTATTATAGGCTTGCACACACTGGGTTGTATTTCATTCATGTTATAGCACTTGGATTTCATTTTATCTACAATAGTTAAAATTTCATCACTAGTAACTGGAGTAAAATCACATTCGAAATCGAGTCGAGGCCTAAGCATTTCATATTGCTCATTGTTACGTAGTAATAATTGCACTAGATTATCTGCTATAGAGGTGTAATAACCATTAAAATGGTTTGCTAACTGATCACCATTTATTAACCCACGATCTGTTTCGATCTCACGTACTGAACGAGGGCGCTACGAGAAAGTAACTCGTTTATTATCTTCCAAGTCTTTTGTGATTATTTGCCACACTATTTATTTTATTGAGATAATGCATCCGCTTTAGTAGTCTAATGACGGCCCTATGACATTTCGAAATACAGTATATGAACGCTTAAGTATTATTCCTCTCCGATACATACCAAACAAGTTATGCTTCTTTTTATTGAGCTGTTTAACATCTTTGGTGATCCACCTTGCAATAATACGTCTAGATTTCAGTCACCTCAGAGGAAAAGCTCCAAAAATCTAATCATTTGTGCCTTTTGATAGTAATAACAGCTTGTGGAATTTTCTTGAAGATCCGTTCATAGCTTATTGAGTTATGCTGCTAACAAACGTTAAGACAAACATGAGTCAAACATACAAACGAACAAACCTATCTGCACCAAACTTCAATCAATTATGTCTTTCAACATTATTACAAATCCCTATGAATTTCATAAAGATCCATTCATTATTTTTTTGAGTTATTGTGCTAACAAGCATAAAGTTAAAAACAGTGACAAACGAACGAACGAAGAAACGGATCATTACCCAAATTTGGTCATTCATTCTTTGTTATATACCCAACAACTCGTGCTGATTTCATAAAAATCCATCCATAACTTTTTGAGTTATAGCATTGAGAAAAATGAGGCAAACTAACAAACAGATGGACATATCTTCACCAAAAGTTAATCATGTGTTCCTCCTAACATACCTAACAATCCCTGTAAATTTCGTCCAAATCGGTTTAAAATTTTTTGAGTTATCTTGGTGATAGACAGACATTGAGAAAACATACAGACAGAGAGACAAACATACAGACAAACACGAAGAAAATATAACCTCCTTGGCGGAGGTAATTATTGTTCATAAGCGCGATATGACACCTGTATTCTGCAAAGTCAATGCAAAAAATAATTTATGGAGTATAGATGGCAACGTCCAATGATGAAGATGATGCCAATGCATGAACTATAGTTGCGTGTTTTGATAGGGTCATTATTTACACTTCTGATTCTAAATAACGTTCATAAACAAAGCTTTAACTGAACGAAGACTTGTTTAACTAGTGGTGGTGTGGCAAATTTCTATTAAAAAAATATACATCTGATAGATAATTAATACGTTAAAACAGGCGATATTATTGTACAATACTTTTTTTGGCAATTTCATCAAGAAACGACACCGTGAAACTGTTCAGTGTATATCAAGGAAGATTCATGTACCCTGACTCTGCCGAAGACCGTCTACGCCCGCTTTCACGAGGAGCTCAAGAATTAAAGTGGAAGCTGAAGTTGTGAAGTCAAATAATGTTGCTCATCATTATTTCTTATAAAAGTTTTCTTCATTAATGAAATACCTGATTTAGTAACCGCATGTGGGTGCGCGGTCGTGTGTGAACGTAAGGTTTAGGTTTTGTGAGGTACACAGTTGTTGCTCAGTCCAGCAGCATATGTTGTACTCATATGGAGTACCGCGTCCCGTGGAGTACCTCCGAGGAGTGTTTATTACTTAGCTTGGCCTTATTTAATATCAATCTTTGATGGGCCTTACTTAGCGTCAATCTTTGATGGGCCTTACTTAGCGTCAATCTTTGATGGGCCTTACTTAGCGTCAGTCTTTGATGGGCCTTACTTAGCGTCAATCTTTGATGGGCCTTACTTAGCGCCAATCTTTGATGGGCCTTACTTAGCGTCAATCTTTGATGGGCCTTACTTAACGTCAATCTTTGATGATCCTTATTTACCGTTAATCTTTGATGGGCCTTATTTAACGTCAATCTTTGATGGGCCTTACTTAACGTCATTCTTTGATGGGCCTTACTTAGCGTCAATCTTTGATGGGCCTTACTTAACGTCAATCTTTGATGGGCCTTACTTAACGTCAATCTTTGATTGGCCTTACTTAACGTCAATCTTTGATGGGCCTTACTTAACGTCAATCTTTGATTGGCCTTACTTAACGTCAATCTTTGATTGGCCTTACTTGACGTCAATCTTTGCTTGGCTTTACTTAACGTCAATCTTTGATGGGCCTTACTTGGCGTCAATCTTTGATTGGCCTTACTTAACGTCAATCTTTGATGGGCCTTACTT
>LQNS02278126.1:743520-755115 GCA_001587735.2 Parhyale hawaiensis | reverse complement strand
TTATTATTATTATTATTATTATTATTATTATTATTATTATTATTATTATTATTATTATTATTATTATTATTATTATTACTAGGGTGGTGGTCGGTTGTGGTGCGTGGCTGCTTCAAAAGTGTGTACCCATAAACCCTAAGCCGCTCGTATAGGTGTGTGTGTGTGTTGGCCTTATGACGCTTTGTTATAACTATCTAAAATGATATGTTTTCGTACTTTAACTACATCAACATCTAACAAAAGCTCAACAACTCAAACCTCGAAACAGCTTCTGGAGCCGTCAAGAGCACTGTTGGGGAAGTCAAGAAATTTTAATCAACGCACGTTCATACCGGCACGGCGATTACAGTTAGTAATGAGTGTAGTGATCACAACCTAGTTTGGCCTCAACTAACCTGAAAACTGGAGCTGTAATTCAACATGCCATCTATCGACAAGCGGTGTATTTAAACGGAATAATTATGAAATTCTGTTGTAATTGCAATTTTGAATGCGCAGCTCAGCGTACCTTTTCAAAGCTACAGAGTTTACTCCCGGCTCATTTATAAATTTTTGTGTCCTCCATATTTAAATTGACTGTTCGTATGCGTAGCTTAGCGTATTTTTATAAAGTTTTGTGTCCTCCCTATTTAAATTGACTGTTCGTATGCGTAGCTTAGCGTATTTTATAAAGTTTTGTGTCCTCCCTATATAAATTGACTGTTCGTATGCGTAGCTTAGCGTATTTTTATAAAGTTTTGTGTCCTCCATATTTAAACTGACAGTTCGTATGCGAAGCTTAGCGTATTTTTATAAAGTTTTGTGTCCTCCCTATTTAAATTAACGGTTCGTATGCGTAGCTTAGCGTATTTTTATAAAGTTTTGTGTCCTCCATATTTAAATTAACGGTTCGTATGCGTAGCTTAGCGTATTTTTATAAAGTTTTGTGTCCTCCATATTCAAACTGACTGTTCGTATGCATAGCTTAGCGTATTTTATAAAGTTTTGTGTCCTCCCTATATAAATTGACTGTTTCTGGAACGTTACTCACGTCCCCGTTACCCGTGTCACAGTCGTCGTCACTATTTTTCAAGTTGTGATTGCGACACGATTTGTGAGCGGCCAGGTCATCGGTATAGCACCGGTAACCCTGAACTTGTCATTACAACACACCTCGCATTTTCTGAGGCACTCAGCTACACCCACACCGCTGCTCGATCAGTTTGCTATAAGGCTGTGTTCTCTCGCCCACAGACCCTAACTGTAGCCGCCGCTCGGCCCCTAACGCCCTCTGGCTCCGTCCGGAGTTTTTGCTCCTGCGAAAAACTCGGAGTCTTGACAGGCTGGTGTGAGAGTGAGGGACGACCCGTGGGGACACACAAGACTGCAAACGCTGATAAAGGAATCCTGGCAAAGGAGATCTCGTGTTACTAGCACGGACGTACCTGTCATGTTTTTGCCGTCCTGAGTTATGCAGCGGAGTATAGTACCGACACTTCCTAATTCTATAGACACATCATCATTAGCTGTTTGTTGTGGCAGGCTGGCTGCGCTGGTGATAGTGTCCTGAACACTATAATTAATTCCTGCGTTTGAACTAAGGTTTCATGCCAATTATGCTGTTCACTGCAGTGTTTGTAAAACCGCTCAGACACGCACCCTGTGAGTGATAAGATCTGTTCCCGTGGGTTTCAATTGACCGGGAGCTTCACCTAATTGTTAATGGTTGATGCTCCGCTTTGGTTCGAGTTTGAAAGTTAATCGAGAACCAATTATGTTGAGCGGCTGGAAACTCGACTCTATACAGGAAACTTTAGTTTCCGGCTGCCTCAAGCATTACTGGCTCGCCATTAATGTCCGAAACGCTGAGGTGATGAAGTGAAAATTTAGATATAAACTTTGAACACGCTACAGCGAATCAGATTGAGTTTTCTCAATCGAAACTGCCGACTCAAACACTCAGTGATCTATCACTGGCGCAATCGTACCACAGCTCCACAGTTGTTCAAATGTTCATAAATTCAGTACCTATCACTATTTTTACATCTATTAATGCCTTTCATCCTCTTCAGCCAAAACCGCCCATACCAATACAAGTCACCGTTGCTGCGGTTAATATGCAACGAAGCAAACGTGTGATTCTACCTCTTTTTTTTTTTTTTTTTTGCAGATGTCCATGTCACTATAGCTGCTGTAGATTTGCTTCTATAACTGGTGATACTCGCAGCTACGGAGGAGATACAGAGAGTTACGCTAACTGATGCTACACCCAGATGTCTTATACAAACTCTCTTCATTACGAGGAGGGGAGTCCTCGTTGCTCGGGTGGCTAAGTCAGAGTTTCGATTATTCGAAGTCCAGCCTGCTGGCACTCACCTATCTGGCACTCAACCAGTCATAACTAGAGCACTCTGAGAGTGCATACCTCCGCCAAGAGAGGCAACGGTAGCAAAAAATTCAAATTGGCTCTGAAACCATAATTTTCTTTGTATCAACTCCAAAATCTAATCATTTGTGCCTTTTGATAGTAATAACAGCTTGAGCAATTTTCTTGTATATCCATTCATACTTTTTGAGTTAAACTGCTAATAAATGTTATGACAAACATGAGTCACACATACAAACGGACTAACCGATTTACACCAAAATTTGGTCATTTATGTCTTTTAACATTACTAACAGCTCCTGTAAGTTTCATAGAGATCCATACCTTATTTTCTGAGTTATTGTGCTAACAAGCATAAATTAAAAACAGTGACAAACGAACGAACTAACAGATCATTACTAAAATCTGGTCATCTACTCTTTGTTTTATACCTAACAACTCATGTTAATTTCATAAAAATCCATTCATAACTTTTTGAGCTATCGCATTGAGAAAAATGAGGCAGACAAACAAACGGATGGACATATCTTCACCAAAAGTTAATCGTCTGTTCCTCCTAACATACCTAACAATCCCTGTAAATTTCGTTCAAATCGGTTCATAACTTTCTGAGTTATCTTGGTGACAGACAGAGAGACAGACAAACACGACGAAAACATAACTTCCTTGGCGGAGGTAATGAACCATTTTCATTTAATCTCATTGCTCGGCCAATCGCAGTCGACTAATATTATTACGGGCACTGATATTTCACCATTGGTCAATAAAATTGCTGTGGTCAGTAATTTATCCATATCAGCTAGAAATCAATCCGAGCACAGCATTTCCTGTAAAATTGCTCTGTGCTTATGTTCTTTCTTTGCTTCAAAGTAAAAAAACTGTTTAACAGCTATTTGCCTTTACATTATTTACAGATAAGTAATTCCATAGTCCCAAATAGGAGTACTTTCATGATTTTTAGGTAAAATTCGCGCAATTTGTTTGTTTATTTGTTTTTTTATTTGTTTGTTTGTTTGCTTAATGAGCTACGTACATTTGAGCTCGATACCCGGCTGCAGTGCATACTAAACTAATACACTTACTGAGGTAAATGGTTTGTTTCTTCTTTGTTCTTCGCCTCCTCAATTAGAAACTGCTACTGCTAAATTTGATTCAGATAAGGTCTTTGAGCAGGCCTATGCATAGTTATTTATTATACTCTATTGCTCCAGAGATACCTTTAAGGGCTGTTAGCCTAATAATTACAAGTTTCGAAAATCCCATGTAGCAATACTCTGCACTGGCTAACATCGTCCTTGAACTGTACATCTGCTCTCCTTCAATGCTCTAGTAATAAAAAATAAGCTTTATTTGTTGTTCGGTACATATTTACGTGCCCAAATACAAGGTATTTATTCATTTTATACTCCAATCTGAAATCTACGATAATACTAAGCATAAAATTATTCATATGCTCTAGGTATTGCTACTATGAAATTAGTTTACTTCGAATTGAACAAGAATCTAAAACTGCCGAAAAATCATAATATTCGCGAACTCTTTCCACGTCTATGCTGTAGCGAGCAGGTAACCTACCACACACAAAATTAATAAATAGGTGCAAGACGCAGCCTCAACAGTCAAAATTAGAGAAACTCTACGGTATTGACAGTTGACATTTCAGTACCTGAGCGTCTCTGAACAGCCGCGCAGTAGCGTCACTGCGTGTCTCTGTTGTTCTTCTGCGCCGTACGGCACACAGCAGTGGCTGCGTTTCGCCATTTTCAAGTTTTGTGTGTCCTAGCTAGAAAGTAACTAACTTAACAGATAGAAATGGGCTGCAACCATTACTGCTTTTCGGCATTCCTGTACGTAGACTGTCTTACTAGATGATCGAAGGTCTGCGTTGAGGCCCTCTCGGAAACAGCTCTACTCTCCACTCTCTCTTTGAAACTTGGTTACGCTTTCCATTAATGAATGTCATCCGCGAGTAATTCTAGCATCTTGTTGGTTGCGGGGTTGGACTTTCTCAGGCTACAATACACTGTAAGATTGCTAATTCAACGCAACTATATAAACTATTATCTGCATAAACTCGCGTTCCTTCGAAAAGTGTGAAGGATTTTCAGTTGAAACATATTTTAGGCTGATTTTTACCACGAATAGTATGCTTACGGATTAAATTCATGTGATATTCTAATATGCCAGTTTAGATATGCAACATTTGTGTATCTAAATATATGGTGATTCTGGAATAGGGTGCGATCAAAATAAGTTAATCAGCTTAGCTTTCATTTATCATGCAGGAACTTTATTTGTGGGTTTCGAGTCAATCTCTAGATGAACTTTCAGGCAGTAAACGCAAGCCAATTATGCTTAAAACTAGTGAAAATCTAGCCTGCTACACGTACAGGTCCTTTTCTTACTCTTACACCTTGTAGCCGGCTTTAGGCCTCAGTGGTGAAAATAAAAACAACGAAATGGAAATACGTGCCGGGTTGCAGAATAAAATATATGAATTAGAGCACTCTGAGATCGCATACATCCACCAAGCGATTCAACGATAACAAAAAATTCAAATTGGCTCTGAAACCAAGAACTTCTTCGTATCAACTCCAAAATCTAATCATTTGTGGCTTTTGATAGTAATAACAGCTTGTGCAATTTTCTTGAAGATCCGTTCATAACTAGTTGAGTTATGCGGCTAACAAACTGTTATGACAAACATGAGTCAAACATACAAACGAACGAACCGATCTGCACCAAAATTTAGTCATTCATGTCTTTTAACATTACTAACAAATCCTATAAATTTCATAAAGATCCATTCATTATTTTTTAGTTATTGTGCACACAAGCATAATATTAAAAACAGTGAAAACCAAACGAACGAACAAACAGATTATCGCAAAAATTTGGTCATTTACTCTTTGTGATATACCGAACAACTCATAAGAATTTCATTAAATCTGCTCATAACTTTTTGAGTTATGGCATTAAGAAACATGAGGCAGATAAACAAACAAACGGATAGACGGATCTTCACCAAAAGTTAATCATCTGTTCCACCTAGCAATCCCTGTAATTTTCGTAAAAATCTGTCCATAACTTTTTGAGTTATCTTGGTGACAGACCCGATGAAAACAAAACTTCCTTGGCGGAGGTAAAAATCTATAAAAGAATAGAATCATTAGAATGCAGGCTTAGTGACATCAATAACCAGATAAATTTTAAGCATTGTCAATTAGAATCATTGATTTTTTAAATCACAGTTATTCCCCATGCTTCACTAATTTGAGCCGCTAATAGACTAGATACCCTAACTCTGTTTTGCTGACGACTTCCCTGAAATATTGTTTCTACAATTCAAGTAGCCTAATGTGTTGCGTTCATAAGTTGCAACGCTTTCAGTATTGAAGATAACACTGACAAGTGGTCCACTTTAGAAGATGTGGTACCTAAGGTGAGATAGTGCTTAGCAATTCATTACTGCTTTCTGCCTTTGCATTTTGTTCCTGGATATGAATTATTTCTCTATTTTTTCTAAAAATTGTCATTTTCTCTTGTATTCTTGAAGCTGTCGTCAGAGGTATAAGAAATATTAAATGCCTTCCCTTTACTGCACGCAGCGCCCAACAGGCAAATATGTCGTGCATTTCCGTGACAAACAAATAAACAAGCGAGTGTTTTGCTTTAAGAAGAGGAGACACAGTGTAATGTGCAGATTGTCAGCGTTACTGTTTGGCTGAGCAGAATGTGCCACGCTGTGTAGAGCTGCACCGCACGTACTCTGCACAGTGACAGCTGCGTGTGTGGTCCCATGTTTTTGCTTATCTCTGCACTATTTTTAAGAAAGATAAACGTGTCCAATTAGCCAATACTGGCTGCTGATAAGCCTGGTCCGAGGGCACGCGGCAAATGCTGTAAATTAGTGAAATTGAACGCCAGCATGGCGGCCTCATGTGGCTGTAGAGAAAGTGGGAAAGTGGCCTCATGAGGCTGGTTTGGGAAAGGATTTCTCGCTTTGAACAAAAATTTTGGTTTTCGTCACTCACATCACGACATTGTTCAAAACTTCGAATTCTGTTACGAGTACCACTCGATAATATTGGCTTAAAGTTTATAAATCACAACAGTGCCGGTTCTGCATGGCTACCTATACGTCACTCTGAGTCTATGTAGCTTCTGCTGCCAAATTGTATATAAAGTCACATAAAAAGTTAACAAGAAGTGAGCTGCTACGAGTACATCAGTTTTTTAGTACCTTAAGCAAATTCGCGGAACCCTCATATGGAAGCCCAAAGCGGGAAACTTCTCACTACACAGGATGAAGAAAAGTAATTATGGGCTCCCAAATTTTGACTGATTAAATTTGCCGCAAATTTGATGCTTCTCCGCCCGCCGGCATACTCGAGTGCAGAAGATTTCGTCTTGCCACTACAAAAAGCCATAAGCTAACAACACTAACGCAATTGCTTTTTTATTATGCAAGAACACCCTTACTTCAGATTTAATTGGGTCACATTCGTCACACGAAAACAAAAAGGGTTAATAAACATTTTCCTACTGTCCCTAACTCATCACTAATCCTTGCTATGAGCAATTACACACCAAAGTGAGCGTTTCCTCATAGTGATAGAATTCACGACAGCTTACCCACAGTAACTACTTTGGTAGCGATACATTCTTACTTGACGGTTAACCAGTTCACAATCGCAACTATAGTCAAACCAGCGTAAGCAGTCCCTTGGGGGGGGCTGAATTGAACTCAGCAGTGCCAAATCTAATTTAATAACTAATGCACTTTGAGTATTCGAATCTAATACTAAGAATGACAGTCGTGTGCTTATGTATTTATATTTTTATATATTTATTTATAGGTTTCGTGTCGCGCTCTTGACGAAAGTGATGTACGAAAATTAGCTCTGGCCTTCCTGGTTTCATCAGTGAATTCATGTGCTTGGAGACTGTTGTCATCCTGCCAAGCTTCATAGAAAACTGATAGGTAGAAAATATTCCAGGTTAGCAGATGATGGCACTCGAAGCGTATGTCTGATTCCGGTCTCTCTTTGACAGCGTTGTAATTCACTCGATGTAGATGCATACAGCTTCTCTAAACAATTTCTTCCATCGTGTTGTCTACTCTCATCTGAGATTTCCTTCATTCAAGTTTCAGCTGATACTCTTTTTTATTATTTTGGTAATTATCGAGGCAACTGGTAAGATATTCTTGAGCGATCAGCAGGCGCGTAAAGACCACGATAATTTATCGACAGCTAGTTTCTCCACATTTTGGGTTCTTCTTTCAAAAGAGCAAGTTATCTCTTGAGGAAAAATTTTCAGAGTCCAAGCTATACGCCACCCTCGAGTATCTTGGATACAGAGCTCCGTATTTATTAGCGGCAATATTGACTTCGTGCAAAAAACATCCCTTTTTTGCATCTCACCAAAAGAAAGCTTGGTTTTGTATAGCCTTACACGCTTATCTGTTAGGTTCTCTATTTCAAGTTTGCAGTTACGCAGCATCTTACACAAGGAAGTAGATAAGAGCCTTACATGCATTAGAAGGGAGGCTCAACCGTCTACCCTAAGTAGTTGATTATCTGAGAAATCATAAAGTGCATGTCCCGTCAAGACGCGGTGCTACCCAGACAGGGAGCTCCCTTCTATACATGTAGGGCTCTGCCTTAATATCTTCGTGATGTTGCTACGGGCAACACAAAATGGGTCATCACATATTCTTCGCTGTCATTATTGACAGCGCGGGCAGTCTAGTATAAATATAGTTTTGTCGATTGAGACTAGTTATACCACGCGCTAAAGTGAAATTTGGCAATTTTTTTTTTTTCTTTTGCGTTCTTAGCCACGCCCATCTGACTCTTTAAGCTGGTTTGACTATACCTAGTTCCAAAGGCTGAGGATGAAAGAATAATCCTAAGTTTTTAGCCTTTCTATTATTAGTAAAACAGATGCCTCAAACTAATATTAAGATAACTATGATGATTCGAGGAATGTGTTTATATAGTAAAACAACAATTTCAGCTATACGGGACATCGGAGGGCGGGAATCAATAACTTTTAGGACACCAAAATCTCCTAAATGTTATCGTGATGTTTTGTTCCCCACCGATGGCCGGTCGTGTTGATGACTTTATATTTCATGCAAGTTGATACGCTCCTTAATCTCACAGCATGAACAGTGTACTCTTTATCATAGGGTAGTTTGATATCCCTGTACTGAATGTTAGAAATCATTTCACTGAAATTTACTGCTTAAGAATTAGAAAACATTTGCAATGAGAGTCCCATCAGGTGTTATGGTTTAGTTCTGTGTGAGCTAACCCAATCTTTACGTAGTTGTGGTTAGTCTCTTATGTTCTGAATAAACTAAACGTATAAAACTAAATAACCTGCAATGTACAGAACTAATAGAAAGCTAATCATAATTGAAAAAAATTAAATACAATTATCCTCCATTACACTTTTACTTAATAACAGGCGATCCTCTAGTTATGCTGCATAATCTTATACGATTAAACTACTAATGTAGGTGCTCTTGAAATTTTACACAGAATAATATATTATAGTGGGTTGAATGTTTCCTCACGATAGGAGTGCCTTGAATGAACATTTTTTTATTTTAAGTTATGTGGTCGTGACCTAGCCGTATAAGTCGATGATCGCCTGTAGTTTGATCGCTGCAAGTCTGTGCTTATAAAATGCTGGATGGAAGCAAAGACATTTATTTTATATTCAGCAGACTATGATATTTGTAGCCTCATCTGGTAAAAGTTTTGTGCTATTTAAAAACTGAGTCATCGATTACCATGTAATGTTACAACTAATACCAATACACACTTTTCAACGTTAAGCTCTAACCAATGCCAGGGATCAAACAGTTTTAAACAATTCCCTATCCTTCTTTTTAATTCAGATTCCCTATCTAAGAGCTGCAAATAGACCCGCACAGCCCAACAGCCCCCACTGACGCGTCTCAAGTTAAGTCAGCTGAACACTAAAGCGTCAGCAGAGACGCACCTAAGCGGCTGACAGTAGCAGCAGCAAGCGTTTACTCTGCATTGAGGCCATCGTTACGGGACGTCAAGCGCTTCTTGCAAATGCTAGCGAATTGAAGAAATGATGCCCCCAGCTTACGGGGATTAGCACGAGGTGTGGGGAAGATCAGGGGTGTTTGGGTTGGCACAAGCCACAAGCTACACCCAATGAGGAAGGCGGCTAAACATGCCTGGGGAGTATCTCTCAATGTCACGGCAAATTGATGGAAAGCCTCGGTAGTCGTGATGCTAGGGGTGGTCTCAGAGGGGGACTTATTTCCTGTGAGGGCTTGTGGGTCTTTTAAAAGGGCCAGTGGAACTGTATATTTCTTACGAAGACTGTCGCAGCGTTATCCGATGCAGTGTATATTTCCCCTAAGTAGACTATGGCACTGTGCATTTCTTTTATAGTCTTGACCTCAGCAATGCTCTCATTGCAAGGTGTATTTCCTATAAATACGCAACTGCACTTATATGCTAACCGTTGCAGAGTGCATTTCATGGCAAGAGTTGACCCGAGTTTAGTCGGCTGTTGCACTGTGCATTTCCGGTACAGATTTGACTGCCTCAAATCCTCTTGCACTCTGCACTTGCTGTGTCGATGTCACCGCCCTTACTTACCTCTTGCCTTCAGCAGCGCTCTCGTCGCCCATTGGGTTAAATGTTCTAACTCAGACGAGACTTCTGTAGCATTTCTAAGTCAAGCGAGGCTACTACAGCATTTCTCACTCAGTGAGGATTACCGTTGCATTTTTACTCATATGTGACTGCTCTCTAGCATTTCTCATGCCCATGGTTTTAGTGCGCACTCGACTACTGACTTATTCAATCGATTAATTTTACTCGCTATTGTTCAATGATTTTCCTCAATTTAACTTCTTACACTTAGCTTTGATACTTTGAGCCTATTGCTTATAAGAAAATGTAATGGCAGTATACAAAGGCAGCTGACGAAGTAGAAGTGCGTGCATACAATATTGTTTTCTATGCTTGCGTAATCTGACTCTAATTATAACAGCTGTAGCGCCTCCAAACAAGTGGCAGTTCTAAAACCCACCCGAGCTCACCACCGTACGGATCTCACCACAGCGATATTTGTTACCGCTCCAGATCCAATAAAGACACACACAAACACACCTGAAACCCCTTATTATTTCCTCCTCCGATTTGCTTCCAATATAATCTGAAGGATCAAATATGAGCAGGGCAACGTGGCCGGCGACGTCCCCCGCCCGCGGCGCGCCGTCGCAGCGCCGAGCACCACCAGCAGTATAGCGGCGGCTGCTGAGCGTGTTTAGCGAGAGGCAATATTGGAGGAGATTTTTGGAGCCCGATGCCTTTGCGGGGTTTGCGAAAATGACGGTTTGCGTCTCATATTAGCGGCTCCAGTGCTCTTCTCGGCGTATTTTCTTCTCACAAGTGCAATATTATTACGCCGGCCTGCGTAGCGCAAAGGAGAAGCTTACAAAACTAAGCTCGTGACGACAATGCGTTATTATTATCGCTGGCTGCCTTCTGGCCGACCGTTTGGATTGCTGGCTGCAGCTCGATGACAACTGGGATGAAATAATGTTAATGAATTTGTGAACTGAAAGAGCAGTTCTTTGCTTGCTGTGGAATATTATACATCCTGTTACTAATGTTGCGCGGAAATGGTACACTTACAGTTTATCTATTTGAAGCGCTTGCCTTAGGAGCAATCTACCTGCAGTCAGTTTGTTATTTAGACATTGTGCCTACGGATTATGAACCAAGCAATTTCATTAGGTGCAAATAGGGCCATGGTAAAAATTTTTTAAGCATGGCTTATTATCAAGGTAAAATTATAGACAGAAGTGATCAATTGCATCAATACGTGCTACACTGCATTACGACTCATTGTCTGGCCCCAGTTTGTTAGCAGTATACGCTGTCATGGGCTAGACACATCGGATAGTGTGTATCCAGTACATTATGAACTACATTACCAACAAGGAAGATTTTTTTTTTTTATCTTGATTTAGAGACAGAAAGCACGTTTCCTTATTTAGACTATCAGACAGTATACGTGTGGCCTGCGCGTTATCAGGCCGCCCCCATTGTCCGGCCACCGGACGCCTCTTTGTTTGTATGAGCCGGCTGTGGGTTTGGGGCTCCGGGTAGCCCCTGAGTTGGAAGAAATGCCACTCTAAAGGCGGATGAGACCTCTTTTGGTCC
>LQNS02278126.1:714230-733122 GCA_001587735.2 Parhyale hawaiensis | reverse complement strand
AAGACTTACAATGGGTGACAAATTGGGTCGCTATAAGCATATTTGCTTCTTGGACCTAACAAAAAGGGGGTAACAGAATATCAAGTATCAACAAAAATATCAAGGGACTAAGGCGAGGAAACAAATGTTCCAATATATAAAAAAAAATATATATAGAATCCCGAGGAAAAATAGAAAAAGCAATTGGAAACACAAGATCTAACCATTACTATTCATAATGTAAAAGCGCTGGGTTGAGACAACAATAACATGAAGTGACGTACCGTGTGTACGCCTACACAATTCACCAGCATGAATTACAAGTGGAAACAACAAAGAATAAGAAGTGAAAAAAAACTGCTAACAGCACTGAAGCGGTCACTAGAACAGATGAAAGAGTAGCATCACTGGGGTTCCATTAATAAGATACTTTCATTTTCTTGACGGTTTAAGCTTAAAGTATGGACTGCTCTAGCGAATAGGACTTTTATTGCCGATTTATTAAACTTACCTCGTATTAAACTTACCTCGTCCATGTCAATCTGTACTCTGGATCGGTGGCCTATCTTTCTCTGATGGTGCAACCTTTGCCTATATAAGCTGACTACATTTATCAAGAGTAGATTCTCCTGCAATTTTCACAGGTTATCCGCACTTCAAAAAAGATTAATGGCACTAGCTTCTAGGTTTATACGATCTCTTTTCCTTATCTGCTGTCTTTCTCATTTTACTTCTCTATTAAACAGTTAAGTTCTTTTTCCTTCGCATATAACTTATCAATAGCGAGCAGCGATTACTTGCCCCGCTTTCCAAAGCAAGTATTGGGCGCAGCGGCAGTAGAGCTATAGCGATACGAATATTTATCTTATAGATGCTTTAAAACAAAAAATGCTGCGGTACAGACTGCTGTGCTGTCTGTAAATATATCCAGCGGCGGCTCTATGTTCGGGAGGCATAAACTATCTAATAGTAGGCCAACTGTCCGTAGCCATGATATCCATGAATGAACAAAGTGCACACTGGTAGTTAAACTACCCGTATAACTTAGACTACATGGATATTGGTGTCATGTTTGCTAGTCAAACTGTCTTCAGGTAGACTGTCTGGCCACGGCCTAGTGAATTAAAGGAAGGCAAAGTTTCGAATGGAATATATGCCCTCAACGCATAATTTAAGTCAACAAGCAGCTGAATATTGAATTTGCATTTACAACATCGGCTATGGACTTGGCGTCTGCATCACAATGCTGTCTGCTTACTTCTAATGTTTTAAAGAGCTCACTCTTTAATGTAGCTATAGCTGTCTTCACTTTACTTCTTAGCGTCGAAATAATCTAGTCCCATCGGCATTAAGTTGTCTGGAGCTTCTATCCTGATCGTTAGATTCAAATTATGGAATCAGATGTTCAAAATTAAAAATCCAGCGAAATTTTAGTTCAGTGAATTAGCGTACCTCACCCAATATGGCAGATCGATCACACTTATGCGGCAGCATGACAAATTAAGAGGCAGAGTATCTTCCCACTGACGGTGCTGAAGGAACTCGCTCGAGCGCAGTAAGTTGATACCGTAGTCTCAGTATCAGTGCTGCTTCAATGATTCTTTGTACGCCCCCGTGAGGCAATGTTTGGAGGCTTTGACTCTTTAGTGTTGCTTGATGCAGCAGGTGCAAATTGTGCTCATGAATTTTGGCGTCGGCCATCTGGTGCGAAATTCATACATTGATGTAATTTACAGTTCAATATATGATTAATTACATGAGTAATGTAATCAAAACTTGACATGTTTTCTGTAGGTGAATCTATTGCTGCAAAAACAGTGATTTACTATATTTTATGAAGTTCCTCAATGGAATTCAATTAGTGGAATTGCCATAGCAGATTGTGATTATCGTGCAAAATCTTACATCGGAAATTGGTTGCACAGCCATACTACTTCATGAAAGATATATACGTTCAGCTGTTCATCATTAAAAATTAAAAACGCGATTGATAGACAAACAAGCAGACAAAGAGACAGACAAGCAGCTATCTTTCTCTAAAATTAGCCTCAAATGTGCCCCCCCGGTAGGATCATTTTGATTACTTCCATCGGTGTAACGAAGAGAGTCCATGCGGTTTGTATAGTAAATTGTCTATCAGAAAAACCAAAGAACTCTCAGGGTTACCCGACATTGAGAGCTATCGGGGGCCGTTTGAGAGCTACATTAACTAAAGTCAGAACGAAGCAAGTCGGTGCTGCCGGGCGGCTTCGTCGCGGTTATCATCACATATTCGAAAGGATTTCCTGGCGGCCGTTCATCTCGCAATATTTTCGTAAATGTCACTTGTGTTCCGCCTTTTAGCGCAGGGCTCATCCTTGCATCCGGCGGAGGAGGGGGCAGAGGGGGGGATGAAGTAGCAGTGGGGACGGTGTTGGGACATAGGAGCGGCAATGTCGGGACAGAACTAGCTGCTACTGGGCAGACTGATACTACTAGTTCTTGGTTCGTGGGGACAGAAAATACTGTGATGAGGTAAAACAGGGAGAATGCGTTCTAAGTGGAACACTACGGCAAGTGCTGGCAACTAGGGAAAGTACAGATAGAGCAAGCTGGTGAGAAGAAGCTTAACTGTTTATGTAACAAAATCACGTTTGGGAAGAGCAGATCTTTCATAAACAAAAGCAAGTATACACTCGTATTAGAATGAAGGAGAACAATAGAGAAAAACTCTAGGGTAGGACGCAGAACAAATGATGAAAGGACAAATTTGAGAGCAATTCAGCACTCGCACTGCAGCGCTTCAGACATGTTCCACACCGATCAATAGCAACAAGCAAAGATCCTCAATTTCAGTGTTGTGAATGTATGGGGAACGCAACTAGCAGAAGAATTTTAAGAATACGTTCGCTGTTATCTTGTGAACCGTACACGTAGCAATTAACAGAGAAGCCCGACCTGGCTAAAAGATAGACATATACAGCTATCTCAGTACCAATGTTTACAATGAAAATAAAGCATGATTTTTATTGTTTATTTTCGTACACGTTAAGAAAACAAGACGATGATATAAAAAGAATTACGCGACTATAATTGGAATAAATACTGAAGCTTATGCGTAAGGCAATGATAGGGCCGGAGCATGATCCACTGAATATCATCTGTCTGTAACTCATGTATGGACACATGAGAGGCTTTCGCTTATCTCTGTATCCTTCAAAAATATTGAGATAACAAAAGCGCAGTTCCCTACACAGAGGACACACACATCAGCTCTCTGCTGTTCCCAACAAGCTGTAAGATTCCAACGCTACAGAGCAGAGGCCCAGGCAGGCTAAGCTATACAAGTGTTTGTACAGCCCCGCAGCAGTTTATACAGACGACTCCGTCTTGCAAAACCTGCTTCACTTCAAAGTATATTCAGCACATAGATTCTCTATTCATCTTGACCGTGACGAGCTGAGTTTGAGTGACGGTGAGTTCTTTTTTGTAATGAGTCGTAGATTGGACAGCACAGAGCTGTGGTTGTTCAGGCCTCAGTTCTCCCAGAGCTGATCCCTCGCCCTGGCAGGGTAGGGGCCGGCGCATCTTCTCGCCAATGTTTGGCATCACAATACGGCACTCTCTCAAATACTAACGACCTGCGATATGATGGATGTGCCGGCGATTATGGTCTTCTGTGACGATACCGGCATCTTAATCATCCCAGCGCAATGAATTAAAGGATAAATGTCAAGTCATGAGAGGGTGTAAGCCGCCGCAGACAAGGAGTTGCTCATGGGTCGCTAGTGTGCTCTGCTAGTGAACTCATTTCTGCTACGGCACGTCATGGAGCGCCGCACTCACTCATGTAATCAATCTTACCTCAGTGCGTGAGGGCTCTACACTCTCCTGTAACGAACTTGGTACTGCAAAACTTCTCTGCTGTAAATGAGTTAAATTTCGATGCTTTTCAAATAATTTTACTGCCCTTGGAAGGCCTTCAGCAATTGAGTTGAGTAGCTGCTATGTACTCAGAACTTTACAATAAATTGATTCTCTCTAAAGTAATAGTATCAAAATGAGCTTATGAAATCATATCAAAATGAGTGTAGAGTGTAAAGAATAAGTGCGCTTCTCGTGAATTTTTTTTTTTTTTTACATTACAAGAACTTTTTTTGCATCATATAGGGCTTATGAACACTATGAAAATGTCAAATTGTGTTAAGAGATATTTAAAAAACAACACACTTACAAAATTCTACCTTTTTACAAGGCAAAAGGAAAGAGATGTAAATTTAGGGTCTTTGCGGTAAATGTCAGCATGCAGGATTGCACAACCTCCGCGACAAGAGCTCCGAAAGGTACAGAACTTCCTACAGATTATCTTCGCTTGGTGGGGACAGGCGGAAGCGTGTTCAGCACTGGCTCTCTTTTTCTAACATAATCGCAACATCAACCTTGCTACCAACAGTTCAGTTCATCATTTGAGTAGTAAGTTGAGGCAGGCACATGAGTGCAGCAGTGCGCCCACAGAAGCTCTCTCTCTCTGCTACAGCAACTGCCGCAAACCCTTCGCTGTTTGTTGACGCGCCCCGCGGGCAGAGAAACACCAAACAAACACAGCACATCGGGACAGTGGTGTGCCACTAACACAAAAATCGCATCGCACACACACACACACAAGCGCGATGCTGTCGGACACTCGGCTGACCGGGCCTATTGTGCCCTCGGGTCTCTTCTCTGCCGAACTGAGCATAATTCCTGATGCAAATTCAAGTGGGGACGTTATCGACTATTAGGGCACGATAGACTGGGTCATATATAGTCGATCTAAGCCAAGCCCACTAGAATTGACTAGTCCGGAAATGCAAACCTGAACTTCAGCTTTGTCACTTTGAAGCGTGTTCCTGGGATTAAAAAAGTAGCCAGATTATATTGAGCTGACTGAAATCTCCACTTTACGAAATGAGACTAAGTTTATAGAAGTCTCGCACGTAAGTCAACAAGAATCAACGCCAGTAACATGAATCGACATGTCGAAGCCAGGATACCTGTCTGAAGATTAGGACAAGTCCATGCAGCCTCAAAAGCTTAATTTAGCTGCCCAATCGAACCCGCCATTAATGGCATTGTAGGGAGAAATTCATGCTTTGAAACGCCCATTCCAGAGGTTTTTCAACCAACATTGGTCATTTGGCTAATGTTTGTCGATGATTGGAAATAATCATGATTTTTTTCAGCTACCAGTTAGAGAGTATTGAACAAACCTGCGGATGTTAAAAAGAAGATTTGAATATCACTACCTGAGATCCTGAAGTCCTTAGAGCTTGAAGACTGGTCCTGTTCAGTGAAGGCATCCGAGGATACTGAAATGAATGCTTATGAGGGGAATTCGAAGCTGGCCTCTCACGTGCACTGGTACTCGGCGGCAATAGTAACGAGCAGATGCGTTTGCTGGCTAAAGACATGTGTCTTCTCGCCAATTACACTTGTATACATCAAAGTTACGGTCTGATTTACATATCAGTGCATTCAAGTTTTTAATCACATCTTCATATACGTAGCAAGTTGAGCTTCTGGAGGACGTACGGCAAGGTAGGAACGTCAAAACCGAAATATGCGCGGAAGATATTCGATATATTACGCTCTATAATATCAACTGCAACCTGCCCTTACATTTGTTTTTATTTTGGCTTCATTAAGTGCCCTTTTCCCTTGGATATTGGTGTTGCTGGTCATAGCAGTGTAACAATTCTTGCAGGCCTTCCCCGATGGGCAAATGCATGTGATGCGTGCTCATGGAGGTGTCTACACAGTCACTAATTTCAGTGCTTCAAATGATTTTTTCAGTACACAGGTATTACAAGATATGTGAGGCATCGCGATATTGCAGTATGGTAGTGGAAAGAACCATACACGAAACAACACATGGTAGTCTGTACAGGACTAAGACACTCCATTTCTTCGGCCTAAACATTCTGTAGCGGTAGATAAAAACAGTTCTATCGTATCTATTTGCAAGTTTGGTAATCCATAGCCATTTTTCGCTATGAAAATGAGCCGTAATTCAGTAGTCCGCTGCACCATGAAGGATGGCATCGTTTCCGGCGAGGTAGAAAAATTTTTCTTCGATTGCTTATCCATAAATCGACTACAGACCCATTTCCCATATTTCTCCTTCCCATGGCAATGCCAGTGCTATTATTATAATAATGGAATGCACAATTTCCGCAAAGGTTTAGAGAAGTTCCTTTATCTGATCGAACAGCTACAAATTAACGGAGAGTGAAACAGGAGGCAGCAGACTGCGACCGCAGCACAACACGTCACCACGCACCCATGACACCTTCCCTCTGCGGCTGCATGTCGATGACAACTAATCCTCTCTAATGACACAATAAATTTAAGCGCTAAATGAGAAGGGTGCAGGAGCGGCCACATGTTAAGTGAGCTCCTCTTCTGTCTGCTCCTGTAGTTATACATTTTCACCCAGCATGTCATACAGAAAGCGTTCATTAATATATCTATACATATACATGCGCAATGCTAGGTATTTTGAGCTGATAGTCCGCTGTTCCTCCCAACGGCGTTTGCAGACTACCAAAATCGATCACGAAATTTATAGAATTTATAATTAAATAAGTGGTCCATCTATCGTCCACTATCTAATCTAATTTCAACTAAAACTACAATCGCAATTGCGGATTTTTTTTTTGCATTAATTCTGCCATAAAATTTTCTACTGAAAAAAGTCTTTTGTTACTTTTCGCCCCGAGAAAGCAACTTCCGCACGCTATATAGTGTTAGCAGGTTAACACTTAACCACTAGTGGCTGAACTAAAAAAAAAAAACCTACATTTTCAGTCTCTCGTTCACCAAATTGCAGTCCCCCCCCCCCCTCTTACCTCATGTTAGTTGAAAGACCTCCGCTAGTCGCTAGATCATAGCCCCGCACTATTAAACATGACGAATGACACTATAAGGAATGTAAAACATGGGGACAAAAGAGTAGTGTGAGATGTTTTCTAAGGCAACGGTTAACATGTGATCTAATTGCTTTTGAATAGTGAATAATTATAAAGAAGTCAATCATTAACGTGTTTAATCCCTTGTAGCTGTTTTAACTTTTTCTCTCTAAATTGTCTCTGGTGTTTCGTAAAAACTTCATATGTTGAATATTCACAACCTCAGGAGCGGAGGCTAATCTGGCATTATTTGAAAATTTGGTTTTATGGTTTAATCTTTTACTTTTTCGGAGAAAAACTGTACTAGAGATTACCGATTGCGGAATCGGGAAATTTTAATGCCAACTCTAGATATACTCCCTAATGACGGAATTGGCCATCGCCGGCCGCCTGAAATACGACCGCGTGCTCAGCGTTGTATATACTGTACGTATTAGACTGTTTTTTTTTTGGGGGGGGGGGGGGAGATTTGCAAAGAATCGCTGTAGACACGATATGCAAACGGAAGCCTTTAAAAGAATTGTGTTACATTAAGATTTATAAATATGTTATTTCATCGGCTGGTCTGATAGGAGTGCATTCATGAGTGCATCCTCTGAAGCCGGTGCAAAGTTTGCACGATGTGAACAAGGGAGCTTATCAGCTGATGCGAGATGATCACAAAGCAAAAATATTCTCCACCCAACCGATGGGATTACAAAACGGAAACTAATTCATAGCTGCCAGCTAGAATTGCATCTCTCTGTGAGCGAAATCCCATCGGGGACCGCTTAATTATCACATGGGTGGTTGGAATTTGTTCATCATTACAACTCTCTCCCCATGTTAGCATTTGCGCATTTGCAGCAGTTTCAAAGTACTGCACGTATATTGCGTGTTTCAAAAACATACATCCGCCCCAGCTACATATGGTACTAAGGTTTCCCTTACCCCTACATCTAGTACTAACAGCATCACTACAGCTATATCTGGTACTAATATCTCCTCTACAGCTGTATCTATACTGTGACATCCGCAACAGCTACATCTGGTACCATTATATCCGATACACTATATGTATATATATATTCAAGAATTAGATGAGAAGCAAATCTTTTACTTGAAATTTTATTACCCACGACGCGTTTCGCTGTAACCTCAGCTCATCAGGTGGGAGGATCGAAGATGAATGTTTCGTTGACATCTTGAAAATTTCAGCGGTTATCACATTGAGATGTAAACATGATATCGGTTTGACGAAAGCTTTAAATGACGTTTTCTCTAATACAAATGTTCTGTCGTTTTTCAAACTAAGTCCATCCTTTCCACTTCAGCTACTGCAGTAAGTACAGACACACAGAAGTGCCGAAAGCGACAGTTTACAACCTGTACGGGTTTCAATACTGCATGGTAGACTCCATAATAGTTACGAATCCTACAACTAGTGTAAACATAACAAACTATAGCCCAAAATTCGTCTCGGAAGTGCAGACTGCAAATATAGATTTCTCACAACTTTGAAGATCGGCAGGAACATTCAATGCTTGTCGAAAAGGCGAAGCGATGCATCCTCACAGCAGAACTTGAGTACCCCGAAACCAATAGTTGAAGTTGTCTTCCTACAATAACCAAGAGCATAGAATTTAGATGCATTGTCGGTATCTTGAGATGTTAGTAGCTCTTCGTTATGCAGCGTCCCAATTAAACATTTGTGGCGAAACGCGTCGTGGGTAATAAAATTTCAACTAAATGATTTGCTTCTAATCTAATTCTTCAATATTTACGCCATCTACAGTCAGAATATATATATAGATGTTGCATCCAGCCCCGCTATATATAGTACTAATACCGTCGGTGCCGCTAAATATATCTAGTACTAATGCCTTCGCTGCCGCTATATCTATTGTTTATACCTTCAGTGCGGATACACGTGGAAATGTTACCTACAGTACCGCTACAGTTGATACTAATACCTTCGGTGCCTCTACATCTAATAATGTTGCCATTGCCACCACTGCCCCGTACCATACAGACCGGGCTCATAACTACCTCAGCACCCTGGACAAATCAGCAAAAAACAAGAGCACACAAATTAGGCGGACGGAAGGATTTTTTCGGCAGCTTGCAAGCGCTCGCGGCGGCGGCGGCGGTGTGTGCGCTGCGCCTCGTTGCCTCAGCTTTACGAGCTCGCGGCTCGGCGCGGGAAGGACGACAAACCTCCCTTGGTGATCATATTTTTTTGCCGTCAGTAACTCATAAGTACATAAGCGTAGCACCACGAGAGAACTTGGAAAAATACATTTTTTTGTGGATAGACTTTATTATTTTTAGCTAAAGTTTACTTATTTGTAAAGAAATAAAAATAAAGAAGACAAACGATTTTCGTCCAATCATTTTAATTACCAAATTAAATTGTAAGTAACTAACTAACTAACTGAGGTCCTTACCAGGCGTGCAAAAAGTAGAGACCGGTTAATGAAAAAGTAAAAAAAATTATTTAAGATAAAGCAGAAGTGAAGAAAAATAAGGACTTACTTATGAGTCATGCCTCCTTTCTGGTTGAAAGCCTCACAAATTCTTTACGCTTTCCTTGATATGACGACCTCCCAGAGGTTTACGGGAAGATTACTTCTAGTAGTAAAGATCCCACCTTGGATGATAGAAAAGAGGTACGTCATTCTCCTGGAGGACAGTATTGCTCACGCCGGCATTGTGGATTGCTACATTATCCTGGTGAAAGAATCATTCATCACTTCACAGACGAATTCCATTCCGTCACAATGGATGCTCTGCCACATAGCCTACTGTATCAATGTAACTACCCTCTGTTTAACATCCCTGCACAACCTGAAGTTCCGTTGCGCCTACATGTAGAAGAAAAGGGACTCCACACTATAATGGAACTTGAGCCATTGTCTCTTAGTGAAGATACCTCGGGAAAACTCGTTGTCGTGCCAGGAACGTTGGAAGTTATTGGGAGCGGCTAGATTAAATGTAGTCTTATCCGCAATCGAAACTCCTCCAATTTTCAGTGTTCCATGTTTGGTGCTCCGTGGTAAAGTTTTAACGGTTTGCGTTGTGACGTCTAAGCAAACGAGGAGGCCGTCCTAGGCTCTTTACAATGTCAAATTCATGTACCTCAGAAGTTGCCTAATGGTTATAAAACTTTCAGTGTCTTTCAGAAATTTACAAACCTCTGTTTTACTGCGTTGAACCTCAGCTCTGATTGTACGTCGTGACTAACCTTGATTAATTATGCAGTTCAAAGGTTTGACCACTTTTAGTTATATATGGATAGTTTATACTGTCGTTTGATGGCTTTGGGCAAAGAAACACCACTACATCGTGAATGATGACCTTTAACTGAACTGAAATCTATAAATTTCTCTACATCGAGACTTTTGTGTAACACGATCTCAAATTTTTGCGCAGCTGGTAAGCACTTTAGTTATTTAAAATAATATTTTCTTCTTAGTTTGGTTATACAAGACGTTTACCAGACGACAAAAATAGGTAGCTTTATTTTAGCAAAACGCTTTCAAACACAGTATATGAAAGAGAACAAGCCCGCTTTCTACTTCAAGTAATGAATCAACTCTCGCGAGTGCATATGATTTTTTCGCCAACAGAGAAATAAAATATTTTATATCTCCTCCATGTATAGAGTTCCCAATCTACGAAAACTATCAACACCCAGGATATAATATTGCCGGATCACAAACTCATTGATATCACAGCCAATGACGCGAACGACTCAAGGATTAATGAGCGGAATAACACATATTGTCTTCGCGATATATAGATATGTTTAAAATAATGACGTAAACTGGGGAAATTTGAACGCTGTACTACTGCCTGCTAACTGGGACACTCTTCTAAATGACTCCATTCAAGGTGAAACTGTGATCAAAATTTTCGAAACCGTTTTATTGAAGAGTTGCGTGAACTACCTCTCACCAACTTGGAGGAAATATTAAAAAAAATCGTTACCATAATTTCCGCAGAGGCTTATAGAGAAAAGAGCGAGAATGTTCACATGTCAAAAGTCAACGCATATATTGCAGCGACAAGCTGAGTGCCAGCGAAAGCTGTAAGGAATCGAACGTAAGCAATCAATATCCCATGATGAAAAAAAATGGGGAAGAGAAGTACATGCCATCCAGAGGACAAAAGAAAACACTGTGTATTTCTTCCTTATACAGCGAACGCCTAGCCTGTGACAACAAAAATAGGGCCATTGTTTTACGAAATTGGATCGTTAGTTCATAATGTTCAAGAAATGAGCGAAATACTTAATTCCGCCTACATCAGAAGGTTTCTTTATTATAAATGATAGTAATCGGCGAAGTTCCAAAATTAGAAAAAACAGGTAACTACTAGACAAACTTTGAAATCGGGAGGCTAACTAATAGTGAATAAGCCATTGATGAAATTGGCGGAAACAGTGCTTCAGAACCAGATGATATTTTTGAGAAAATCTTCAAAATGTGTAAGCTAAATATTTTTTATCCGCTTTACCTTATGTAGCAGAAGTCATTGGGTGATGGTGTTACACCGAGCACCTATACACATGCAATCATGACTCCAATGCACAAAACTGGAAACAGTACAGATCCAGCCAAATATACATAGACCTGCCTCACTAGTTAGCCATGTAGTACATCATCTGCAGAGTAATGACCTACTCATATCAAAACAAGGTTTTCAACATAAACGTTCCACTACTTCGAAGCCGTTGGAACATTATGATTCGATAATAGAGTCTCTGTGCCAAAAGAAGAATGTGGACGTAATATACTCGGATGTAGCTAAGGCTTTTGGTAATGTTGCTCACGGACTCTTAATGTTAAAACTTTCTCGGATGAGTTTCTCTAGAATATATCCTCAGTGGCTGGAAGTATTTCTGTCAAATAAAACTTAAAGTGTAATCGTCAACCACAAAATGTCATCAAAATGGCCACCAGTACTTAGTGAAGTACCACAAGACACATTGCTGGGGACTGTTTTTTTCCCAACATAATAGTGACATGGGGTAAATTTGCTGACGACACACGAATATTAGCTGTTCTACAACCAGTGGATGGCGTGTTCTATGTCCAGTGAGATTTGCAAAATTTGTAAAGGATAACATGACTTTCCATGAAACGAAAACTGCTTAGTTACGGAAAAGATTCAACACTCTTTGAGCCACAACGTACGCTACCAGTGATTGGCATGAAATTGACAGAAAAAGAGTTTTAAGACCCTTGGTGTGAGAATGCAAAACGATGCTACCTTGGAAGAACATGTAGCTAGAGTTACTACAGTGGGATAGAAATTGACAGGATGGGTTTTTATGAACTTTTTCGACACGCGAAGTAGAGGTTCTGCTCACTCTATAGAGCCAGTTAATTCCGCCGAGAACAGAGTTCTGTTCTCCACTTTGGATGCCTAGTACAAGGAAAAGGTAGAACAACTTGAAGTTATCCAAAGATCGTTCAGTCCCAAAATTTGAGGCATGCAAGGATACCACAAATGACTTTGCTGAGTCAAGTTGTATTCAGTATAACGAACATTTTGGCGCTTCACAATATTAGGTACAGTATATTGTTGGAATATTCTGAAACGTATTGCTTTGCTATGAACGTAAATGAACGGATTGCTACCAGACACCCAGAAAAAAACTGCAAGGATACATTCCTGGCAGAGAAGGTGGTAAAGTTGTGGCGACAAAATATCCTAATAAGCTCCTGTACAGGAAGCAGGACTGTAACCAAATGCTGCGCTATACGCGAAACCTCACTGTTATGGAAATTAGAGGATTAAAAATTTGATGGATTCTTTTTTAAAAAGCATTAAAGAATGTCAGATAGACCAGATGTCAGCGGTTACTGGCATTGTGGAGATAACTCGAAGCTGGCTGACTCCACACACGTGAGGTGACGTGAGGAACGTCACCAGGACTTCGCCCGAAAACACACAAGGGAACGCACTGAAATTGTTTGCCTTCTACATCCTTTAGCTATACCACTGAATAAACTTTAGTTAGAAATGTTTTAAGTTATATCCATTCAAAGTAGCGCGTTTTTTAACTTTTGAACTCGTCATAAATATATGACCAGGAATGTATTTGTTCTTCATCACAAGATATTGGAAAAATGGTTTGTTCATTCTAAGGGCTTCATCCAAAGTTAGGAACTGATCTTCGTTTATGTGATGGCGGTTTAAGTTTTACAAACGACTAATGGGCTAATTCAACACAGTTCATGAGAACAGCCAACTTTGTGCAATTTTACATCATAGTCTGAGCTCTCAGCCTCACTGCGTGGACTCTTTGGGACTTGGCCCTTTCCGCAATTAAAAATAAACTCATTTAACTCAATAAAACGCAATCAAGCCAAGCTTCATTTTTTTCTTCTTCTTTTTTCGTAATGCATTCCACACGTAACGCTGTAATAGTCTTATTTCTACAACAAAGGTACCATTAAACCATGAATTGAGAGAAATAAACAATTTTCCTTGTAAAAATTCAAAGGCTTTTGGTGAAGTTGTTTCTTCAAAATAACTCATTTTTCCCCAAAAGGGCATTAAGAAAAGCTGGCAAAATTTGCGGATTAGCTCTTAAAATTGCTGTGAATATTTTCGGAGTAAACAGTGAAATTATTGGTAGTGCATACCATAACTAGAGCACTCTGAGAGCGCATACCTCCGCAAAGCAATTGGCACCGGTAACAGAAAATTCAAATTGGTGGTGAGACCATGATCTTTTTTGCAACACCAAAATTTAATCATTCGTGCCCTCTGATCCAATTAACACTTTCTGCAACTTTATTGAAGATCCGCTGATAACTCTTTGAGTTATGCTGCTAACAAACATTATGACAAACATAAGTTCAACACGCAAACGAACTAACGGATCTGCACCAAAATTTAATCATTTATGTCTTTTAACATTACTAACAACTGCTGTTAATTTCGTAAAGATCCAATCAGAACTTTTTGAGTTATTGCGCTAACAAGCACAAGATCAAACACAGAAATAAACACTGTAACAAACTAACAGATCAACACAAAAATTTGGTTATTTACTCTTCGTACTAAACCTAACAACTCGTATACATTTCATGAAAATCCGTCCATAATGTTTTGGGTTATGGCATTGGCAAATATTAGGCAGACAAACTAACAAACAAATGAATAGTCGAATCTTCACCAAAAGTTAATCATCTTTTCTTCCTATCATACTCAACAATCCCTGTAAATTTCATTCAAATCCGTTCATAACTTTTTGAGTTATCTTGATAACAGACACACAGAATAACAGACAGACAAACTCGACGAAGACATAACCTCCTAGGCGGAGGTAATAATAGCTATCACGCACTGAGTGAAACATCAAAATTTGGCGAAGAAAGTAAATGAATGCTGCATAACTTATACATCAGGGTAATGCTAACCTGATAATAGAACATCCTTAAACTTTTTGCTCATAGCGCTGGCTCCGTACTATATTTCAACAAGAGGGCTCAGCCGTCAAAATGACCGCAGTAATTTTGTGATTAGGCTTTTTTTTCCGGCTTCAACTATAAGTTTTGCTGTTAAATAGTTCTAATCCCTGCAGTAGTATAGCCATGAGTTTTGCGTGAGCAAAATATCTCTCCTGCAAAATAAAGCCTGAATAACAGTTTTGAATTGGCCAAACGTTGAGCAACACTAAGAAAATTTAGTTCAGTCAAAAGAATTCGCCGAAAATAATCTGGTCTTACGGTAACCTGGACACCAAGCGAGAGGTGAACCTCAATCGTCGAAATTTTGCTGCAATGTAAATTTAATTCAATATAAAAAGGCGTCTCCTCAGCGTGAAGTTTCAATTGCATCGAAGAGATTCATCTAAAGAAAACCAACGGAAAAGTGATTCTGCACAAAAGAAATTAAGCCAAAAAATGCGCGAGATATCACAGACCGCCCGACCGGATCAAAAACTCTATCAAAGATATCGCTTTTCATGTACCACGCTCAGAAGAAGAATCATCATCGTCAAAACGAAAAGTATCAAGCTAGGTTCGAAAGTGAAGCGAGATTCAGAAAATGCAGTATTTCCACTTTAGACCATAATATTTCAGAAGCTATATTTGTCACCCTTACACCAAGCGCTGAACTTGTATGGTATCCAGTAAATGAAACTTGTATCCTATATACCAACTTATGATGAAAGTAATGGAAGGAGTGCGCAAACAGCTCTCTATAGAAGCTCCTTGGAGGAGTGCACCATCTCTAGTTTCCCTACGGGAGCGTTTAAAGTAAATTTTTCCCTTAAACTGGCAGAGCAGGGTGTCCAATCGGAGAGTGGCATTGCGTCACGGAGCCCGTAGTCTATAGAGAGGAATCTTGAGTTCAGCACTTTATAGCCATTACCACAGAGTAAGTATAGAGGGAGACGACTTAACCAAGATTCTGCTCAGTAGTGTTGGGGGCCATTTTATGGTACGAGCTGGCTGACACAGTTGCTGGTTTGTACGTTAGTTTACTGACTGGCTAGAATGGGAGTGTAGCTACTAGCTGAGATTTTTTTAGCTGTAAAGGAGTAGACTCGTGCTCTTCTTCGTTTTCATTAGCAGCAAATACCGTCCACGCGAGAAAAAATTTAGATTTTCAGTTTTCGGTGCACTGGAGCTAAATGGCCTACGGTATCCAGAATACAACACTCCATAAATAATCATCCCTCTCTGATTCCTGAACGATATTTGTTTGCAAGCAGGTGCCGCCAACTTGCTCGTGCTTGTCCAAATATCTGCTGATCGGGTGCAAGCCATTGATTCTTTTATATCTAAAGTGTCTTGGAGAACAGAGCTCACCAGGACGCCACGGCAGAAGGCTGCCATGAGAAAGCGAGTGCAGACCCATTTTTGGTCCCACTGCCGAGGACTTATGTCGTCTCCCTCTATACTTACTCCGAGGCCATTGCCCATTGACGAAATTTCGAGCGGATGGAGTTCGAGCGGATTCAGTAAATGAAACTTGTATCCTATATACCAACTTATGATGAAAGTAACATTGTGAGCACTGTGATATCAATATTCAGATGCAATTTTTTGCAGCAATACTGAAGAACCGCCTGTTTATATGTTCCTTAATTATATGAGCTGACCACGGCCATCGGCCCACTGCATGAAAGCGGTTCAGCCAGCTTAGGGACGCCAAACGGCAGCTTTCGTCACATGACTCAGCCATGTGTGTACTCGCCCGGAGAGAGCTTGGACTTTCTCCTCCCATTAGAACCTCATTGATGGTATCTCGAGTTGTTTTTCAGTACATGAATATTCTCCTATCAAACTCTTAACAGCGTGACGGAGAGACGGACAAACATTGGAGCAAGCAAGGGAGCAAGCAAGCGACCAACCGTGTTTTATTATATAGTGGACTAGGACTCTTCCTACGAGAGAGGCAAAGTAATAGTTGATTGAAAGGACTCACAACACTACCCGTCCAGCTGCTTCGCTGCTTCTTTCACTCTCATTCATCTGAAAAACGTGCATCATGTGTTGCTTGCAGTAACATGAAAAATGCAACTACATGGAACCAATCTGTGTTACCAAACATAGAAGAAAACGCAGGATGGCACTTAGGATGTTCAACATCTTAAAAAAAAAAAAAAACTAGCAGAGACTTGAATTATTACTGTAAGTGACCTATAAAATATTCTACCTTCTGTCAGCTGCGATGTTAATGGAGCGGAGTCGTACGTTTACACTGTATCCAATAACACTTATGGCGATGTCTACTTGACAGCAGCAGCCCCTCCTGACTGCTTGCACTAATCGTTCAATAAGAGACTGTGAGATGTAGTCACAACCTAAGCGTAACGCGCGTTACAACTGCAGCGTAACGGCAAACGCTCAAAATTCTTGTCACAGTCACAGACCAAAAAGAGTCACACTGTATAAGGAAGAAAAGCTTACAGCCACTGAATAACTTGTTACAGTTAGCTTTTGATGCTGGTATGGCGGTTATCTCTACCTGTACAGCTGGTATAGTAAGTATATGTGCCTCCAAGTTATGTTAGGGCGGCTGTTCTAGCTGAACTTAATCCAGCCTAGCCGATTCTTAACTAACATAATCTATTCTGGCCCAACCTATGCGTGGAAATTGCTGTGCGTTAATAATACTTCTGCTTCTATTAAACCAACCTAATTTAACCTAACATACACTCTGAGGCAGGCCATATACACTACCAGGGGCTAGGTTTTTTTAATTAAGGTTACTTAATCAAACTAGCTTGCAGCTGCAACGCATCACACAACTAATCTTCTATCCGTACACAGCAACAGCAACAATATTATGCTACACAGCACTGGCAGGTGCGGATATGCTGCACACGACCACTGCTGTGGTCCAGCATACGGCACCACGGTAATGCGAACCGTGCCGCTCCACATGTCTGCTGATCACCACAGGGCTCCGTCAGTCAGCCGTGTTATTTTAGATTTAATCTTCAGTGTTAACCGAGCAGCATTTGCACGCACATCAGGGTTGCGCATTACACAATTAGCTCCACTAACACAACCGCCGTCTGTAACTATCCTTACAAAGTTTCGTCGAGACGGGGTAGATTAATATCTGGGTACTGCAGTGGCTATATTACATGTATTATATTTTATAAGACATCCGCACATTGTAGAGATTTTATTTTTTTTTACAGGGATTGCGTTGTCTGCTTGTATCCCATTCCTTCGACTACATAGGACTGGTACATTTCATGATGACTGCCGGAAAAGATTCAGAATCACAGCGCTATATAGAGTAGATTTTCACAATTCAAAGACATACTCAAGTTAAAGTTGAACTGTTGAATTACTGACTGTTGAACTCAGTGCGCTGTCCTACTGTAACACCATGCACAGCGACGAAAACAAGAATTTATTTAAGTGAGGAGGCCCTGCAAAATGTTGGGCGTACTTTATGTAATCATAATGAACGGATCTTCATAAAATTTGCCTGAATTGTTAGTAATGTTGAAAGACATAATAATTAAATTTTGGCGATGATCGGTAGGCCTGTTTGTGTGTTTGACTAATGTTTGTCAGAAAGTTTGTAAGCAGCATAACTCGAAAAGTTACGAACAGATCTTCAACAAAATTTCAAAAGCTGTTATTACCGTCAGAAGGCATAAATGATAATGTTTCGGTGTTGGTACCAAGGAAATCGTAGTTTCAGAACCAATTTGAATTTTTCATTACCTTTGTCTTGCTTAGCAGAGGTATGCGCTCTCAGACTGCTCGAGTTATTTATTCTTTTACTATGTAATTAGGGTAAAAAAAAACAGAAGCAGGTTCACGCGAATCGTGCTAAAATGAAATGATTTATTTCATTGTCAACTCTCAAATTTGGACCCAGTGCCAGTTAAGTTGTGTCTCAAGTGAGTTATCCGCTCAAATCTAAACACATCTCAGCGGTCTCCCCCACACTGCGTACTTTGCTATGAGGAAATATCTACAGGTGTGTGGCAGCATTATATATGCAAGCTGAAGTAACTTTGCTATGAGGAAATATCTACAGGTGTGTGGCAGCATTATATATGCAAGCTGAAGTAACTTTGCTATATGAGGAAATATCTACAGGTGTGTGGCAGCATTATATATGCAAGCTGAAATAACTTTGCTATATGAGGAAATATCTACAGGTGTGTGGCAGCATTATATATGCAAGCTGAAGTAACTTTGCTATGAGGAAATATCTACAGGTGTGTGGCAGCATTATATATGCAAGCTGAAATAACTTTGCTATATGAGGAAATATCTACAGGTGTGTGGCAGCATTATATATGCAAGCTGAAATAACTTTGCTATATGAGGAAATATCTACAGGTGTATGGCAGCATTATATATGCAATCTGAAATAACTTTGCTATGAGGAACTCAGAAGCGGAATACACGGCCGAGGACCGTACTCTTTCTCATGCCACTTCGGACGACGGCGGCGGCGGTCGGGCGCCTGAACCACAGAGGTTTGGGGACTCGAGCGGTGTCCGC